>CM026207.1:21496080-21831464 GCA_014839995.1 Xenentodon cancila | reverse complement strand
ACCGTTGCCAGAAAGTGGTTGCATTCGCCGCTGCGAGTGAGAGTTCAGGGTCTGTGACATAAATGTTTGTAGAGTTTTTTTGTTTTTTTATGTGAATTTTGTAAATGAGGTTTCAGACTCACTTCAGCATTCTTCCACATTCCCTTGATAGTTCTGGAGACCTTCACTCTGGTGGGGACATTGTCTTTTGTTCTCTTGGTCTCTGGGGTGAATTAAAGGCACCACTACACTGATGACTCATAAATGCACAGCACTTTTATAATGTTGCACAAATGGTCACACTGCCCCCTAGGGGACACGCGGATATGTTGGGTCAAAAATGTGTCCACTATAAACATGTAACCTCGGGTCACGTGAGGTTACTGAGCATGGACTTAGACAGCAACAGACTCAGACTGAGTGAGGATATGAATCACTATGAGACTCATGAATAGGCTAAAACACATCCAGAATAATAAGAAAACATCAACTTTGATCATGTAGATGACCAAATAGTAGTGAAGTGCACTTTAGAAACAAACTGCTGCCTTAAAGTTGCAGGTCTTAAAGAAAGTCAACACAAAAATCAAAAGAAGCTACGGAGCCACATTTTCAGAAAAAAGAAAAAGACACACCAGTTCCTCGATGAAGAAGCCATTTATCATCCAGCTGTTCAAGTTGTATAACAAAGTCTTTAGTACTGCAGCCTTAAATATCTACTTATAAATGTGTTATAAAAGTCTTGAATCTGTTTTTTCTTTTTAAATGAAATGTTAAATCCTCAAACATCTGCAGAGGAAAAATCGAGCTGCACCGAATACACACTTAAGAGTAAATTATGAAGGTTAAACTACTATTTTTAGACGTGTTGTAAGAGTAATGCAGGATGTTCACTGACATTGTTGATGGACGCTGAGAAGCAGCTTCTGAGTACTTTGAAAGCTCGCTGTTACCTGTATCTGCACTGGGTGGAGTGTGATGCAAATGTGCTGCAACTAAGCTGCTGTATCTGACTTCAAAGCTGATGTGACTGTACTGTGTAGTCCAAACGATGACGTGTTATGACGGTGAAATGCAATGATTTACTGATATGAAGGATGCCCTGTTTAGTAATAAAATGGAAAACCTTTACCTAGAGTCCAATTTTGCCTCTTTGAGACTGGGATGTTGTACAGGAGAAGCAAGGATATGAGGCAGCGCTGCACTTTGTTGTTGCAACCTGTGTAAAAATGCCCCTGTCGAGTATGATTAAGCTGTGAGAGCGAGCTGAAGTCCCCAGCTCTTACAGCAGTTATCACTCCGCCTGGACAAGCAACTTGGACTTTGAACAACACTTGGTTTATAAAAAAGAAAACCTTTCCCTTTTTCACAAACACGCACACTCACATTAACACAATTTTATGGCCAATCAAAACCAATCACACGTGACAAAGTGAAGATTATTTACGGCCCGTGTTTAATATTAACTAACATACAGGTGGATTATGAAGAAAAGAAAAAAGGAATTGGTTTCATAGAAGGCATCACTTTACAAATGCAATATAATCATTTTATATTTCATTTTTTTGGGAGTAGAAAATGTGTTTGGTAGTTTAGTAAACACTGAAGCAATGAACAGACAGCAACATTTGATTTGATCATTTTCTCTGCGGAAGCAAATAAGATTTGAAAGTCATGTTGCTGAACGATCAGTGTGATTCATATTCATTAAACGGCAAACGTGCGGCTCCTCCGTGTTTTGGGAGCACCAGCGAGTGAATGCGTCAAAACAAGTATTTTAAGTTCAATTCCTTCTTGTGGGAAACCAGTCGGATCACCTGACAACAAAAACTTTTTGCGCTGGCCAGGTATTAGTGTACAAATGCAGTTTAATGTGTAGTTGCCACTGTTTTAAAGATGATTGAGCAAATACAGTTCTGGGGTCTTGGTCCTTATTAACTCCTCTAAACGGAACGGAAGGGGCCGATCCTTGGTCCGGTCCAGCCCACCAGGTGGCGGCCAAAGTTGGCGGTGGTCAGAATCATCCCAAACAAAGCCAAATTGCCAAAGGTTCCCCTCATTCTTTTTTTGGGATCTAACAGAGAACAAAAAGCAATAACAACAATGTAGATAAAATGGTTTCACAGGACAGCAGAGAACGTAAGTGGAACAGATCTCACCTCCTGTAGCGTATCCGTGAGCGTACACCACTCTGCCTATGATCCACACGGCACCAAGCCCACTGGCCAGACACTGTCACCGAAACACCAGTAAGGAGAAAGACACAACTGTACCGATATGCTTAAATTCTGCGCTGCAGATTTGGGAAAACACGTGCACATCCTCTTCATTTGAAAGTGACGGAGGTGGCGTGAAGAATACTCACAGGAGAATGGACACCCCCAACAGCCAGGCAGAAAAGAAAGGCGGGATACACTTCCAGGCTGCAGGGTGACAAGAGCACGTTAACCCTCAGCTGCGGTCAGTTTGTCTTCATGGAGTGATACTGGTCTGTGAGGTAGCTTTCACACATACGTGTTCTGGTGCGCACGCTGGATGCAGTTAAAAATGCGTCCGGTTTCTGGGTCGTCACTGTACATCTGAGGGTACTGAAAGGCAGGGACACGTTGTTTTCCACCAAAGTGCGTTTACAGCGGGGTAACTGCCACAAACCCGGGTTATCTGCTCACCTCCACCTTGTACTTCTTCCTGGCGCTGACGACCTTCATGGCCAGGTGTCCCATCATGACCATACTGGCCACGCCGGTCAGAACCACGTATCCATACTCCTTAGAAAGCGCAACCATCTTGACTAACCTGCGCAGACGAGTATGGTTGGCCTATTACACCAAATATAACATTATAGAAAAAAGCTTATGTTCGCCTTTAAGGTTGTCTTTTAAAATAAAAAAAGGCCCACGAAGTAGGATACATAAAATAAAAACATTCCCTTTCTTTAGAATATGACCCCTAATAGGACAAAATAAACACCACCGAGCAAGAACGATTAGAAGCGAATGTCAAAGTCGGGAGGACAGAAGCTGTTTGAGTTTTTGAATAAATGACAGCAATACCAACGATAAAAGCAATTACCTGACCGCGCGAGCGACTTTGGCGGATCCGGACGCCTGCGGAGCGACAGAAACCAGACTCACCGGACTTTCCGATACTTCCGAGCGGGTACGCTGTTACGTCACACGCAGGGGCGGGCGCGGAGGTAACGTCCAGAAACCGCCTTCGTTTCATGTCAGCAGTGTTGCAGCGTAGTCACAGCAATCACCGAGCGCCTGCTTCCTGGTGGAGCTATCAATCAAGTCAGACATACTAATGGTGGTTGCCAAGACCAAAGTGAGTGAAATTTTAATCTTGTGTTACTCTTTATAAGCATATTTGCATATCCTGTCATAAAGCATGATGTTTTGATAGATATTGCATTTTGCAACAATAAAGTTTACTTTGCTTTTATCTTCTTGTTTACACCAGCATATTATATGTAATCAAAATCAATGTGGATAAATTCAAACAACCAAAACTCACTGGCAACATTCACAAAGTTACAAATTACTCCAATAAAAACTGATCACACAACAAGTGCGTGGCCACTTTAACACAAAGCTTTTTGAGGTGTTGGTCACTAGATGTCCTCAGAGGTTCACTGGACGTGTCTGAAAGCAGACAGCTGTGGGGACTGGTTCAGTCCACATGTCACTCCACACAGAGTAAACAAACAGTTAAATCTCACTTTGTGGATGTTTATGTGTGTATGGGAGAGAGAGAGAGAGAGGGGCATTGGAAGCTTGGTCCTAGTGCTTGTTAGCCGTTGGCTTGGTGATCATTTCTTTCATGGACTTGTCAGCAGCACGTCTGTCCTCCTCCTCCTCCTCCTCCTCCTCCTCCTCCTCCTCCTCCTCCTCCTCCTCCTCCTCCTCCTCCTCCTCCTCCATCTCCATCAGACTGAGTCTGATTCAGCACTTCAACACCTACACACAGAATCAAGAATAGGCTCGGGACTCCACACTGGAACTAGAGAAATTAGGAAAAAATAAAACTGAGGCACACGGATACTCCTGACCCATGTACGCGGCAGCTCATCATCTCCAACAACCGCATCACGGAGCTGCCGCCTCTTGCGCTCGACTACCTCTCCGACCTGGTGTACCTGGACTGCAGCAACAACTCCCTGACGTAAATATCGCATTCCACGTTTGGGAACATACGCAAGCTGGCCTACTTGGACCTCTCCTTCAACACGTTGCCAATTAGGCCTGAACTCGGCCAGGTCCCTTGGTCAAAGTCCCGGCCACCAGGCGCTCGCCTTCGTGCCCTAACCCCGTGATGCCAATCCGGGCAACATAATGATCCTTGAAGGTAACTTTGTTGTGAGGGAATAGTGAACTGCTGTTAGTCTGGCCCGTCACCCAGGACCTGTTTGCCATGAGAGACCCTACAAGAGATATAATGCCCCCGACAACATAGCTCCTAGGATCCTTCGGGCACACAAAAGCCTTCACCACGCTAAGGTGGCGGTTCAAGGTCATCAGATCTACTATGTTAGAAAGAAGCCAGTGACAATACTGTACTAGTCAGTGGGGACCGTCCGGCATAATAACATCAGCAATATCATTTTATCCCGCTATGCCACTGTGTGTTACACCAATCAATCAAACTTTATTTGTAAAGCACTTTTCATGCAACTTGTGCAACATAAATTACTTTACACAATTAAAACAAAACATTCATAAGTCATAGTAGATTCTCAAATACTCAAAGCCCTCCAGATTTACCCAGTGAAGGATAATTATTGTATTTTTACCATAATTAAAACTTTGTACAATCAATGATTGGAAGTGTTTGATAATTTACAATCCCTCTAAAAAACAGTATTTCTTCACGACTCTTATTTACGATTACTATGATTTGGATTCAGATTCAGCAGATTAGTTTTTAATTGAGCTGGTGTTTTGTCCTGTTTTATTTATTCTATCCTCCCTTTTTCTCACACACAGACACGCCTCCTTGGCCCCACGCCATCAGCAAAGCCATTTCTCATTTGGCGCTGTTGTGGCGTGCGTTCATTTTATTGGAAACACAATTGTTTGATCGTTTGAACAGCACTTTGACTTGCTCTCGCAGGACCACTTTCTCACCCATGTGGTTAATGTCATCGTCATCTGTCAGGAAATTAGGAAGGTTTGTCTCTGAAAGGAAGAAATGATTTTCCTCAGCGCTTATCGAGGCGTAGGCCTTCTTCAGTAAAGTGACTCGACAATGTGCTGGTAAAATAGATGAACAACCGATTAGTCCCAAAATCACTTCCTAAGCCCCTCAATGACGACCGAGTCGGGGTTGTTCTTGTAAGGCACTTGGACGAGGTACTTGATGCCATAGGCCTCCCCATACTTCCTGTTGAACAGGTCCTGGACCTGCTCTGGCAGCGTGTCGGCCAGGTCGATCCTGGACAGTTTGGACTCCATGCAATGTGGATACACCAGACAGGATGTCTTGAAATGTCCCTTTTCCACTTTGAACTTACTTCCACAATGTTTAATTTGGAAAGTCAGAGCCATAAATGTCACGATGCCGAGCTGATTTATGCTGGAAGAGCTGAGTGCAGACTGAGTGCAGACTGAGTGCAGACTGAGTGCAGACTGAGTGCAGACTGGACCAACCCGAGAATCCAGGTCTCTTGGACACAGCTGCAGAGTCTTCTGTCACTGGTGTTGCAGCCTTGGCGTCCAGCTCTGTGGAAAAACATTTCAGCGTTTGACTTTTCATTCTGTCATCTCAGATTAAATCAGCACAACAAATATTAATTAGTTTTCCAGCAGCACATCTTTATTACAGATTAAAAGTTATTTTCTGCATGGACCCACATGACTTGGACCAGTTTGGTTTTCTCTCTGCATGTTTCCATCATGTAACATCACAAACCACCACTTTAAAATCTAGCAAAAAAAGAGAAAAATGTGTGTGAATCCACCGTTATAATGACATTTTTATAAACAGATTTCCAATTCTACGTTGTTTGCTCTAAAAGCAAAAACAATAAATGACACAACAGCAACTATAATCATCAAAAATACGCTGTTGGAGGAAAAGTTCATCTTCAGTAAGAGTGGACATTGATAACAGCCTCATGTCTGCAGGTTAAAGGTCATTTGGTGCTTCAAACACATGTTACAATTTTAATAACTTTAAAACCTATGAAGATTTAAATCACATTTAATCCCAAAGGATTATTTATCATAATTTCATGGATTACAGTTAAAAGCCAACTTCTGCTTTTTTAATGGTGGGTGGAGCCGCATTGATCAGCAGATCCACCGTGAGGTCACAACAAAGGTCGCCATGACAAACGTTCTAGAATTCCGACCGTCAACACATCCTGTAGGTTCCCTATAAATACAGAGGAGAATTCTGCACACATCTGTAGTTCCTTGGACCTTCAAGACACTGCCTGTTGCAAGCTTCTGTGGTGAAAACAACGTCTACGTCTCGAAAACCCCTTCAGAAAACGCTTCAGCACCTTCTTTTGACAGCGGAAATGGCTTTTAGAGGACGTCCAGGACCAGGATTTCGGAGCTCTCCTCGTGACGGTGCTCAATCCCAGGTCTCGGACGATCTCGGCCAAATCCAAATGGAAATTGAAGAGTGCAGAGCAGAGAACGATTTCTTGCAAAACTACAACGACAAACTTGGACAGAGTGTTAAAGAGCTGGAAGAGGAACGGGACAGGTTTCTGCTGATCAGCCAGAACCTGTACTCAGAGAGAGAGAAACTGAGAGAGCAACTTCAACTGCTGCAGGAGGAGAATCAAGCTCTTCACAGCAAAAATCAAATACTGGAGGAGTCCAAAACGGAGACGACTCTTGAAAACAAGCAGGAGCAGGAAAGAGCCTGGTTGAAGTTCAAGGAAGCTTTAACACAACTGCAGAGTGAAAGGCAGCTGTTGAAGAACGAAGGGGAGGAGGTTGAAAATGAGAAAAAGACACTGCAAGAAATCAAGAGACAGACTGAACAAATGAAAGAAGAAAATGAGAGGGAAAGGATGGAGCTGAAAGAGCAGAAGGAAAGCTTGCAAAGAGAAGAAAAGAAACTGACGGAGGGCAAGAAACAGCACACGTTGGACATGGAAGTGTTGCAAGCTGCAACAGCTGATCTGGAGGTCAAAACAAAAGACCTGCAGCTGTTGTGGAGCAACATGGACATGAAGAAAGCTGAGATGAAGGTTCAAGAACAGGAAAATGAGAGGAAACTGCAGAAAGAGAAGAAGAGGATCCAGAGAGAGAGAGAGATTTTGATGGAGGAGAAGAAAGAGCTGGAAATGAGCAGGAAGGAACTGGAACAGATGAAAATCTGTGAAACCAGAGAAGAAGTAGAGACAGAGTGTACAGAACTCAGGAGAGAGATGGAGAACGATGGGGAGCTTCTGGAGACTGTAAAAAAGGAGAAGAAGAAGAAGAGAAGTTTCTTAACGATGTTCAAGAAACAAAAGTCAGATAAGAGAGCAGAAAAAGACATGAACATCATCAAGGGAGAAAGAGACAACGAGAAGAGAGAAAAAGATGAAAAACCTCTGAAAGAAAAGAAAAAAGAAGAGAATAAAGCGACAGAAAAGGTGGTGAAAAAGAAAACTGTGACCGGCTGGTTTCGTAGACGTTCCAGCAGAGAGAAAACTGCTGGAAACCAGTAGATCAGCCAACGTCACCTTCTCTCCACCTGACTCTGGTCTCCACCTGACTCTGATCTCCACCTGACTCTGATCTCCACCTGACTCTGGTCTCCACCTGACTCTGGTCTCCAACTGACTCTGATCTCCACCTGACTCTGGTCTCCACCTGACTCTGGTCTCCACCTGACTCTGGTCTCCAACTGACTCTGATCTCCACCTGACTCTGGTCTCCACCTGACTCTGGTCTCCAACTGACTCTGATCTCCACCTGACTCTGATCTCCACCTGACTCTGGTCTCCACCTGAGTCTGGTCTCCACCTGACTCTGGTCTGCACCAAATCGTCTCTCCATCTGACACTGGTCTCCACCTGACACTGGTCTCCACCTGACTCTGGTCTCCACCTGACTCTGGTCTCCACCTGACTCTGGTCTGCACCAAATCGTCTTTCCACATGACTCTGGTCTCCACCTGACTCTGGTTTCCACCTGACTCTGGTCTCCACCTGACTCTGGTCTGCACCACATCGTCTCACCGCGAGACTCTAGTCTCCACCTGACTCTGGTCTCCACCTGACTCTTGTCTCCACCTGACTCTGGTCTGCACATGACTCTGGTCTCCACCTGACTCTGGTCTGCACCTGATTCTGGTCTGCACCTGCCTCTGGTCTGCACCTGACTCTGGTCTGCACCACATCGTCTCACCGCGAGACTCTAGTCTCCACCTGACTCTGGTCTCCACCTGACTCTGGTCTGCACCTGACTCTGGTCTCCACCTGAATCTGGTCTGCACCTGATTCTGGTCTCCACCTGACTCTGATCTCCACTTGACTCTAGTCTCCACCTGACTCTGGTCTCCACCTGACTCTGGTCTGCACCTGATTCTGGTCTCCACATGACTCTGATCTCCACTTGACTCTGGTCTCCACCTGACTCTGGTCTGCACCTGACTCTGGTCTGCACCTGATTCTGTCTGCACCTGACTCTAGTCTCCACCTGACGCTGGTCTGCACCTGATTCTGGTCTCCACATGACTCTGATCTCCACTTGACTCTGGTCTCCACCTGACTCTGGTCTCCACCTGACGCTGGCCTGCACTACATCGTCTCTCCGCCAGATCGTCTCTCCACCAGATCGACTCTCCGCCAGATCGTCTCTCCGCCAGATCGTCTCTCCGCCAGACAGATTCTGGTCTTCACCAGATCTTCTCTCTGATTTTCATAAAATCAATAAATAATACAAATCTTTGATTACAACCTGAGACTCTTTCTTTTATTTTGTGTCCAACAACTTTTCTACGGTTCGGCTCAGCAGATCCATGTTGATATGTTTGATTATTTCAAATCTCAAATGTTACAACATTATATTCAAATAGACTTAAATGTTCTGTTTATTCTACACTGGTTGAGGGCGGGTACCAGGTCAATCATTTGTGTTGCACTAAATCAACAGACAAGAAAGTGAGCAGGTGAACTTCACCTTCAGAGGGTCTTCTGATGCTCTGACAGGTGGCATTTGGTGACAAAGCTGCAGCTGCAACATGGAAGAAAAAGCAGGAGAAGTGCAAAGAGCAACATGCAAATGTTTAACTGTGTTTAAAAACACACTGAGTGACGTTAGTGAATAAGAATAAATACATGCATGTGTGCAAACTTATCAACCTGATGAAGTCCAGGCAGATTTGTGCAGGAATGATTCAATTCTTTATCTAAAAGCTTTTGTCTGATTTGTGTCTAGAAAGAGGATAAACATGGCGAGTATGAAAGTAGACCAGAATTAACCACAAAGATCATATTATTGTTCTACAAAAGTGACTTCATGGTTCAGGGAAAACTGTGTCGTTGAAAGTGTTTAGTCTGATAAAACACATAAAAATGAATGCAGATCAGTCACTGAGCATCGTTTAGTCGCTGTAATGTGACGTGTCATTTGGATCCAGATCTGCTGGGATCATTACAACAGAACAATTTACATGATCAAACTGGTTTGCTGTGAGCTGGATACCAGGTATCTAACACATCTTCTCCAAAGGTCACTTTTTTGTTTTTCCAACTTTAATTTGCTCATGTTTATTCTACTTTTGGGTTCATCTTTTCTTTGTTTAGTGTGTTTAATCCACAATATTGTGAACCTACAGTTTATGACAACTATTGTAAGAAGCAACAGCTACTGAGTGTCTGTAATTTCAGTAATAATCCCCGTAATTTTACCTGTCGTTATAAAAAGAGGTGAAAGAAAGAGGACGTTGGAGGACAGACGAGTACTGAAAAAAGCTGAATAACAGAGTCAGATATTTTACATCCCTGCACATAATGTTATATTTCAATAAAAACCATACATAAAAGGTAGAAAAATGTGATTAATATGGAACCAGAGCATTATCAAAGACATCTGTTAGTTATGCAGTGCAGTCAAATGCTGAATGTAAAAACACGACTCAGTGGATGGAGACTTTATAAAAGCAAAACTCAACAACGTGACTCCAGTGAGGTCACGATCAGCTTGAGAAAAAACAAAAACAAACACTGACAGCCGTCCTGTCTGCACTCAGTGGAGGCAGGAGACAGAAAACACGTTTGCCCTGCAACATCTTGATCCACATACATTCTGCTCCTCTGCAGTCAGGACGTCGTTCACAGCTGGAGGCCAAACTGCAGCTCTCTGAAGTTGTTAACATGTACATATTGTGTGTTCTGAGTTGTAATATATATTTTATATTCTGTTATAAATGATGCGTGATGTGGGATGACGTGATCCAATAGGGGGCGCTGTAGTGAATAAGTGACCTGTATTGTAGAAGAAAAAAGGGACGCAGTCGAAAAATAAAGTTGGGTGTGAAAAGTTCGAGTTCAACTGTCGGAGATGGAGTTTGTTTATTTCCTCCGAGTTTAATGTGGATACTGGGTGCACACGCCAGAACCACTGCGTGAATAGCAACTCTGCTAACAGGTTATGGGCCCAGTCTACCCGAAAATTAACACCGAGTGAAACAACGCAACGCACCGCGTGTCCCGGTGAGCATCAGCATATTGAAGGATAGCAAGATGAGTAGACGAGCTGCAGAGTCCACTACCCGCTGGTCCCGACTGGTGTTTGACGGAGACCAAAAGAACTATGAACTGTGGGAGACAAAATTCCTTGGTCACCTTCGACTGCTGGGTCTAAAGGAAATAATTTTAGGATCCGACGACGACCAAGAAGACGAGGAGTCGAAAAATGCAGAGGCCTACGCGGAATTAATCCAGTTCTTGGATGATAAAAGCCTGTCGCTGGTGATGAGGGAGGCGGCAGATGATGGACGACAGGCACTGCAGATCCTGAGAAATTATTATGCCGGCAAAGGTAAACCCCGGGTCATTAGTCTGTACACTGAACTGACTTCGCTGAAGAAATCCAGCAGCGAAAGCGTAACCGAATACGTCATCCGAGCGGAGACCGCCATTACAGCACTGAGGAATGCTGGGGAGTCTCTGAGTGATGGGCTGCTTATAGCGATGGTTATGAAGGGCCTGCCAGACTCATTTAAACCTTTTATTATCCACGTAACACAGAGTGACACTACAGTGACGTTTGCAGAATTCAAAACTAAACTGCGAAGCTACGAGGACACGGAAAAAATGCGAGTAGGAGCGACGGACGATAACGTCATGAAGGTGAGAGTGCAGCCGGGAAGAAGACCCGCGAAAACAAGTTCAAATGATGGCGGGGCCGACTGTGTGGAAATAGTGTGCTTCAGATGCGGACAGAGAGGACACAAGGCCAGAGCATGTCACCGCAAACAGTGGTGCAGTCTGTGTAAGAGTGGCACACATCGAGACTCAACATGCAGGCGGCAACAACGACGGGATGATGCAAGAAAAAGCGCTGAGGACACCAGCAGTGGGGAATACGCATTTACAATCACCGATTTGGACAAGGCAGCAGCAGATAACCGAGGAAGAGGCTTGATGGTCGACACAGGAGCCACGTCGCACATAATAACGGATAAAGCAAAGTTCAGGAAGTTTGATCACAGTTTCCAGCCAGGGACACACTGCGTGGAGCTAGCTGATGGCACACGGTGCAAGGGAGTGGCTGAGCGCAGAGGAGACGCAGAGATATGGTTGGTCGACAGCGACGGGGTACGGAGGAGGACAACGCTAAGACAGGCATTGTACATCCCTTCATACCCGCAAGATATCTTTTCTGTGCGAGCAGCAACTAAGAATGGAGCAACAGTGGTCTTCAAGCAAGGAAAAGACTTCCTGAGACACAGTGACGGTACAAAGTTCCACATTCATGAGCATAAAAGGTTATACTTTTTACAAACAGAGGATGAATGTGATGATCATTGCAAAGGTTGTTTTGATATTCAAACATGGCATGAGATTCTTGGTCACTGTAATTATGAAGACATTCAGAAATTGCAGAATGTTGTTGATGGGATGACTATCAAGGGTAAAGCAGAGAAACAATGGGAGATATGCATGCAGGGGAAGTTTGTTCAAACAAGGAACAGAGCACCCGACAGAAGAGCAAAATCAGCTCTAGAGTTGGTTCATACTGATTTAGCAGGACCAGTAGACCCAGAGTCCAGGGACGGGTACAGGTTTGCACTTTCATTCACAGTGCTTTCTTTGTTAGAATGCTGTTCATTGACTTCAGCTCGGCATTCAATACCATCATCCCCCAACAGCTCATCCACAAGCTGGACCAACTGGGTCTTAACACCTCCCTGTGTAACTGGCTGCTGGACATTTTGACAGGAAGACCACAATCAGTCAGAGTCGGCAGCAACTCATCCAGCACCATCATGCTGAACACCAGAGCCCCCCAAGGATGTGTGCTGAGCCCCCTCCTCTTCACCCTGCTGACTTATGACTGCACTCCTACTTCCAGCTCCAGCCTCTTCATTAAATTTGCGGACGACACGACGGTGGTTGGTCACATTATCAACAGTGACGAGTCAGCCTACAGGAGCGAGGTGAGCAGGCTGGCTGCGTGGTGTAAGAGCAACAATCTCCACCTGAATGTGGAGAAGACGAAGGAGATCATTGTGGACTATAGGAGAGCACACACCCAGCACGCTCCATTAACCATCTATGGTGCTGCAGTGGAAAGGGTGAGCAGCACCAAGTTCCTGGGTGTGCACATCTCCGAAGACCTCTCATGGGACCATCACACCACATCCCTCGTCAAAAAAGCCCAACAACGCCTGTACTTCCTCCGCAAACTGAGAAGGGCAAGAGCTCCACCCCCCGTCATGCTCTCATTCCACAGCGGGGCCATTGAAAGCATCCTGACTAGCTCCATCACTGTCTGGTTCGGTTCCTGCACTGCGACCTGCCGGAAGTCCCTACAGCGAGTTGTGAAGTCAGCTGAGAAGATTATTGGAGTCTCTCTCACTGGCCTGTCAGTCATTTATGACTCCCGCCTCACCCGCAAAGCCTTGAGGATAGCAGGTGACCCATCCCACCCATCCCACTGCCACTTCAGGTTGCTGCCATCGGGGAGAAGACTGCGGAGTCTTCGGGCCAGAACCAGCAGGCTCAAGGACAGTTTCCTCCACCGGGCAGTCAGGAAACTCAACTCCCTCCCAGTCCTACCCTCCCTACCCATACCCCCTGCTACTACAAACGTGGACTGAACCTTACACCTGCACTCTATCTTAAACCTTTCTTTTCTTTCTTTCTTTCCTTTCACTATTAGCACTTTATGGGTTGTCACTTTACGGGTATTATATTATATTATTTTACATTGTGGGTTGAGAGGACTGTAATTTCAAATGCGTTGTATTCCATGCGTATATAGCACACTTGACAATAAAGCTGACTTGAACTTGAACTTGAACTTGTATATTTTCTGAAACAAAAGAGCGACACAGTGCAAGCAACTGAGAAGTTTATTGCAGATACAGCACCGTATGGCAAGATCAAATGTATAAGATCTGACAATGGTACTGAATTCACAGGAAAACACTACCAGTCACTTCTTAGCAGAAATGGCATCAGACATGAGACTTCAGCCCCATATTCGCCACATCAAAACGGTACGGCTGAGCGAAACTGGCGAACACTTTTGGACATGGCCAGATGCATGCTGACAGAAAGTGGTCTATCAAAAGCACTATGGCCTTACGCAGTGCAGACAGCAGCAGTAGTAAGGAACAGATGCTACAACAATCGCACAGAGCAAACACCTTACTTCATGTTGACAGGGCGAAGGCCAAACCTTTCGCAGATGCAAAAATTTGGAACAGCATGTTTTGCTTATAAACAAGACAAGAGAAAACTAGATCCAAATGGAGAAAAGGGAATTTTTGTTGGGTATGACAAAAATAGTCCAGCATACATGGTTTACTTCCCAGAGAAGGGGAAAGTGCAGAAACACCGACTTTTGAAGTTTGTGAGAAAAAGTACTACAGAACACCAAACACAGACAGATATCACACCTGTTGATAATGGTGAAGTGCGGAGCAGGGCTGTTGAGACAGAAACACGGTCAGGTGTGAGACCGACACGGGCACAGAGTCCAGAGTCGAATACCACACCAGAGGCTCTCGGTCAAACGCAGCCTAACTGTGAGACAGAGAACGAGCCTAAAAGGTACCCCTCCAGAATAAGACAAGCACCAAGTTATTTGAGTGAGTACATAACTGGAGAAGATGAGGATCAAGTGTTAACAAACATAGATTATTGTTACAGACTCATGTGTGACATTCCTCTAACATGTAGAGATGCTGTTACATCACCCAAGGCAAAAGAATGGACCAGTGCAATGGAGGAGGAGATCCAAGCACTGAAGGAAAATGACACGTTCACACTTGCAACCCTACCAGAGGATAAGAAAGCAGTGGGGGGCAAATGGGTGTATGCAATCAAAAAGAATACAGATGGATCTGAGAAATACAAGGCACGATATGTAGCCAAAGGGTTTAGCCAGAGGAAAGGTGTAGATTATGATGAAACATTTTCACCTACAGCTAACATGACCAGTATCAGAGTGTTGATGAAAAAAGCAGCAGAGGAAAACCTGATCTTACATCAGATGGATGTCAAAACTGCCTACTTAAATGCACCAATAGATTGTGAGATCTATGTAGAACAACCAGAAGGTTTTGAGGTCAAATCAAGCACAGATAAAAGGTTGGTGTACAAACTTGAGAAGTCACTGTATGGACTTAAACAGTCAGGCAGAAATTGGAACAAGATATTACATGAATATCTGACTGAATGTAACTTTGTTCAAAACCCAGCTGATCATTGTGTTTACACAAAAGAAACAGAAGATGAAAAGGTGATTATTATTATATGCGTGGATGATTTGATCCTTGCAGGTAACAATGAAAATGTGCTGAAAGCTGTAAAAGAGAAGCTCACGGAGAGATTCAAAATGAAAGATGTACGAAGACTGAAGCATTTTCTTGGCATCGATTTTGACCAGACTGATGGCATTGTAAAAATGACACAAACAGAGTATGTGGAAAAAAAAAATACTGAAAAGGTTTGACATGCAAGATTGTAAACCTAGATCAACCCCATGTGAACAGAAGCTGACTTACACAAATGTTGCAGAAAAGATGACTGACATCAGAAAATACAGAGAGGCAGTTGGGAGCCTTATTTATCTTGCCACATGCACACGACCTGACTTGAGCTTTGTAGTAAGTAAACTGTCTCAGTATTTTAATGAACCAACAGAAGAACAGTGGACTACTGTGAAACATGTTCTGCGATACCTCAAAGATACGACACAAATGAAACTGTGTTACAGGAGATGCGACAACGGGAAACTGGGATTACATGCCTATAGTGACGCAGACTGGGCGGCAGACACAAGTGACAGACGGAGCACAACTGGTTACTGTGTCAGTTTAAATGAGGATGGTCCTTTGATCGCTTGGAAGACAAAAAGGCCACCTACAGTCGCTTTATCCACTTGTGAGGCTGAGTACATGGCATTAGCTGCCACTACTCAAGAATGTATATACCTGGTACAACTGCTACAGGGCATGGATGGGTACCAGTACACCTTACCCAAGGTTTATGAAGATAACCAAGGGGCCATAAAATTAGCAAAGAACCCTGTAAACAGACAGAGATGTAAACATGTTGACATCAAATACCATTTTGTAAGGTCAACTGTGAATGATGGGAAAATTACCCTGGAATATTGTCCAACTGATCAGATGGTGGCAGATGTCATGACAAAGCCTGCAACAAAATTAAAGTTGCATAAGTTTGTGAAGTTTATGTTTGGAGTTTAATCTTATGTGCTGAGCATGATAAGATGAGGAGGTGTAAACATAGTTAAGTTTGACTAACCAAATATGACAACGTGAGAACAAGTGGGGGTGTTAACATGTACATATTGTGTGTTCTGAGTTGTAATATATATTTTATATTCTGTTATAAATGATGCGTGATGCGGGATGACGTGATCCAATAGGGGGCGCTGTAGTGAAAAAGTGACCTGTATTGTAGAAGAAAAAAGGGACGCAGTCGAAAAATAAAGTTGGGTGTGAAAAGTTCGAGTTCAACTGCCGGAGATGGAGTTTGTTTATTTCCTCCGAGTTTAATGTGGATACTGGGTGCACACGCCAGAACCACTGCGTGAATAGCAACTCTGCTAACAGAAGTCCTTCTGGAGGGACAGTTTGGCCTCAGCACGCTCGTGAAAGTCTGGCTGTCTTTTGAGGGGGGGTCACCAATATTGACAGACCCCTGGTTTCCGTCCCTGTGCAGCAGACCGGGTTGGACGCCGCTGTAGTCCACCATGTACATGGGCCACTGCTGCTGGACAGAAGGACGACGACAGGAACCTCGGTCACGCTGCTGCACACATGCGCCGCACCTTCACACTAGTTTGAACTTTAGTTTTTGATCAGTGTTTCAACGTTTGACTCTTACATAACATTAGATGCTTCAAAATACCTCATCTAAACTGTGTTGAGATATATTCTTTATTTAATTCTAACTACAGGCAACAAATAGCATTTCTACTTATAAATGCTTATAACCAATAATCCTAACAGTAATAGTTAAAAAACAAAACAACTTTCAACTATTATTCTTCACATTAATATGTGAAGCACATGTCAAACGTTATTTTATCTGCAGCTTGAAGGATTTTCTCCAGACACACAATGTCGTAGGTGTTTGGGTTTGGGAAGTGGATGTTGTCTGGAAGGCCACGGACTCGGGACTTCCGCGGATGAGTTTGTACGGAACCGTGACGGAGCGGTCCAGGCCCGGAGCTTCACCTGAACACATAGATGTTGCCGTCAGGTCTCAACAAAACATTCAAGTGGCACATTTAACCTAAATAGATGAATTAACACAGGACTTCAAATGCTATTTTCTTTTGTGGCGTCTTTGTCTCCCGTATTTATTATTGTTTGACTAACAAAAAGAAAAGAAAAGAAAATAGAAAAAATGAATTCAAGGACAAAGTAATTGAAATAACAAATACAAAGAAATGCAGCAGTACAGAAACAATCATACGGCAGTGGCACCAACACGTGCAACACACTCCAGTACCCGCAAGTACCGGACCTACAACATGCACATCCACGGTCCTAGTACATCAACAACACATAATATAAAGAACTTTATTATAGTGGACAAAATGTACCAAACACAACATTATTAACACACTGAACACCGTAGATGGCTAAGGATTGTTATCTTTCTCAGCAACCTTCTCCCAACGTGCACCTCCTTAGTCTCCTTCTGCCCTCAGCGCGTCCTCAACTCGGCCGATTACCGCTACCCAGACTGCACTGCGCCCTCTGCTGTTTCAATGCATTATCAACACTGAACCCTTCAGACCTGAAATAGAGATGTATCTCGTGGATTCCTACAACAAATAAATCTTTAACACCACCTGGTTACATAAATTTACTGCTGAGACAGCATTTTCACAAGACCAGAGAAAAAAAACTTCTCATGACGTCACACTTTGCCAAACGTTTAAGAAGGTTAAACTAGACTCGGTGTCCTGGTGTTGGTGGTTTTTAAAACCAATATGAACTCTAACAGGGAGCTGGTGAAGAGGGGGGAGCACAGAGGTGATGTGCTTGTGCGTTTTAGTCCAAGTAACGAGTGAAGGCTCAACGTTTTGAACGACTCCATGTGGTGGAGAGAGCTCTGACTGAGATCTGACTACATTACAGAGATCCGGGTGAGAGGAGAAAACAAGCTGAACTTCTTGTAAATAAGCAGTTTTAAAACATGACCTGAATTTGGAGAAAACATTCAGTGGGAAAAAAACCAAGACACATTTTACTCAGGCATCAAAACTGATGTTAGAATCAAAGATGAATCCCTGATTATGCATCATTCAAAGTCTGGAGGCTGCTGACCACCAGCACTGAGTCAAACCGGCTTCTGATTGGAGGGTAGAAAACGTTTTGGAGGACTTGTCGAGGGAAGGACGGGAGTCACGATAGGGACGTGATGACAATGTCATTTTAGGGGAACTTTGGTGAGAACGGTTGTCCTCTTTCAGGTTTCCAACGTGAAATAAAACAGACGTGAGACAGAAACTGACAGTTTTCTTCAACCACCAGGAGCTACTTGGACCATAAAAGTCTGAAACGTTCCTCCTATGATTTATGTGAAAGGTTCAGGTTCATCAGAGAAATGATACTTAGATGGAGTGGTGTTCTAGTGGTTACAGTGGTGGGCTTGGGGGTGGAGGACCCAAGTTCAAGCCCAGGGCTTCCCACAGTGGTAAATCACTGGGGGCCCTTGAGCAAGGCCCTTAACTCCCATTTGCTCCCCGGGGTGCTGCCCTGCTAGCAGCCCCACTGCTCACTAGTGAAACTAGTTGATGGCTTAAAAGCAGAGACTAATTTCAGTGTGCATTGTACATACAGCGTGTGCACGATGTCCACACTGACAAGAATGATAAAAGAAATAAATAAATATTTAAGAACAGACAGCCTTCCTTGGAATCCGGGCGATGCTCTCCCGGAGGTGGGATTTGAAGACCTCCCTGACCGAGGCCTCGGCCAGACGTTCCCAATAGACCCTCAAAATACGTTTGAGTCCCGCTTCCTCCTCCGCCAGCGTGTCCAACTCACCACCAGGTGTTAGATCAGTTGACAGCTCAGCCCCTCAGCACAGAAGTCCATTAATAGAACATCACACGGGTTCAGATCGGGGAGGCCGCTGCTCCCAATCACCCCCCTCCAGGTATTACTGTCATTGCCCACATGAGCATTAAAGTCCCCCAGTAAAACAATGGAGTCCCCAGTTGGAGCACTATCAAGTACCCCTTCCAAGGACTCCAAGAAGACCAGGTACTCTGTACTGCTGTTTAGCCCGTAGGCACAAACAACAGTAAGTTCCTTTCCCTAACCCAAAAGCATAAGGAAGTGACCCTCTCGTTCACCGGGGTGAACTCCGACACATGGCGGCTGAGCTGGGGGGCTGTAAGCAGGCCTACACCAGCTTGTCGCCGCTCGCTATGCCACTGTGTGTTACACCAATCAATCAAACTTTATTTGTAAAGCACTTTTCTTGCAACTTGTGCAACATAAATTGCTTTACACAATTAAAACAAAACATTCATAAGTCATAGCAGATTCTCATATACTCAAAGCCCTCCAGATTTACCCAGTGAAGGATAATTATTGTATTTGTACCATAATTAAAACTTTGTACAATCAATGATTGGAAGTGTTTTTTACAATCCCTCTAAAAAACAGTATTTCTTCACGACTCTTATTGTATTTGTACCATAATTAAAACAAAGCCGTTTCTCATTTGGCGCTGTTGTGGCGTACGTTCATTTTATTGGAAACACAGTTGTTTGATCGTTTGAACAGCACTTTGACTTGCTCTCGCAGGACCACTTTCTCACCCATGTGGTTAATGTCATCGTCATCTGTCAGGAAATTAGGAAGGTTTGTCTCTGAAAGGAAGAAATGATTTTCCTCAGTGCTTATCGAGGCGTAGGCCTTCTTCAGTAAAGTGACTCGACAATGTGCTGGTAAAATAGATGAACAACCGATTAGTCCCAAAATCACTTCCTAAGCCCCTCAATGACGACCGAGTCCGGGTTGTTCTTGTAAGGCACTTGGACGAGGTACTTGATGCCATAGGCCTCCCCATACTTCCTGTTGAACAGGTCCTGGACCTGCTCTGGCAGCGTGTCGGCCAGGTCGATCCTGGACAGTTTGGACTCCGTGCAATGTAGATACACCAGACAGGATGTCTTGAAATGTCCCTTTTCCACTTTGAACTTACTTCCACAATGTTTAATTTGGAAAGTCAGGGCCATAAATGTCACGATGCCGAGCTGATTTATGCTGGAAGAGCTGAGTGCAGACTGAGTGCAGACTGAGTGCAGACTGAGTGCAGACTGAGTGCAGACTGAGTGCAGACTGGACCAATCCGAGAATCCAGGTCTCTTGGACACAGCTGCAGAGTCTTCTGTCACTGGTGTTGCAGCCTTGGCGTCCAGCTCTGTGGAAAAACATTTCAGCGTTTGACTTTTCATTCTGTCATCTCAGATTAAATCAGCACAACAAATATTAATTAGTTTTCCAGCAGCACATCTTTATTACAGATTAAAAGTTATTTTCTGCATGGACCCACATTACTTGGACCAGTTTGGTTTTCTCTCTGCATGTTTCCATCATGTAACATCACAAACCACCAATTTAAAATCTAGCAAAAAAAGAGAAAAATGTGTGTGAATCCTCCGTTATAATGACAATTTTATAAACAGATTTCCAATTCTACTTTGTTTGCTCTAAAAGCCAAAACAATAAATGACACAACAGCAACTATAATCATCAAAAATACGCTGTTGGAGGGAAAAGTTCATCTTCTGTCAGAGTGGACATTGATAACAGCCTCATGTCTGCAGGTTAAAGGTCATTTGGTGCTTCAAACACATGTTACAATTTTAATAACTTTAAAACCTATGAAGATTCAAATCACATTTAATCCCAAAGGATTATTTATCATAATTTCATGGATTACAGTTAAAAGCCAACTTCTGCTTTTTTAATGGTGGGTGGAGCCGCATTGATCAGCAGATCCCCCGTGAGGTCACAACAAAGGTCGCCATGACAAACGTTCTAGAATTCCGACCGTCAACACATCCTGGAGGTTCCCTATAAATACAGAGGAGAATTCTGCACACATCTGTAGTTCCTTGGACCTTCAAGACACTGCCTGTTGCAAGCTTCTGTGGTGAAAACAACGTCTACGTCTCGAAAACCCCTTCAGAAAACGCTTCAGCACCTTCTTTTGACAGCGGAAATGGCTTTTAGAGGACGTCCAGGACCAGGATTTCGGAGCTCTCCTCGTGACGGTGCTCAATCCCAGGTCTCGGACGATCTCGGCCAAATCCAAATGGAAATTGAAGAGTGCAGAGCAGAGAACGATTTCTTGCAAAACTACAACGAGAAACTTGGACAGAGTGTTAAAGAGCTGGAAGAGGAACGGGACAGGTTTCTGCTGATCAGCCAGAACCTGTACTCAGAGAGAGAGAAACTGAGAGAGCAACTTCAACTGCTGCAGGAGGAGAATCAAGCTCTTCACAGCAAAAATCAAATACTGGAGGAGTCCAAAACGGAGACGACTCTTGAAAACAAGCAGGAGCAGGAAAGAGCCTGGTTGAAGTTCAAGGAAGCTTTAACACAACTGCAGAGTGAAAGGCAGCTGTTGAAGAACGAAGGGGAGGAGGTTGAAAATGAGAAAAAGATACTGCAAGAAATCAAGAGACAGACTGAACAAATGAAAGAAGAAAATGAGAGGGAAAGGATGGAGCTGAAAGAGCAGAAGGAAAGCTTGCAAAGAGAAGAAAAGAAACTGACGGAGGGCAAGAAACAGCACACGTTGGACATGGAAGTGTTGCAAGCTGCAACAGCTGATCTGGAGGTCAAAACAAAAGACCTGCAGCTGTTGTGGAGCAACATGGACATGAAGAAAGCTGAGATGAAGGTTCAAGAACAGGAAAATGAGAGGAAACTGCAGAAAGAGAAGAAGAGGATCCAGAGAGAGAGAGAGATTTTGATGGAGGAGAAGAAAGAACTGGAAATGAGCAGGAGGGAACTGGAACAGATGAAAATCTGTGAAACCAGAGTAGAAGTAGAGACAGAGTGTACAGAACTCAGGAGAGAGATGGAGAACGATGGGGAGCTTCTGGAGACTGTAAAAAAGGAGAAGAAGAAGAGAAGTTTCTTAACGATGTTCAAGAAACAAAAGTCAGATAAGAGAGCAGAAAAAGACATGAACATCATCAAGGGAGAAAGAGACAACGAGAAGAGAGAAAAAGATGAAAAACATCTGAAAGAAAAGAAAAAAGAAGAGAATAAAGAGACAGAAAAGGTGGTGAAAAAGAAAACTGTGACCGGCTGGTTTCGTAGACGTTCCAGCAGAGAGAAAACTGCTGGAAACCAGTAGATCAGCCAACGTCACCTTCTCTCCACCTGATTCTGGTCTCCACCTGACTCTGGTCTCCACCTGACTCTGGTCTCCACCTGACGCTGGTCTGCACCTGACTCTGGTCTGCACCTGACTCTGGTCTCCACCTGACGCTGGTCTGCACCTGACTCTGGTCTGCACCTGATTCTGGTCTCCACGTGACTCTGATCTCCACCTGAGTCTGGTCTCCACCTGACTCTGGTCTGCACCAAATCGTCTTTCCACATGACTCTGGTCTCCACCTGACTCTGGTTTCCACCTGACTCTGGTCTCCACCTGACTCTGGTCTGCACCACATCGTCTCACCGCGAGACTCTAGTCTCCACCTGACTCTGGTCTCCACCTGACACTTGTCTCCACCTGACTCTGGTCTGCACATGACTCTGGTCTCCACCTGACTCTGGTCTGCACCTGATTCTGGTCTGCACCTGCCTCTGGTCTGCACCTGACTCTGGTCTGCACCACATCGTCTCACCGCGAGACTCTAGTCTCCACCTGACTCTGGTCTCCACCTGACTCTGGTCTGCACCTGACTCTGGTCTCCACCTGACTCTAGTCTGCACCTGATTCTGGTCTCCACCTGACTCTGATCTCCACTTGACTCTAGTCTCCACCTGACTCTGGTCTCCACCTGACTCTGGTCTGCACCTGACTCTGGTCTCCACCTGACTCTGGTCTCCACCTGACTCTGGTCTGCACCTGATTCTGGTCTCCACATGACTCTGATCTCCACTTGACTCTGGTCTCCACCTGACTCTGGTCTGCACCTGACTCTGGTCTGCACCTGATTCTGTCTGCACCTGACTCTAGTCTCCACCTGACTCTAGTCTCCACCTGACTCTGGTCTGCACCTGACTCTGGTCTGCACCTGACTCTGGTCTGCACCACATCGTCTCACCGCGAGACTCTAGTCTCCACCTGACTCTGGTCTCCACCTGACTCTGGTCTGCACCTGACTCTGGTCTCCACCTGACTCTAGTCTGCACCTGATTCTGGTCTCCACCTGACTCTGATCTCCACTTGACTCTAGTCTCCACCTGACTCTGGTCTCCACCTGACTCTGGTCTGCACCTGACTCTGGTCTCCACCTGACTCTAGTCTCCACCTGACTCTGGTCTGCACCTGATTCTGGTCTCCACATGACTCTGATCTCCACTTGACTCTGGTCTCCACCTGACTCTGGTCTGCACCTGACTCTGGTCTGCACCTGATTCTGTCTGCACCTGACTCTAGTCTCCACCTGACTCTAGTCTCCACCTGACTCTGGTCTCCACCTGACTCTGGTCTGCACCTGACTCTGGTCTGCACCTGACTCTGGTCTCCACCTGACTCTGGTCTCCACCTGACTTTGGTCGTCACCACATCGTCTCTCCGCCAGACTCTAGTCTCCACCTGACTCTGGTCTGCACCTGACTCTGGTCTGCACCTGACTCTGGTCTGCACCACATCGTCTTTCCACATGACTCTAGTCTCCACCTGACTCTGGTCTCCACCTGACACTGGTCTGCTCCTGACTCTGGTCTGCACCACATCGTCTTTCCACATGACTCTGGTCTCCACCTGACTCTGGTCTGCACCTGACTCTGGTCTCCACCTGACTCTGGTCTCCACCTGACTCTGGTCTCCACCTGATTCTGGTCTTCACCTGACTCTTCTCTCCACCTGACTCTTGTCTGCACCTGACTCTGGTCTTCACCTGACTCTGGTCTGCATCTGACTCTGGTCTGCACCTGACTCTGGTCTGCACCACATCGTCTCTCCACCTGACTCTGGTCTCCACCTGACTCTGGTCTGCACCACATCATATCTCCAGCTGACTCTGGTCTGCACCTGACTCTGGTCTGCACCTGACTCTGGTCTCCACCTGACTCTGGTCTCCACCTGACTTTGGTCTCCACCTGACTCTGGTCTGCACCTGACTCTGGTCTCCACCTGACTCTGGTCTCCACCTCATACTCGTCTCCACCTGACTCTGGAAACCACCTGATTCTGGTCTGCACCTGACTCTGGTCTCCACCTGACTCTGGTCTCCACCTGACTCTGGTCTCCACCTGCGTTTGGTCTGCACCTGACTCTGGTCTCCACCTGCGTCTGGTCTCCACCTGACTCTGGTCTGCACCTGACTCTGGTCTCCACCTGATTCTGGTCTCCACCTGACTCTGGTCTCCACCTGACTCTGGTCTCCACCTGACTCTGGTCTCCACCTGCGTCTGGTCTGCACCTGACTCTGGTCTCCACCTGACTCTGGTCTCCACCTCATACTCGTCTCCACCTGACTCTGGAAACCACCTGATTCTGGTCTGCACCTGACTCTGGTCTCCACCTGACTCTGGTCTTCACCTGACTCTTCTCTCCACCTGACTCTTGTCTGCACCTGACTCTGGTCTTCACCTGACTCTGGTCTGCATCTGACTCTGGT
This sequence comes from Xenentodon cancila, assembly GCA_014839995.1. Lineage (NCBI taxonomy): Eukaryota > Metazoa > Chordata > Actinopteri > Beloniformes > Belonidae > Xenentodon > Xenentodon cancila. The sequence continues at coordinate 21,806,994 of CM026207.1, read as the reverse complement.
CTGCACCTGACTCTGGTCTGCACCACATCGTCTCTCCACCTGACTCTGGTCTCCACCTGACTCTGGTCTGCACCACATCATATCTCCAGCTGACTCTGGTCTGCACCTGACTCTGGTCTGCACCTGACTCTGGTCTCCACCTGACTCTGGTCTCCACCTGACTTTGGTCTCCACCTGACTCTGGTCTGCACCTGACTCTGGTCTCCACCTGACTCTGGTCTCCACCTCATACTCGTCTCCACCTGACTCTGGAAACCACCTGATTCTGGTCTGCACCTGACTCTGGTCTCCACCTGACTCTGGTCTCCACCTGACTCTGGTCTCCACCTGCGTTTGGTCTGCACCTGACTCTGGTCTCCACCTGCGTCTGGTCTCCACCTGACTCTGGTCTGCACCTGACTCTGGTCTCCACCTGATTCTGGTCTCCACCTGACTCTGGTCTCCACCTGACTCTGGTCTCCACCTGACTCTGGTCTCCACCTGCGTCTGGTCTGCACCTGACTCTGGTCTCCACCTGCGTCTGGTCTCCACCTGACTCTGGTCTCCACCTGACTCTGGTCTCCATCTGACTCTGGTCTGCACCACATCGTCTCTCCGCCAGATCGTCTCTCCGCCAGATCGTCTCTCCGCCAGATCGTCTCTCCACCAGATCGTCTCTCCGCCAGATTGTCTCTCCATCAGACAGATTCTGGTCTCCAACAGATCTTCTCTCTCCTTTTCATAAAATCAATAAATAATACAAATCTTTGATTACAACCTGAGACTCTTTCTTTTATTTTGTGTCCAACAACTTTTCTACGGTTCGGCTCAGCAGATCCATGTTGATATGTTTGATTATTTCAAATCTCAAATGTTACAACATTATATTCAAATAGACTTAAATGTTCTGTTTATTCTACACTGGTTGAGGGCGGGGTACCAGGTCAATCATTTGTGTTGCACTAAATCAACAGACAAGAAAGTGAGCAGGTGAACTTCACCTTCAGAGGGTCTTCTGATGCTCTGACAGGTGGCATTTGGTGACAAAGCTGCAGCTGCAACATGGAAGAAAAAGCAGGAGAAGTGCAAAGAGCAGCATGCAAATGTTTAACTGTGTTTAAAAACACACTGAGTGACGTTAGTGAATAAGAATAAATACATGCATGTGTGCAAACTTATCAACCTGATGAAGTCCAGGCAGATTTGTGCAGGAATGATTCAATTCTTTATCTAAAAGCTTTTGTCTGATTTGTGTCTAGAAAGAGGATAAACATGGCGAGTATGAAAGTAGACCAGAATTAACCACAAAGATCATATTATTGTTCTACAAAAGTGACTTCATGGTTCAGGGAAAACTGTGTCGTTGAAAGTGTTTAGTCTGATAAAACATAAAAATGAATGCAGATCAGTCACTGAGCATCGTTTAGTCGCTGTAATGTGACGTGTCATTTGGATCCAGATCTGCTGGGATCATTACAACAGAACAATTTACATGATCAAACTGGTTTCCTGTGAGCTGGATACCAGGTATCTAACACATCTTCTCCAAAGGTCACTTATTTGTTTTTCCAACTTTAATTTGCTCATGTTTATTCTATTTTTGGGTTCATCTTTTCTTTGTTTAGTGTGTTTAATCCACAATATTGTGAACCTACAGTTTATGACAACTATTGTAAGAAGCAACAGCTACTGAGTGTCTGTAATTTCAGTAATAATCCCGGTAATTTTACCTGTCGTTATAAAAAGAGGTGAAAGAAAGAGGGCGTTGGAGGACAGACGAGTACTGAAAAAAGCTGAATAAAAGAGTCAGATATTTTACATCCCTGCACATAATGTTATATTTCAATAAATATCATGAATAAAAGGTAGAAATAAGTGATTAATATGGAACCAGAGCATTATCAAAGACATCTGTTAGTTATGCAGTGCAGTCAAATGCTGAATGTAAAAACACGACTCAGTGGATGGAGACTTTATAAAAGCAAAACTCAACAACGTGACTCCAGTGATGTCACGATCAGCTTGAGAAAAAACAAAAACAAACACTGACAGCCGTCCTGTCTGCACTCAGTGGAGGCAGGAGACAGAAAACACGTTTGCCCTGCAACATCTTGATCCACATACATTCTGCTCCTCTGCAGTCAGGACGTCGTTCACAGCTGGAGGCCAAACTGCAGCTCTCTGAAGTTGTTAACATGTACATATTGTGTGTTCTGAGTTGTAATATATATTTTATATTCTGTTATAAATGATGCGTGATGCGGGATGACGTGATCCAATAGGGGGCGCTGTAGTGAATAAGTGACCTGTATTGTAGAAGAAAAAAGGGACGCAGTCGAAAAATAAAGTTGGGTGTGAAAAGTTCGAGTTCAACTGCCAGAGATGGAGTTTGTTTATTTCCTCCGAGTTTAATGTGGATACTGGGTGCACACGCCAGAACCACTGCGTGAATAGCAACTCTGCTAACAGAAGTCCTTCTGGAGGGACAGTTTGGCCTCAGCGCGCTCGTGAAAGTCTGGCTGTCTTTTGAGGGGGGGTCACCAATATTGACAGACCCCTGGTTTCCGTCCCTGTGCAGCAGACCGGGTTGGACGCCGCTGTAGTCCACCATGTACATGGGCCACTGCTGCGGGACAGAAGGACGACGACAGGAACCTCGGTCACGCTGCTGCACACATGCGCCGCACCTTCACACTAGTTTGAACTTTAGTTTTTGATCAGTGTTTCAACGTTTGACTCTTACATAACATTAGATGCTTCAAAATACCTCATCTAAACTGTGTTGAGATATTCTTTATTTAAATGTAACTACAGGCAACAAATAGCATTTCTACTTATAAATGCTTATAACCAATAATCCTAACAGTAATAGTTAAAAAACAAAACAACTTTCAACTATTATTCTTCACATTAATATGTGAAGCACATGTCAAACGTTATTTTATCTGCAGCTTGAAGGATTTTCTCCAGACACACAATGTCGTAGGTGTTTGGGTTTGGGAAGTGGATGTTGTCTGGAAGGCCACGGACTCAGGACTTCCGCGGATGAGTTTGTACGGAACCGTGACTGATGTCTGGAGTCTGGAGTCTGGAGGCTTCTGACCGCCAGCACTGAGTCAAACCGGCTTCTGATTGGAGGGTAGAAAACGTTTTGGAGGACTTGTCGAGGGAAGGACGGGAGTCACGATAGGGACGTGATGACAATGTCATTTTAGGGGAACTTTGGTGAGAACGGTTGTCCTCTTTCAGGTTTCCAACGTGAAATAAAACAGACGTGAGACAGAAACTGACAGTTTTCTTCAACCACCAGGAGCTACTTGGACCATAAAAGTCTGAAACGTTCCTCCTATGATTTATGTGAAAGGTTCAGGTTCATCAGAGAAATGATACTTAGATGGAGTGGTGTTCTAGTGGTTACAGTGGTGGGCTTGGGGGTGGAGGACCCAAGTTCAAGCCCAGGGCTTCCCACAGTGGTAAATCACTGGGGGCCCTTGAGCAAGGCCCTTAACTCCCATTTGCTCCCCGGGGTGCTGCCCTGCTAGCAGCCCCACTGCTCACTAGTGAAACTAGTTGATGGCTTAAAAGCAGAGACTAATTTCAGTGTGCATTGTACATACAGCGTGTGCACGATGTCCACACTGACAAGAATGATAAAAGAAATAAATAAATATTTAAGAACAGACAGCCTTCCTTGGAATCCGGGCGATGCTCTCCCGGAGGTGGGATTTGAAGACCTCCCTGACCGAGGCCTCGGCCAGACGTTCCCAATAGACCCTCAAAATACGTTTGAGTCCCGCTTCCTCCTCCGCCAGCGTGTCCAACTCACCACCAGGTGTTAGATCAGTTGACAGCTCAGCCCCTCAGCACAGAAGTCCATTAATAGAACATCACACGGGTTCAGATCGGGGAGGCCGCTGCTCCCAATCACCCCCCCTCCAGGTATTACTGTCATTGCCCACATGAGCATTAAAGTCCCCCAGTAAAACAATGGAGTCCCCAGTTGGAGCACTATCAAGTACCCCTTCCAAGGACTCCAAGAAGACCAGGTACTCTGTACTGCTGTTTAGCCCGTAGGCACAAACAACAGTAAGTTCCTTTCCCTAACCCAAAAGCATAAGGAAGTGACCCTCTCGTTCACCGGGGTGAACTCCGACACATGGCGGCTGAGCTGGGGGGCTGTAAGCAGGCCTACACCAGCTTGTCGCCGCTCGCTATGCCACTGTGTGTTACACCAATCAATCAAACTTTATTTGTAAAGCACTTTTCTTGCAACTTGTGCAACATAAATTGCTTTACACAATTAAAACAAAACATTCATAAGTCATAGCAGATTCTCAAATACTCAAAGCCCTCCAGATTTACCCAGTGAAGGATAATTATTGTATTTGTACCATAATTAAAACTTTGTACAATCAATGATTGGAAGTGTTTTTTACAATCCCTCTAAAAAACAGTATTTCTTCACGACTCTTATTGTATTTGTACCATAATTAAAACAAAGCCGTTTCTCATTTGGCGCTGTTGTGGCGTACGTTCATTTTATTGGAAACACAGTTGTTTGATCGTTTGAACAGCACTTTGACTTGCTCTCGCAGCACCACTTTCTCACCCATGTGGTTAATGTCATCGTCATCTGTCAGGAAATTAGGAAGGTTTGTCTCTGAAAGGAAGAAATGATTTTCCTCAGTGCTTATCGAGGCGTAGGCCTTCTTCAGTAAAGTGACTCGACAATGTGCTGGTAAAATAGATGAACAACCGATTAGTCCCAAAATTACTTCCTAAGCCCCTCAATGACGACCGAGTCCGGGTTGTTCTTGTAAGGCACTTGGACGAGGTACTTGATGCCATAGGCCTCCCCATACTTCCTGTTGAACAGGTCCTGGACCTGCTCTGGCAGCGTGTCGGCCAGGTCGATCCTGGACAGTTTGGACTCCATGCAATGTGGATACACCAGACAGGATGTCTTGAAATGTCCCTTTTCCACTTTGAACTTACTTCCACAATGTTTAATTTGGAAAAGTCAGGGCCATAAATATCACGATGCCGAGCTGATTTATGCTGGAAGAGCTGAGTGCAGACTGAGTGCAGACTGAGTGCAGACTGAGTGCAGACTGAGTGCAGACTGAGTGCAGACTGAGTGCAGACTGAGTGCAGACTGAGTGCAGACTGGACCAACCCGAGAATCCAGGTCTCTTGGACACAGCTGCAGAGTCTTCTGTCACTGGTGTTGCAGCCTTGGCGTCCAGCTCTGTGGAAAAACATTTCAGCGTTTGACTTTTCATTCTGTCATCTCAGATTAAATCAGCACAACAAATATTAATTAGTTTTCCAGCAGCACATCTTTATTACAGATTAAAAGTTATTTTCTGCATGGACCCACATGACTTGGACCAGTTTGGTTTTCTCTCTACATGTTTCCATCATGTAACATCACAAACCACCACTTTAAAATCTAGCAAAAAAAGAGAAAAATGTGTGTGAATCCTCCGTTATAATGACATTTTTATAAACAGATTTCCAATTCTACGTTGTTTGCTCTAAAAGCCAAAACAATAAATGACACAACAGCAACTATAATCATCAAAAATACGCTGTTGGAGGGAAAAGTTCATCTTCTGTCAGAGTGGACATTGATAACAGCCTCATGTCTGCAGGTTAAAGGTCATTTGGTGCTTCAAACACATGTTACAATTTTAATAACTTTAAAACCTATGAAGATTTAAATCACATTTAATCCCAAAGGATTATTTATCATAATTTCATGGATTACAGTTAAAAGCCAACTTCTGCTTTTTTAATGGTGGGTGGAGCCGCATTGATCAGCAGATCCCCCGTGAGGTCACAACAAAGGTCGCCATGACAAACGTTCTAGAATTCCGACCGTCAACACATCCTGTAGGTTCCCTATAAATACAGAGGAGAATTCTGCACACATCTGTAGTTCCTTGGACCTTCAAGACACTGCCTGTTGCAAGCTTCTGTGGTGAAAACGACGTCTACGACTCGAAAACCCCTTCAGAAAACGCTTCAGCACCTTCTTTTGACAGCGGAAATGGCTTTTAGAGGACGTCCAGGACCAGGATTTCGGAGCTCTCCTCGTGACGGTGCTCAATCCCAGGTCTCGGACGATCTCGGCCAAATCCAAATGGAAATTGAAGAGTGCAGAGCAGAGAACGATTTCTTGCAAAACTACAACGACAAACTTGGACAGAGTGTTAAAGAGCTGGAAGAGGAACGGGACAGGTTTCTGCTGATCAGCCAGAACCTGTACTCAGAGAGAGAGAAACTGAGAGAGCAACTTCAACTGCTGCAGGAGGAGAATCAAGCTCTTCACAGCAAAAATCAAATACTGGAGGAGTCCAAAACGGAGACGACTCTTGAAAACAAGCAGGAGCAGGAACGAGCCTGGTTGAAGTTCAAGGAAGCTTTAACACAACTGCAGAGTGAAAGGCAGCTGTTGAAGAACGAAGGGGAGGAGGTTGAAAATGAGAAAAAGACACTGCAAGAAATCAAGAGACAGACTGAACAAATGAAAGAAGAAAATGAGAGGGAAAGGATGGAGCTGAAAGAGCAGAAGGAAAGCTTGCAAAGAGAAGAAAAGAAACTGATGGAGGGCAAGAAACAGCATGCGTTGGACATGGAAGTGTTGCAAGCTGCAACAGCTGATCTGGAGGTCAAAACAAAAGACCTGCAGCTGTTGTGGAGCAACATGGACATGAAGAAAGCTGAGATGAAGGTTCAAGAACAGGAAAATGAGAGGAAACTGCAGAAAGAGAAGAAGAGGATCCAGAGAGAGAGAGAGATTTTGATGGAGGAGAAGAAAGAGCTGGAAATGAGCAGGAAGGAACTGGAACAGATGAAAATCTGTGAAACCAGAGAAGAAGTAGAGACAGAGTGTACAGAACTCAGGAGAGAGATGGAGAACGATGGGGAGCTTCTGGAGACTGTAAAAAAGGAGAAGAAGAAGAGAAGTTTCTTAACGATGTTCAAGAAACAAAAGTCAGATAAGAGAGCAGAAAAAGACATGAACATCATCAAGGGAGAAAGAGACAACGAGAAGAGAGAAAAAGATGAAAAACATCTGAAAGAAAAGAAAAAAGAAGAGAATAAAGAGACAGAAAAGGTGGTGAAAAAGAAAACTGTGACCGGCTGGTTTCGTAGACGTTCCAGCAGAGAGAAAACTGCTGGAAACCAGTAGATCAGCCAACGTCACCTTCTCTCCACCTGATTCTGGTCTCCACCTGACTCTGGTCTCCACCTGACGCTGGTCTGCACCTGACTCTGGTCTGCACCTGATTCTCGTCTCCACCTGACTCTGGTCTGCACCACATCGTCTCTCCATCTGACACTGGTCTCCACCTGACTCTGGTCTCCACCTGACTCTGGTCTGCACCAAATCGTCTTTCCACATGACTCTGGTCTCCACCTGACTCTGGTCTCCACCTGACTCTGGTCTGCACCACATCGTCTCACCGCGAGACTCTAGTCTCCACCTGACTCTGGTCTCCACCTGACTCTGGTCTGCACCTGACTCTGGTCTGCACCTGACTCTGGTCTGCACCACATCGTCTCTCCACCTGACACTGGTCTCCACCTGACTCTGGTCTCCACCTGACTCTGGTCTCCACCTGACGCTGGTCTCCACCTGACGCTGGTCTCCACCTGACGCTGGTCTCCACCTGACGCTGGTCTGCACCTGACTCTGGTCTCCACCTGACGCTGGTCTGCACCTGACTCTGGTCTCCACCTGACTCTGGTCTCCACCTGACTCTGGTCTCCACCTGACGCTGGTCTGCACCTGACTCTGGTCTCCACCTGACTCTGGTCTCCACCTGACTCTGGTCTCCACCTGATTCTGGTCTCCACCTGACTCTGGTCTCCACCTGACTCTGGTCTGCACCTGATTCTGGTCTGCACCACATCGTCTCTCCACCTGACACTGGTCTCCACCTGACTCTGGTCTACACCACATTGTCTCTCCACCTGACTCTGGTCTCAACCTGACTCTGGTCTCCACCTGACACTGGTCTCCACCTGACACTGGTATCCACCTGACTCTGGTCTGCACCACATCGTCTCTCCACCTGACACTGGTCTCCACCTGACACTGGTATCCACCTGACTCTGGTCTACACCACATTGTCTCTCCACCTGACTCTGGTCTCAACCTGACTCTGGTCTCCACCTGACACTGGTCTCCACCTGACACTGGTCTCCACCTGACTCTGGTCTCCACCTGACTCTGGTCATCACCCGATTCTGGTCTCCACCTGACTCTGGTCTCCGCCTATATTTGGTCTCCACCTGACACTGGTCTCCACCTGACACTGGTCATCACCCGATTCTGGTCTCCACCTGACTCTGGTCTCCACCTGACTCTGGTCTCCGCCTATATTTGGTCTCCACCTGACTCTGGTCTCCACCTGACTCTGGTCTCCACCTGACTCTGGTCTCCACCTGACTCTGGTCTCCACCTGACTCTGGTCTCCACCTGATTCTGGTCTTCACCTGATTCTGGTCTCCACCTGACTCTGGTCTCCACCTGACTCTAGTCTGCACCACATCGTCTCTCCACCTGATTCTGGTCTCCACCTGATTCTGGTCTCCACCTGATTCTGGTCTCCACCTGACTCTAGTCTGCACCACATCGTCTCTCTACCTGATTCTGGTCTCCACCTGATTCTGGTCTCCACCTGATTCTGGTCTCCACCTGACTCTGGTCTCCACCTGACTCTGGTCTCCACCTGACTCTGGTCTCCACCTGATTCTGCTCTCCACCTGACTCTGCTCTCCACCTGACTCTGGTCTCCACCTGACTCTGGTCTCCACCTGACTCTGGTCTCCACCTGACTCTGGTCTCCACCTGACTCTGGTCTCCATCTGACTCTGGTCTGCACCAGATCGTCTCTCCGCCAGATCGTCTCTCCGCCAGATCGTCTCTCCGCCAGATCGTCTCTCCGCCAGATCGTCTCTCCACCAGATCGTCTCTCCACCAGATCGTCTCTCCGCCAGATCGTCTCTCCGCCAGATCGTCTCTCCATCAGACAGATTCTGGTCTCCACCAGATCTTCTCTCTGATTTTCATAAAATCAATAAATAATACAAATCTTTGATTACAACCTGAGACTCTTTCTTTTATTTTGTGTCCAACAACTTTTCTACGGTTCGGCTCAGCAGATCCATGTTGATATGTTTGATTATTTCAAATCTCAAATGTTACAACATTATATTCAAATAGACTTAAATGTTCTGTTTATTCTACACTGGTTGAGGGCGGGTACCAGGTCAATCATTTATGTTGCACTAAATCAACAGACAAGAAAGTGAGCAGGTGAACTTCACCTTCAGAGGGTCTTCTGATGCTCTGACAGGTGGCATTTGGTGACAAAGCTGCAGCTGCAACATGGAAGAAAAAGCAGGAGAAGTGCAAAGAGCAACATGCAAATGTTTAACTGTGTTTAAAAACACACTGAGTGACGTTAGTGAATAAGAATAAATACATGCATGTGTGCAAACTTATCAACCTGATGAAGTCCAGGCAGATTTGTGCAGGAATGATTCAATTCTTTATCTAAAAGCTTTTGTCTGATTTGTGTCTAGAAAGAGGATAAACATGGCGAGTATGAAAGTAGACCAGAATTAACCACAAAGATCATATTATTGTTCTACAAAAGTGACTTCATGGTTCAGGGAAAACTGTGTCGTTGAAAGTGTTTAGTCTGATAAAACACATAAAAATGAATGCAGATCAGTCACTGAGCATCGTTTAGTCGCTGTAATGTGACGTGTCATTTGGATCCAGATCTGCTGGGATCATTACAACAGAACAATTTACATGATCAAACTGGTTTGCTGTGAGCTGGATACCAGGTATCTAACACATCTTCTCCAAAGGTCACTTTTTTGTTTTTCCAACTTTAATATGCTCATGTTTATTCTACTTTTGGGTTCATCTTTTCTTTGTTTAGTGTGTTTAATCCACAATATTGTAAACCTACAGTTTATGACAACTATTGTAAGAAGCAACAGCTACTGAGTGTCTGTAATTTCAGTAATAATCCCGGTAATTTTACCTGTCGTTATAAAAAGAGGTGAAAGAAAGAGGGCGTTGGAGGACAGACGAGTACTGAAAAAAACAGGAGTTCTTGTGGCCGAGGAGAGAAAAAGTTCTGCAACATCTGCAAAACAGCTGACAGGAGCCACAGGTCTGTGTGAGGGAGCACGACGGACGATACAGACGCCAATGATCCCAAAACCCAATCTGGGCTCAGACAGAAGCGTTGAGGAAGCTTCAGAATGAGGAGATGGGAATTTAAATGAACAGTCATAAACACCGATGGAAACTTTAGGATTCTGCAAAAAAGATGCACAAGGAGAAATATTAGCAAAATCCCATTTTAGGATGGCAAAAACATTTTGTACCATTGCTTTAGATGTCATTAATGTCACGCTTGTCTGAAAGGTGCAGGAGGGAAATGATTAAACTGGGAACAGAAAACAGGCTTTTTCTGAGCAACGTACTTATTTAACAGAGATAAAAAGTTCTTATACTGAGGTAAAAATGATATGTTCACATACACGGCTGCAACATCTGAGTCTTTTTTAAGACCGACTGCTGAAACGTCCTTCTACCTAAAGTTAATAATTGTAGAAATTGTTGAAATAATAGAAGAAGGGGAACATTGACAGGGTTTCTAGAGAAACTGATGAGGAGGCTGGTTTTCCACTAGTAAACACATCTTGTAATCAAAGCACAAACTCTGGTGAAAATACCTCCGTTTTCATATTTCACTACAGATCAGGAAGCTACAGAAACGTAACTTTGGCTGCACTTACCTTGATTTTCTGTCCTTTAGAGGTCAAATGTGAAAGCAAAGAAAACTTAAACAAAGCACAACCAAATGAACAAAATACAACCAAACGTTTCCTGAAAGCAGTTGTTACTAGAACCAAGATCATTGTGAGTAGACTCTTTAACCTCTGCAGGAGCGCCACCTTCAAATGTACAAAAAAGTCTCTTCTACAGGACATGTCACCAATGATCATTTAATATTAACAGGAGCTGGAACAGACCTGCTGTTCAAGGGTGGAAAGACGTCCCAAAGATGTATTTCAGTCAATCAGACACATTCATTTCTCCACTGACATGATGCATCATTTAAATTATCTTTTTAAACAAAGCTGACTCTTAAATCGGCTCGTCATCTTACGAAGTATCACTCGATAACACGTCCTGAGTCGTCTTCCATCCCCTCAACTGGGCTTCAGGCGCCGGGGAGACAAGAAACACGCCTCGTCTTTACATCGTCCAGCGCGCGTTAAACACGCGTTTTTCATCCGGCGACGACAGCGGCTAAAATCTAAAAACCCTACTGACAGAAACCATGACGCTACGATTCCATTGTCAAACAGAAGTTGACATGCTGATATGTTTATGTTACACTTCATCTTCTGTTGTTGATGTTGGGACTGGCGCTCACTGCGCCCCCTGCAGACGAAAACACGCAGACGCAACGTAGCTATGTCCACGCCGTGGCTAAGTCAGAGGTTGACGTACGGAACCAGTAGCGCCATCTTCAGGGAGGTGGAGGTGTTGTACCCACAAATAAATTAAACGGTTAGAAAGCAACGTTTAAAGGGTTCACGAAGCATTTTTATCAATCGAATATTGTATATACAGATATACATATACATTTGTATAGGCAATTAATGATTTATTGAATTGATTTATTGAATTAATGATACGCCGCAATACTGAAGCATAAGCTAATGTGACTCAGTGAAACAAACATCAGTAATAGTGGTGGTGGCGGTCATGGCACTAATAATAATATAATATACGAGTGTGGCTGCAGTTGCCCTCCCGGGCCGCCGGGGGTCGCTGTCGGGCCTCCTGCAGCTCCGTGCCGGGTTCAGGATGGAGGAGTGAAGGGCTGACCGTGGACTGGTTCCCGGTGAACGCGCGCTGTCTGCGGCCTCAGGTGTTTCACAGAGCGGAGCTGCAGGTCTTTCTGAGCGATGAGGTGAGCTGTACGTTTACGTCAAGCGTCCGGACCGGTGGGAGCCAGCCTGCGGTCCAGATAGCGGGGTTGTGATGCCGTGTCTGTAGAGACTGGAGCGAGGTGCTAACAGGAGCACAGCTGACAGGTTAACGGGGTAACGCGTTACCGACCACACGTCCACAGGGTAACGCGTTACCGGCTGCTTGATGGAGAGACGTGTCAGTCCAGCTCACCGCTCGTTGGTTTTTACTCACTTTAGTCTCTAGAAGCTGTTAGCATCCGGCTAACAGCAGCGTCTTACCTCTGCTGATAACGATACTGGGAACGTCATTTTCACTATGACGTCTGAATGGGTTGTACCTGAAAGGTTGACTATGCCGGGACGGTGCTTCACTCGCGAACTGTTGTGCCGATGTTAGGCCTTGTCCTGAGGTCACATGACAGATGTGGGCGGGGCAGACAGGTGATTGATCTGTCTGATCTTTCAGAGGGCAAAAGCCACTAATCTAAAACTGTGTTGGTCTGTCCCACTGCCTCTAAAACACTAAAGTGGGACCCGCATGTGACCCAGTGGCCCATCAGTAGTTATTACTGGTGTTACTGGGGTTTGTATATTGGTATGTATCAAAATCGTTTCAGTTTTTGAGCCACTGGTGGTGTTAATTTCAGCCTAATGATTCTTTTGTGTTAGATCAGGGTCGTGTCTAGAGAGACGTAGGTCTGAAAACCACACAGTTTCTCCTTTTCAGACTGTCTTTGAACACAGTTTGTTATCGCTATGACCAATCAGATCAGTGTACAAGGGGATATATTCAGAGGTGAGCGAGTTGTGTGGAAGCATAAATCAAACATTTACCGCAGCTTGTTGGCGAAACCGCAAATGCCTTGCAAAGGAATGATTTAAGTCTCCTTGTAATTTTTAATGAAAAATCTCACAATCTTTCACTGTTGATGCCAAAACAGGCTCAAATGGTTATTAATTCTCAGCTACAGCATCTACACGGTTTCCTTTCAGATTATGTCACCGGTCTGTCATCATTGTGTTAACCCCGCCCAGAGACTCTCTTAACAAGGCTAGACTGTTTTAATTGGCTCTTCAAGACTATTGGGTGTATTTAATGAACCCTGGAGTCTCTCTACTGACCCGTAGGGTCTGGATCCAGACCTGCAGGTCTTTTATAGACCAGGACCTGGATCTAACAGTGAGTTGGTCAACAGCCAACACTGTTTTGCAGCAACAAAACAGTTTCAACAGCAAGCATTTCAATAAACACACAAGGTGGCGCAGAAAACTGTCACCAGTAACCAGCTGCTACCATAGATGATATAAAACAATCAACGAAGCATTCGTTCATGTGACCCATTGGTTTCTGAAGACCCGTTTTGAGACCAAAATGATCAGCTGAGTGACCAAAACTCACACCAACAAGGAACAACGTCACTTTCTGCAGGCCAACTCGGTCTGACCTTTGGTGTTTCAGCATCAGAAATCGGAGTCTTTGGAAAACTGCACTAGATTCATGGAATCCCAAGACTCAGGGCTGAATCAGAGTCAGCATTGATCTCTCAGACTGTTTATGTTAGCAGCAGGAGCAGATAATACAAGGCAACACCAGGCGTGGTTGTAGTTGGATGCTGTCTGCAGTGACGTGGATTGTCAACAGCCTGTCAACGTGTTCCTCAGATACAGTATGTCCATGTACAAACGCAGTCTCTCTCCATTTCTCCAGTGTGCTGTTGCCTCCAGGTGGTCTGGCTCTTGGACTATGTTGTGTCTGTCCACTGGGTGGCGCTTCCTGAGCCGTGCTCGCCGCCTCCCTCCTCGCCCCGCCACTCCATCAGTCGCTATGTACGCCACCCGCCTCTATAGCCCTGCGGGGGGAGGAGGGGGAGGAGGTGGGGTTAAATCAGGGAGAAGGGCGGGGTTGGCGGTGCTGGAGGCACCTCACCCTCCCCACACCCACCTTCCCCACCACCCACACCCAGCGCCGCCGCCTCCCCCCGCTTACCCACTGTACCAGGGGCGCCCTGACGCCCACAGAGGAACACATTTCCACCACCACTACCACCTGGCCCCGCCCCCACTTCCCCCACACTACCAGCACCACCCCACCATCCACACATATGGAGGAGGAGCTCCAGTGTGCGGGGCCGGTGCTGGTAAAAAGAAGACGTGGAACTTCATCCACGAGAAGATGAGTTACGACACGTTCTTCACCATGAAGCGTCTGATCGAGCGGTCGCGGAGGCCCGACGAGGTGCTGCGCTGGGTCACTCAGAACCCTGCTAAGATCTCCCACAACCACTACCCCGTTGCCCTGCAAAAGATTGGGCAGCTGCTGCAGGCCACACCCCCACCACGGACCACCGGGGATGGTGCAGATGGCGAGGCCTCCGGGGCTGGAGCTGCAGAGGGAGATGGACGTCAGATCCTGGAGCATCAGGACTTCCAGACACTCTGCAACGCCATCGTCAATGACTGCGCCAAGTTTGACAACTTCAGCATTGTTAACTGCTTGTACGCTGTGGCGGCGCTCGGTGAGTCACACGCCTCCTCTGATTTTTGTCTTTACTTTTTTCTGCCATGAAAGGGTCTGGACAGCAAACACACCAATTCCAGATCCACACCAGATCCAGGAAAACTGCTGCTACACTGAGGTTGCTGAGCTAGACGCAAGAACCGGTTACGTCAGGGGCGAGGGACGGGGTTACTGAAGCAGTCAAAACAGTGTGGCCGCAGTTGTAAAAATCTGTGTGGGGTCATAACAATGTCGTCACGTGGTGACAGAGTGGAGCTCTTGTTCTTACAGGTAGAACCAGCTTTGAGCCGGATCCAACACCAGTCCAAACTTGGATTGTCAGCAGTCAGAATTCCATGTTTCTCAGATGTTTCACTGAGAAGGCCTCCGGAGGTTAGAATTCCAGCTCAGAAAGCCGTAGAAGCGTCTTGTACGCCCACACAGCGGCGCTGGAAGTGTTCCTTGTGTCGCCAACATTTCAGTCTGATTTGATGGATGTAAGTGTTGCTGAGCTGACCACGGCTGAGCAATTTTCAACTTTCGACACATCAGTACATGCGTCAACCAATCAGATCATAGTTAAGCAACAAGTGCTTGTTGTACATGGTGGCAGGGTATTTTCAAAGGAAGACTGGATAGATGGGTTGCTTATGCTGTGACCAAAGCCCGTCGGAATCCGCGCCTGTCGTGTGTTATTGGGAGCATAGTGTTACCCACCTCATCTGCAGAGTTCAGCTGCCAGTGTCGACAAAGCAAACACTCAGCTGATGTTCCTGTTTTCAAAGTTCTGTCATATTTTATTCAGATTCAGACATCAACACAGTTGTGTTGCTTTCTGTCCACCTGTTCCTATATCCCTCCCTTTCTTCATCCCTCCATCATTCAGCTGTTTTTCCCTCTATCCTCCCATTCATCCATCTCTCCATCTATCCATCCATCCATCCATCCCTCAATTCATTCATCCCTCCATCCATCCATCCCTTCTTCCATCCATCCATCTGTCCATCTCTTCCTATATCCCTCCATCATCCAACTGTTTTTCCATCTATCCCCCATCCATTTTTCCCTCCATCCCTTAATCCATTCATCCCTCCATCCATTCCTTTTTCCTCCCATCCATCTGTCCATCTGTTCCTATATCCTTCCCTTTCTTCATCCCTCCATCATTCAGCTGTTTTTTCCTCTATCCCCATCCATTTATTTCCCTCCCTCTCTTCATCCCTCCATCCCTGCTGTCTCCTGTTGTGGATCTCGGGTTAGTTGGGGTCCGTGCCAGCTCTCTTTAGGTGAGGGGCGGGGCTACACCTGGACAGGTGACCAGTCTGTCTGTGCCACATGTCGACAAACAGCCAGTCATTCTGAAGCACTATCTGGCTGATGTTTCAAATGGCTGCTGCAGATCCAGATCCTTCCAGAGAGCAGTGTTTACAAACATTAATGACTGAAGCTTAACATCTCATTCAAAAGTGGATCTGAGACCAGTTAGCAGCAGGGGGCGCTGTCAGAAGAGGAAATAACTCCAGCTTAATATCTCGAGATTTGTTTGGCACGAATGAAAATTCTAGTGTTTTAATTCTTCTATTTTCTTGGAAGCTACCTCATGTAGGAAATATTGGTCTAAATAACTTTTTATTACGTTATTGAAGGCATCCAGTGTAGGGGTTCACTGGATGTCTGGAAGGGTTGCAACGATTAGTCAACAGTGTCGAAAACAATAGTCGCCAACAAATGTAATTGTTGACTAACCTGGACCTAATGGTAGCTTCATTTATCTTGATCAACTATACCCAGACGTTTCAGGTGTTTCTAATGAAGCAACTTCTAGGTGCAGTGGTGGGCTGAGTGACCAAGGTCCCAGCAGAGCTCCACTAGATCCAGTCCAACCCAGAACTGTTTGCAGCAGTCTTTTAGTGCAGTTACGTGTACAAGAAGACACTTTTTTAACATGAATGATTACGATCCGTTAGGATTAGACGCCTTTATGACTAGCCTTATTGCCTAGAGCCTCCTGTGAAAAGTCCACATCTCTGAATATCATACATTTGTTGCTTCATATACATTCACCCAATGATGGTTTAAGATATTCCCTGTACAGTTGTTATGGACGTGAAATCTAACTATGGAGATTGTGCTTTAACATCAGCTTGCTTGGACTGATCAAACAGAACCACAGGAACTATTGGCTGGATGGCTCAACAGCGCCCCCATGGGGGACGTTTTACCAAATCTAGGAGATACTGATCATTCTGATTAACTAAGTTTAGCAAATTCACCTGATACTGACATGTTCATGTTTTAAATGAGATATTTGTGTTTAAATGGCATGTATGAAATTTCCAGAGAATGTCATAACTATCGTCATTCCAAAGCTTTCTGAAGTTTGGCTCTTTACATTACAAGTCAAAGCCTTAGAGTAGCTTTGGGAGACACCATGAGTTTAATTGGTGCGTAACTTTGGAGCAGTGTAGTTTATACAGGAAAGATATTGACTGTAACATTAATTATTGGGGCGCCCAGCAAATCCCAGTTCTGGTCTGCTCTCAGGTCTTCCTAGTACCTCCCAGGTGGTCCAGGTGTTGGAGGCAGAGTCCCAGTCCAGACTGAACCAGTTCAACCAGAAGGATGTGTCCATGGTGTTCAGCTCCAGCATGAAGCTCCACCCAGGCAGCCAGCACCCCTTGACCGAGGCCTGCCTGGCTGGGCTGGAGAAGAACTTGGAGCGGGAGCGCCACCCACAGACGCTTTTCCTGTTGCTGTCCTACTACAGACTGAAGTGGTGCTCGCTGCAGTCAACGAAGGCCCCAGCAGGGGGCACCACTAGCAGCAACACAAACACGCCCCCCAACCCAGAACAGCTGCTGGCCAACAGGTGAGAAGCAAGTGTCCTGTCACTGAGCGCGATCAGAGTCTGGCCATCCTGGAGTTGGCGAGGTGTCTCATTGCAGTTTCCATGTGTCCTCTTTGTCAAGGAAAATCCTCCGGCTCGTCAAACACACTCTGGCCAGTGTCAGTGGCGTCCGTGACCAGGAGATGGCACTGCTGGATGAGATGCTGGCAGCGTGTGCTCGTGAGGCGAGCAACAAGAGTCTGGAGCTGATCTTCAGTTCTCACCTGTTCTACCAGAACCGACAAGAGAAGTTCATCAGCAGCCTCGCAGGTGAGCTTGACCAGGCAGCAAGCTGGAATCAAACCAGCCATCAACAGCCCTACTCTTCATTCCTGCCCTTTTCCTCAAACATTCTTTAAAAGATGCTCTAAAAATAAAACATCATTAGAACTTAATATGTGTAACATCAGCAGCATCATTTCAAAACTGCTTCATACTTTCATCTCTACTGGACCTCTGGATGTCATTCCGGACGTCCAGATAAATCCCTGGAAGTCTTTCAGTTGATCTGAATTCTGACTGCTACAACCCAGATTCTCCTTTGATGACAGCTGATGGTAAATTCCTGCAAAAATAATAAAAGGTTTTATAATTCCTCTCAATACGTGCAATGCTCATGTGGACACAGCTACACCTTATCGTCAGGATTTTATCATTCCCAGTCAGTCCACATTACCTCTCAGAATAACAGCCTCTGTGGTTCCTGGAACTTTCAGGTCTTCGCTGGGAGGAAGAACCTTCAGTTTCTGTGGAACAGAAGCTCCCAGATTGAGACCAGATTATAACAGAGCAGAGATCACAGAGACGGTCTTTAAAAGGGCTGGTATATAATTCACCCCTTGAGTTGAAATCGTATAAATACAGATGCATGTGTCCGTTAGACTGTCGAGGCGTCGAGGATCTTTACAGTTTTCATTTACTGGCTGAGGTCAGTTCCACTCTCCTGACCTGCTGTGTTCTGCTCTATAACAGAGGAGCTGTCCAAGAAGGTGGACAGCATCACTCCCTACACGATGGCTCTCATCGCCAAGTACATCGCTCGCCATCGGCTGAGAGAGACACGGCTGCTCGACACCATTGCAGACTTCCTGGTGAAGAAGGCCGAGTACCTGGACAGTAAGGTGGGGCCTGTGTGGAGCAGCCGTTGTGGTCGGACAGGTGGACAGGGGTCTGCAGGTGTGTTCTGTTTTTGTCTTCAGGTGATCCAGAAGCTGGTGTTCCCATTCAGCAGGATGAGCTACCGTCCGTCCAACGAGCAGCAGTTCTTCTCTCGGCTGGAGGAGGTGGTGGAGCTGAAGGCACTCAGCTCGCCGCTCGCCACCGTCAACATCCTTATGTCTCTGTTCCAGCTGGGTCACTTCCCAGGTCTTGTTCTACACCGGGTCTTCTCTTCTGCCTTCATCAGCAACGTCACCAGTCAGTACCCACAAACAGCCGGTCCAGCACCAGAAAAACAAATCTACATGAGGAGTCTTGTATAACTAATATAGCTCCAGTATAACTAGTATAACCATATAACCAGCATGGCCTCCTGTCCCACAGACAGCCCGTACGCTCTGATCGTCAGGAGGTACCTGTCTCTACTTGACGCAGCCGTGGAGTTGGAGTACCAAGACTACACCGGACCTCGTCTGCAGGACGCCCACAAGGTCCTGATGTTTGATCACGCCCTTACAGCGGACGAGGTCAACCGCA
Organism: Xenentodon cancila; assembly: GCA_014839995.1. Classification (NCBI taxonomy): domain Eukaryota; kingdom Metazoa; phylum Chordata; class Actinopteri; order Beloniformes; family Belonidae; genus Xenentodon; species Xenentodon cancila. Next base: position 21,787,912 of record CM026207.1, on the reverse strand, counting down.
AGTACAGGTAACACCTGAGTACACCTGAACACGGGTGCTTGAGAGTTAATTTCACTTATTCTTTGAAGCAGCAGCAATAGTTTAAAGAAATGTAAAACTAGTGAACCTGATTATAGATTGTTGGCACAGAACCATGCACACTCGCCGGGATGTCACCCACAGGTGTCTTTAAAGGGCTTTTTGAAGTCTTTTTCCTCTTACTATGAGCTGTCATGTTGTAAATGTGCAGAGCAAACAGACTTAGACGCTGGCTGGAACACACCCACCTTATGTCAACCACAGCTTGGCTGACCTGCTAACCTATGATGTTAACAAATATTAAATGAGCTTTTGCCTCGCTAAGCAAACCAACAGAGTTCATCAAAACTTTTCTTTGATACAATCCCCCGTCCTAAGCAAGCACCAGGCTACTGTGGAAAGAAAAAACTCCCATTTAACAGGAAGAACCAGACTCTATTCATCTACTGTTATTTCCGCACTATAAGGTGCACCTAAAAGTCTTCAATTTTATCAAAAGCAGACATTGCGGCTTATAATCCGGTGCTCCTTTATATATGGATCAATATTGAGCCGCAACAGGTCCCGCAACTGCGGGAAGCAGCCGCCGACTGCATTTTCTGCCGTACAAGAAGTAGCGTGTGGTGCATGCTGGGATATATGACTGTGCGAAGCGTGCATTTTCATTTCCATTTGTGTGTGTAAAGACCCCAAAATGGCTCCTTTCAAGAGGCACGCTTACGACGCGGAGTTTAAACTCCAGACTGTCAGTCACGCAGCAGAACACGGGAATAGAGCAGCAGCTGGAGAATTCAACATTTGATTTACCATAACAGTATCAAGACTGTCTTTTACGCGTTTACTGAATCGAGGAAAAGTTCCCCTCCACTACGTGATAAAAATGTTGCAGTACCTGTTATACCTTGCTGCTGTTAAAAGATAAACTGTGTTGCGAAAACATTACATCACTGACTTTACCTCTGGAAAAATAATAAAACAGCTGTTTATTCATTTTGGGAGTGAACGGGTTTGTATTCTATTAATGAAGTTTGACTGACTTATCTGACTGTTTGGTTAACATTCCCTTTAGCGCAGCTCCATCTAGTGGATGCATAACGCAACCCCAGCCACTACTGTAGCTTCAATTCTATGTGCCTTATAATCCGGTGCGCCTTTATATATGAAAAAAGTTTTAAAATAGGCCATTCATTGAAGATGCGCCTTATAGTGCGGAAAAGACTGTACGTGGACCATTGAAGGTTGAGAAGACAGGAATGAGAAGGGAACAAGAACAACAGATCTGGGGCACCAGCTGGGAAGAAAGAACACAGGTTAATAACAACAAGAATGACGTCATTAATAGAGTTGGAGTAGAAGAGAGCAGAGTGTGGAGAGGTGCATCATGGGGGCTCCCCCAGCAGTCTAGGCCTATATCAACATAACTAAGGGATGTTTCAGGGCACCTGCACCTTCCCTAACTATAAGCTTTATCAACAAGGAAGGTTTTAAGCTGAATCTCAAAGGTAGAGAGGGTGTCTGCTTCCTGAACACAAACTGGCAGCTGGTTCCAGAGGAGAGGAACCTGATAAGTGAAGGTTCTACCTCCAATTCCAGTTTTAGAAACTCTAGGAACCACAAGTAAACCTGGAAGTGTTCTGCTTGTAATATATGGTAGTATGAGCTTTTTAAGATATGATTGAGCTTGGTCATTACGAGCTGTATATAGTAAAGAATTACAATAGTCCAGTCTTGAAGTAACCAATGCATGGATCAGTTTTTCTGCGTCACTCTGAGACAGGATGTTCCTAATTTTTGTAATATTACCAAGTTGAAAAACGCCCATCCTAGTTACCTCAGAGAGCTCAACTACACAGTCAAAACACAAATCAGTTTCTACTTCAGAGGCTGATAAATTTGATACATTAGTACCAATAGTTGGAATATCTCACAAATTTTACTTTTTATTTGAAATGTATGAAGTCATCACTGCCAAGAGTTAAAGGAATACACTCCTCAACTCTTGTTAACCGCTATATTCTGCTGTACATGTCTGACGGCGGCTCTCTGGCTTCGGCTGAAGGAGCTGGACCTAAGATAACTTTGATTGACATGTGACGGGCGTGTTCACATCGGCTTCTCGAGCAACATGGCTGCACCCCGTACGAAGAAAAAGAGGTTTTAAAACCGGTCCTCAGAAACCAGTGGGTCACGTGATGTAATGCTTCATCCATTATTTTATAGAATGTGATCTAGATTCAGACCCTTTTAGTCAGTAGAGGAACTGCAGGTTTGCGTCTGGCCTCTAGTGGTCAGTAGAGGAACTGCAGGTTTTTGCGTCTGGCCTCTAGTGGTCAGTAGAGGAACTGCAGGTTTTTGCGTCTGGCCTCTAGTGGTCAGTAGAGAAACTGCAGGTTTTTGCGTCTGGCCTTTAGTGGTCAGTAGAGGAACTACTAGGAAACCAGATGTCCTTGGTTCTAATTTGTTCTGACTGGTTCTGCTCTCTGACAGTTATAAAGGCCTGGTGGCTGAGGCTCTTCGACAGCTGGTGGGAGAACACAACTACAAACAGGATGAAGTACTGGCCCCCGGGTACTACACAGGTACTACACACTGCACCACTCTGAACTACAGTCATTCCTCAGAGCTGCATTTGTCTGTCTCAGTACTCCTTTTCTCTGCTCCAGACTTCCTACTCTGGTTGGATAATTCTGGTCGGGTTCTGCCCATCCGACCTGGAGGTGGTCTTCCTCTGAACATGGCTCCTCCCTCCTGTGTTTCTGTGGCGTCAAAGGCATCTGAGGGTGGAGTTTCTGCTGTGACATCAGAGCTGCAGAAGTTCTCACCATTTGCATCACTGGAGGGAAGTGGTGAGCAGCCATGTCAGGTGAGTGAAGGACTGGCCGGAACAATGGAGGCCCGGCCCTTCCTCCCCCACCACCTGTGCAGCACAGCAGGTGCCGCAGCAACCTCGGGACCCACCCGGTCGGGTCCCTACTACGTTCCTGCAGCAGAGTACTACAGCCTGAACAAGGACCCCTCTTTGGAGAGCCAGGACAGCTCCACACTCAGCAGCTCCCCCTCTGATGGTCTGGCTCCGCCTGGTGTGCAGGGCCCCCCCGGGGCCACCGTTGCCCCCGACCCCCTCTTCCAGTTCTCCATTGGGAAGATCCTTGAAGATGAGGGTGCCGTGGGGGCCACAGGAGTTCAGGAGACTGACTGTGAGCTACCGGGGTTCTACGAAGGAGTGACGTATGCTGAGGGGGCGGAGAGGGGGGGCTCAACCCCCCCCCAGCTTCAGACACCTGAACGACCAGAACCAGACTCCCTCCAGACGGACCAGTGCCAGGTCCACAGGTTAGTCTAGGGACAGTATCAGGTCCAATTCAGAACCTGGTCTTGACAGAACCTGGTATAACAGGTTTTCTGGTCCTGACAGAACTCGATCTGAGGTTCTGAAAGAACTAGTTCCAGTGTTTCAATAGAACTCAGTCAGAGTTTCTGACAGAACTGGGTCAGAGGTCCTAATAGAAGTTGGTCTGTGGTTCTGATAGAACTGAGTCCGTGTAAACTGCTCTGATCTCTCTACAGGGTCATCCTGTCTGTCAATGACAAGTGGCACTACTGCCACAACTCTGAGGTTCTGGTCGGGTCCAGGGCCATGAGGGACCGCCACCTGAGGCTGCTGGGATACATCATCCTGCAGGTTAGTGCTGCAGAACTGGACACAGCTGCTGGTAGGGCTTTTACACCAAACATGTTTCCAGTGTTGGTGTCAGACTCGGCACCAGTTTTTTACTTTTCGATCGCCGGCTGCAAGTAAAGTACCGTCTCAATGCCAAGAAAACTGGTGCTACCCTGGTCCCAAAACCTGAACCACTACGTAGTAGGCAGGGGGCATGATTATTGTAACCAACCAAAACAATGCAACCGTCATATTTACACAGGATCAACGTCTGCATGTATCGAAATTCGTTTTCCACTATTGTTGTTTGGAGGGGTTTTGTGCTCATTTCTGCAGATTTCCTGCTTCTGCTTTGGTAACTTAATGAATGATGTCGGGTCCCAGCTCTCCGGTGCTCTCTGGCCAGTGGAAAAGCAAACGGGTTCTTTGAAAAACCTGTTTGGAACCGTCTCCAGAAGCACCGATTTTGAGTTGGTGGAAAAGCCCTCTATGATATCACTGACGGGTTTCTGATAAAGGCTTTGAAGCCTGATTGGGGGGGGGGGGGGGGGGGGGGGGGGTAATGGGAAAATGAGCTGGATGAACCAGCCTGTCTCGCTGTAACCTCAGAGACCATTATCATCTAGATCTTTCTGCTCCACTCTTGTCTGGATAGCTGAGTCTTCCATCCACAAAACCTGGTCTCCATCATATCTATAAATGCACATTTATAAAACGTTGGCCTCAAAGATTTGTGTCAGAGGCCCTCCAGACAGCAAAAGCTGCAAGTCAGTCTTTGGTTCTGATTTGTACTAGACCTTTCAGCTGCTTTTGACACCATACATACAATATCTTGTCATCACATCCAGACCTCATCACCTGTCCACAAGAGGACCCAAGACTTAGTCCTGGGGTCCTTTTCTTTGCTGTATACATGTAATCTTCAGGCCCAGTTGTGGCTTCATTGTTGGGTCCGGTCATTACCTCATCTTTGGGGCTTTGTATGGCCTCATCCTCTGGTGTGGTCATCACATCACCTTGGGAACTGGTTATCTCCTCATCTTTGAGCCCGGTCATCTCCTCGGCGTGAGTGTGGTAATTACCTCACATGGTTTTCCTTATCACTCCTGTGCAGATGATACCCAGGTGTATCTGTGATTTCCGCCTCATGGCTCAATGGTCTTGGTACGCATCTCTGCTTGTCTCCAGGATATGTCGGCATGGATGACGCCACCATAAACCAAATCTCTCCAAGACTGAACTGTTAGTGATCCAGCCAACCAGTCTGTCTAGAACTATATCAATACCCAAATCTCCTCTATTCTGCCAAGGTCACGAGAAACCTGGGTGTCTTGATCCGTGACCAGTTGTGCTTCTCTGACTGTGTGGAACCTGTATCTCCAACTTGCTGCTCTCTGTTAAATATCGAAAGAAAAATCAGGTCGTAGCTGTGTCAACGTGCCACGCAACTCTTGGTCCAGGCTGGTTATCTCTTGTCTCCATTACCACTCTTCTTCTGGGTCTTCCAGAATACACAATTAAACAGACATGAGACTGTTCCAGAACTCCGCTGCAGGTCTGCAGCTCCACCCTGCATGTGACTCTTTTTGTATTTCTTTAATTAAATTAGCACTTAATACCAGGGTCTTTAACTGTACTGACGCTTGATGGCTGCCACTCACTTGTAAGTTACTTTGGATAAAATGTCTGTTAAATGACCAACTGGAAATGTAACCAACATTCCAACATCGGAAAATAATCCGGAAATAAGACAATTCCTCTACTGAAGACTGGAATCCAGATCAAACAGCGAGCAACTTTTGTGGATAAAAATAAACATTTAAAGCCTGGTACCAAAAACAGATCTAGTTTTTACAGTTACCTCATCTGATTAAATTATATAAAACATTAACAACATTTGAACTGGTTTTGGCATCGATAGTTAAAGGTTCTGACTTTTTCTTTAAAAACTGAAAAGAAGACGGCATTTAAATCATTACTTTGGAAGGTAGATGCATTTACTGTTTTCCTGACAGGCCACAGCGAACCCCTCGTTTCTCTGAATACGTCACTTTGTTCGTTGCTCTGACTGGTCGTCGCACTAAGCGGCTGTGAGCAAAGGCAGTTCGGTGCCGCCCCTTGGATGGGGAGGAGCTACATGTTTTTAGATCTGGCTCTGATCTATCAGACTACTCAACTGCTGTATCTATGTAAAAAAAAAAAAAAAAACTGTTTATTTTAAATGTGAGTGAGCCAGCCGTTTGAACTGTTTTCATCACCGTCACACCTCAGGTGTCAGGTGCGTCTGCTGTCTGGTCATGTTCTCACCTGTCATGTGACCTGTATCTTGTCTCTCGTCCCCTCAGCTGCCATACCACGAGCTGGAGAAGCTGAACGGCATCGAGGAGGTGAAGCAGTACCTACACAAGAAGCTGCTGGACGTCCCACTATGACTGTGTGCGACAGAGCAGTGATTCCTGCCAGTCAGAGATCAGGAGGAAGTGTGACCCGCGTTCACCAACAACCAAACTCTGTGTACATTTCAGAGCGTTTTAGAAGCACAGTGTTCGCTAATGGAGGAGATATCACTGACAAAACTGCTGATGGGTCCTGACTGATCAATTAATTGCAGATCAATGGCTCTGTGTGCAGCTGACTTATGTGCTACAGGACATCAGGCAGGTCGGCTGATTAAAGGACCATTCTGCTGTTTTCACACCAACCAGACTATGGTTTATTTTCTGAGCGTTCATGACAGAACTTGCATGTTTGTGCTCGTTCTATGGTCACCTGACTTCCTAAAGGAGTGTCTGGCAGTGGTCATGGATTGCCTTGTACGAATGTTCCGTCTCTGCTGCAGGTGGCGGCGGGAACTGTCTTTGCTCCCTCACCTGTGCAGGTGAGAGTGCTCCACCAGACATTAGAACAGCAGAGTGGTCCTGAAATGTGATGTGGTGTGTGGATGATTTTGGATGTGGGGTGGGGGGGGGGGGCTCATTTTATAGTTTGGTAACAGTGGTGCATGTAGGGCAGTTTTTCTAAAACGTGTGCCAAAGGCAGGAAGGAGGTGTGGCTTCAGCCGTGGTTGTGGGTTAAAATGTCAGATTATTTATTTGTGTAAGAGGTGACAGACCTAAGTATGTTTATATCCAGAGATCTATGAACTCGTGTATAAAATCTGAAACTACATGAAGGCTCTGAGTGGTTTCTGTCCATACACTCTCACACCTGACACCTGAGCTCACCTGCAGACCAGGTTCCTTGTAAAAGCCGTTCCTGCACACAAACAACTTGCATAAACCATTTTCTACACACGTGAATGTACTAAAATCACGTTTGGTGGATTTGTGTGTACTGCCACCAAAACATGTCACCAAAACACGTTCTCTGGATCTCCTGAAGACAATATTTTGTCACACTGCTCTTATGAGTTACACCCAAATGAAGAAATAAAACTACATATGTCCTGATTTTCCTAAATATATTATGATTAAAATGATTGCCACAACCTAAATCTAAATTGAAATAAGTTTTGTGTGTTAGTATCGTGAAGATGTTGATTACGTCGATGAGAGGATCCTTCAGGATCTTTGCAGAACTGGTGCCAGTTAGAGGGAGACTGGGAAAAGTGTCTCCATGCCAAATCTTTCCACGCTGGTTCCTATAGCAACAGGAGTCTCAGCGGGAGCATCTGACAGGTTGGAGATCTCCGTCATCCCTGAACCAACTAACGGCCGTAAGAGACGAATAATCCAGATGACACCACATATAGAAAACTTACTAAACTGTCTGAACAAAAATTAAAATGTAATTTACAACAAATAACTGATTAAAATAATCCCTAATGTACGTTAAAAAAAAATCTAACTTGTCGCTAAAGGTTTGGTTGGTTCTACTTGATGTGACTAATCAATATTTAAACGTTTTTATTTAACATACTTTTTGATATCAGTCAACTCATGTGCTGCAGGATTCCGGAAAGTGTAGTTTATCCAATGATGGAGGTTAGACTCCTCATTTGGAGTTCTCAAGCATCCCTGGACCTCCTCCTTTAAGGTTAACTCCAGCATCCCTGGACCTCCTCCTTTTATGGTTAACTCCAGCATCCCTGGACCTCCTCCTTTAAGGTTAACTCCAGCATCCCTGGACCTCCTCCTTTTATGGTTAACTCCAGCATCCCTGGACCTCATGTGGGTTTACCTTCAGCATCCCTGGACCTCCTCTTTTGAGGTTAACTCCAGCATCCCTGGACCTCCTCCTTTAAGGTTAACTCCAGCATCCCTGGACCTCATGTGGGTTTATCTTCAGCATCCCTGGACCTCCTCTTTTGAGGTTAACTCCAGCATCCCTGGACCTCATGTGGGTTTATCTTCAGCATCCCTGGACCTCCTCTTTTGAGGTTAACTCCAGCATCCCTGGACCTCATGTGGGTTTATCTTCAGCATCTCTGGACCTCCTCTTTTGAGGTTAACTCCAGCATCCCTGGACCTCTTCATGTGGAATTAACTCCAACATCCCTGGACCTCCTCTTTTGAGGTTAACCCCAGCATCCCTGGACCTCCTCATTAAGGATTCACTCCAGCATCCCTGGACTTTTTCTTGTTGGCTTTACTCCACCATACCTGGACCTCCTCATGTGGGATTTACTCCAGCATCCCTGGACCTCCTCATGTGGGATTTACTCCAGCATCCCTGGACCTCCTCATGTGGGATTTACTCCAGCATCCCTGGACCTCCTCATGTGGGATTTACTCCAGCATCCCTGGGCCTCCTCATTTGGGGTTAACTCCAGCATCCCTGGGCCTCCTCATTTGGGGTTAACTCCAGCATCCCTGGGCCTCCTCATGTGGGATTTACTCCAGCATCCCTGGACCTCCTCATGTGGGATTTACTCCAGCATCCCTGGGCCTCCTCATTTGGGGTTAACTCCAGCATCCCTGGGCCTCCTCATTTGGGGTTAACTCCAGCATCCCAGGGCCTCCTAATGTGGGATTAACTCCAGCATCCCTGGACCTTTTCTTGTTGGCTTTTCTCCAGCATCCATGGATCTCATCGTGTGGGGTTAACTCCAGCATCCCTGGACCTTCTCATGTGGGGTTAACTCCAGCATCCCTGGACCTTCTCATGTGGGGTTAACTCCAGCATCCCTGGACCTTCTCATGTGGGGTTAACTCCAGCATCCCTGGACCTTCTCATGTGGGGTTAACTCCAGCATCCCTGGACCTTTTCTTGTTGGCTTTTCTCCAGCATCCATGGATCTCATCGTGTGGGATTACCTCCAGCATCCCTGGACCTTCTCATTTGGGGTTAACTCCAGCATCCCTGGACCTTCTCATGTGGGGTTAACTCCAGCATCCCTGGACCTTCTCATGTGGGGTTAACTCCAGCATCCCTGGACCTTCTCATGTGGGGTTAACTCCAGCATCCCTGGACCTTCTCATGTGGGGTTAACTCCAGCATCCCTGGACCTTCTCATGTGGGGTTAACTCCAGCATCCCTGGACCTTTTCATGTGGGGTTAACTTCTTCACCATGAGCCATGTTGTTCTGCAAACCTTGACTACAAATCTGTGGAAGATGGCGTACGGTACTGAGGGCTAACAGGGTGAGGAAAAGGTTGTGCTCCTCTGATTGTCTGTCTCCGAAATCCCTTGTTATATTGATATGGCCTTCAATTTGGAGATGGTACAAGGGCTTGTTCCTAGTCCAACGCCCCAACTCGGTTTGGCGAGTCACCAGCTTGAAGTTGCCCTATGGCATGGGCCCTATCCAGATCAGTTAAACGTGGAGTGGCGATTCTTGGAGCAGACACCTACAGACCTACTGTAGCAAACCCAGTTACTGATTGGCACCATCTGGGGGAAGCAGCTCAAAACAAGAGTCAATAGCAACCGCAAAAGAAGCTGTTTGGCAGTGGCAGAGAAGATTTGGCAAATCTTCCATGGGCACAACCCACATACTCACCTCTGCTGCATATCCCATAAAATGCATGTTCCTTACAAATGTGGCACCATTTAAAAGTGAAATAAACAGGCTTTCCAACGGTATAAGATTTATTGCCAAGAAGCATTGTTACAACAAAGAAATAATCTACCAAACACAAATGTCCTTACTTTTTGTGCCAAGTTTTTTTTTTTGTGTGTACCCGTTAGTACACGAGGAACCTGAACTTACAGGAAATTTTCATCATTGTGAGCATTAACTCCATCTGCTGATTTGTCCTCTAAAATCTAATCACAGATGAGCCCCACCCATGCATCTATTTTTAGTGGGGGAAGCCCCACCCCCCTCCAACCAGATTAAGTTTCAAAACAAACATCTTCCAACTGCCTCTGTTGCCGTGGCAATGTGACTGGCAGTAACATGACTGACTGGTTTAGAGGTAATAATAGCGGGGTGAGTGGGGAGCAGGGGGAGGACTAACAGAAAGCTCACCAGAGCACACAGGAAATAGATTTAGGCTGCACACTTCTTGCAGAAGTGATGTCACATCAGATGATGTCACCGATGACACAACAAAGAGGTGAGAAAAAGTGCATTTATTTAATTTTTATTTTTGAGGGGGACGTCCAACACTGACTTCTCCCCCTCACCGGTAACCAACAGGCTCCACCCCTGCCTTTAACACTGTACAAACCCCTCAAATAAAAAACAAAAAAAAAAACAACTAAGCAACCCTTGTCAGCTAGTCCGGAACGTCCATCAGATAAAAACCAACAAACACTAGTAACAAAAAAAAAGCCCTGGAAGGCTCCGCCCACTTCTGATATCACCACCTCTCATTGATCCTCCAGGATGAGTGGCGTGTGAGGAGGTGTGGCCTGCACAGCCTGTCCTCATCAATAAATTGGAGTGGGTGGGGCTAATCTGAGTCTGACTCGCTGGATTCTTCTGAGGAGCTCTGATCTTCATCGTCCTCCTCTTCATCATCATCATCGTTCTGAGAACACACAAAAAATTGTTTTAGGTTTTAAAAACATCACACAGAAAACGCAACCTGACAGACATTCTCAGACGGCCAAAATATAAATGCTGTCTTGAGAAACATTTTTTGAAAAAAAAAAAAAATCACTGTCTTTCACCTCATCTTCATCTTCACTGTCAGTGCTTCCCGATGTCTCATCATCTTCATCAGAGTCTGTCGAGTCGCTCTTCTCTTCTTCCTCGTCTGAGTCAGACATGTCCTGCTGGAAGACGAAAAGACGCAGCCTGTCAGTCCGCACAGAGGTTTTGCTGAGTTCCAGGTTGAGGCTCATGTGGAACTAAGATTCGTTGAAGTTCCTGGACTGTCTCCAAAAGCAAGTCAGACTTCATTTACTCCCATGTTAAAATGTTGAATATTAGAGCAGAAGTAAACATATTTACAGCCCGGTTAGAAAAAACTGTGTTTTTACACTCATGACAACTCTGAGGGGGCCGAATTTTTATTCTATCTTTTATATTTTATATATATGACTCAATGCTTCATTCATTGGGTTTTGCAGTGTGTGGTCAGACTGTACTGAGGTTCTACACAGTTCCCGTCAGACTTCATTGAAGGTTCAGTGAACTAAGAATTCTGTAGTTTGAAGCTTTGTAGTACCTTGGCGCGGTACGCCATCGCTCTCTTGCCCACGCTCACACCCGGCGTTGCTGGTCTTGATCCTCCTGCCTTCCCCTTAGCTGTGACGCGGACTTTAGCGACTGGACTGCTACGAACCTTAGTGGTGCTGCGGCGTTTCTGACAAAACAACAACAACAAACGCTGGTGAGGAGTATGGCAATTTCAATAGACAAAAAAAGAAGATTGTTAGAATGCTGATGTCATGTAAGCTGTAAGGTGCAGCAAGTCCGATGAAAAACGTGAACAGAGAAGGCCCCGCCCCTGCACTCACCGAGGACGAGAACTCCTTGTAGGCTGCTCGATCTTGCGGAGTCAGAGACTGTAGAGAAGAAAACGCATGAACAGAGCTGCCAGCAGGGGGCAACAATAACTTGTGGACATGTGACATTATCAGTGATGCGGTCAGGGCTCTGTGGTCGCCCTGGTGACGGCAGGGACTCACCTTCACCCAGGCCTCCAGCTCAGCCTTGTACTCCACCTGCTGCTCCTCCACCAGCTTCTTGTACTTGTCCTTCTGGCTCTGGCTAAGCTTCTGCCACCGTTTGCCGATCTCCACCATGCGCTCCTTCAGGCTGAAGTGGTTTAACTCGCCGTTTGTCAGCAGCTCCTGGGAGAACATCTGATAGCCACTCCTGTAGGATGGACACCGCAGGGGGCGGAGCTTAAACAGGATGCCAGGGAGGAAGCAGGAAGCCACATCTACCCCCATTCCTCAGACTCAGTTTAATTTTATAGCCTAGCTGATTTTAAATCATAGTATTGAATTTAAAAAAACAACACTCTGACACAACCAAGTCTCTTTGTTTGTTTCTGAACATCTGTCCTTCAGTAAACTGTTCAAATCAGCAGGAAACTGTGACATCACAAAACCAGATCAGAACTTAGACCAATCAGGCGTGGTTATTTCCTTGCAGCAGAACACACACTGAAGCTGAAACTCACACTGGAGGCTTCTTCGGTTCCCCGTCGAACTTTGGCTTACGCTGAGCCGCCGCTGGAGTCCTCATCTCCAACAGCTCCCTCTGCAGGACACAGAGAGTCAGCGCAACAGCTCAAGCTCAGTGTGATCAGAAAACAGTGGGAGGGGTCAAATAACAGGGGGAGTGTCTCAAGATGATGAAGGGCCAAGGGATTGGGGAGGAGTCAGTCAACACAGGGAAATGTTAGAAAACAGGGGGAGGAGTCAAAGAAAAGGGAGTCATAGCTCAGCATGAAGGTGTCAGAAATCAGAGCAGATTTTCACATTGAAGTAACTGAGCTCTGTCCTTTCTAACTCCTACAAAGGTTGCATCAGTGATTAAAGTGGATATAAAATGTAATTCTTTTGTGGGTGGGGTCAGTGTGGGGGCGTGGCTCACTGACCACGGGTCGGTACTGAACCTCGTAACGCTTCTGGTCCTCTGCCGCCTTCTTGATCCAGAGGATCTTCTCCTTCTTCTCCATTGACTTCCAGGTCGCCTCCATTGCTGCCTGTGCCTTCCTGCGATCACTCTGAAGAACAACACACATGACCAGAAATTAATCATGCAGTTAATGTTCCTGCAGCTGGCTGAACTGATCGACGCCTGGAAGCATTAGTGATCAGCGGCTCACTCTGTATTTAGCCAGGTAGTCTCCAATCACACTGTGCTGCCACATCTCTTCAGGTGTTTTTGGTGTCTCCGGGAGCTTCGCCGTCTTCTTCCCATCCCGCCTGTCTTTGGGCGTACCGGCAGGCGCCCAGGGTTCTGGCTCTGCCTCCCGACATCGCTCCTGTGATTACAGGAAGCCCTTTTTCAGTGATTGACACTTTTAACAGCAACATTTGGTTTGTATGGTTCCGTTCTGGACCTCCTGACTCAGGTGTTCTCTAGTTCAGATGAACACCTGAGTCAGGAGGAGCGGCGCAGATGCTACATATCAGACCTTCACTGATGGAGACTTGGCCCTGTGTGGGCTGGAGGCCACGCCCACACCCACTTTAGAACCACCCATCTTCTCCTCCCCTAAAACCCGGTCTCGTTCCTCATCTGGAAGGCTCTGGAAGACAAAAATTAGGCTTTAGGATGGTTTGCATCATGGTATTGTTGTTACGATAAACATTTCCATCATTTATAATGAACTGTATAATGTCTTAATGCTTGATTTTTTTGTGCATCATGGTTTTTGGGTTGCGGTTCTTTTTGTCTTTTTTGCATTGTGATGATGCTTTTGTGCCATGATCATATTTTGATGTCGTCGTGGTGTTTTTATGTCATGAACGTGTTTTTGAGTTGCGATCATGTTTTTGCGATGGATGAGTGGTGAGGCGTTGCTGGAGCAGCTGGGTGTGGTCTCACCTCCAGGAAGCGCTGCAAGTCGACGTCGTACTGCTTCTTTTTCTGGTGGAACATAAGGCAGGGTTAGAAAGCAGGACTCAGGGGAGGCAGCGTGGAGTCCCACTGATACTGACCTGCTCGCAGCGTTTCTGGAACATGTCCTTCTCCTTCTGCGTCATCATCTTCCACTGTTTGCTGCAGAGCACCATGCGCTCGGTACTGGGGACGTCCTTCATGTTCACCATCAGCTCGGCGCAGTACAGAGAGTAGCCGTTACTGCGGACACAGAAGTTAGCGGTCAGCTGGCGTTCATACAGGGACCTATCAGCGTTGAGAGATCAGTGTGGACTCACGGTGGAGGTTTTGTTGGCCGTCCATCAAACTTGTCCTTCAGCTGTCTCTCAGCCTTGGTGAGGACGGAGCGAACATGGTCGTCTGAGTTGGCATCTGGATGAGCTTCATGATACGCCCTCATACTGCCCTGTAACAGAACACAACGGTCAAACATCTGCTACAACGCTTTATAAACATCTGTCCGGAAAGTGGATTTCAAGGAAATGAGGATCAGAGGGAAAACAGGAAACTCAGCAAAGTCAGAATGACAAAAGCCCAGTTCAGTTCTGGTACCTCGTAGTCTTTCTGCAGCTCCAGAGCCTTGCTGATCCACTTGAGTCTTCTCTTGTCGGACAGCTGAGACCACTGTCTCCTAAGAGCCTCTTTCAACTCCTTCTGACTCACCTGGACACAGATGGACACTTGTCAACATCACTTGTCATCTAAGAGACCTCGCTCCACAACAACAATTTTAATTTACAAGCGACTGCCTCCACATGGAGTCACTGTGGACTGACATTTGTACTGTTGGACCTCAGACTGGGGTCTATACTGGTCCCGTTGGACCTCCGTTGGTGGACTGGCGTCTATGCCGTGTCCTGTTTACGGAAGATTGATTGTATGACAGGTGACGAAAGTTTCCTTCCACTAAACTCAGATAACACTGAGGCGTAGGAAGTTTCTAACACGACTGAACAGACGTCAGCTGATCCAAATGGAGGTGGAGTCTTACTTGTAGAGTAAAAGACATTTGTGAGTTTTTCTACCTCTGGGTGAAGCTTCATGTAGCTCTTCTTCTCGTGATTGTACCACAGCTGTTGGGGTGTTTTGGGTTTCTCTGGCAGGTCCGACTTCTTCCTCTCCTCTATCAGCTCTGGATGCTCCTCCCTGCAGGTCAGGTGACAAATAGCTGAACTACACCAACACCACACACACCATGCTGTATCAGTTAAAAACTAGATAACCCACTAACGGGTCAGAAACAGCAGTGGGTCAATAGCAGCTACCAGGTAACGGGTCAGCAGCTGGACTCACTTGAAGCGGGTCATGTTCTTCTCAAACTCTTCCTTTTCTCGCTGGAACTCTGTGATGTACTTTTGCTGCAGGAGAAAAGAGAAGACAAGTTGTTGACATGAACGTGAGCATCAGACACTTCTATGTTCGCTCAGCAGGTCCAGACTAGTCACGGTTCTGGTCCACACCTTCTTCTTGTCTGGCAGCTCCTTGTACTTCTTGGACAGAATCTTGGTCAGGTCCAGGTTGCTCATCTCCGGGTGGATTTTGGCGTATTTGGCTCGTTTCTCCATGAAGAAGCGGAAGTACGGAGTCAGAGGCTTCTTGGGGAAGTCAGGGTGAGTCTGGAGACAAGAAATGTCAGAGATCATGACCCTGTCAACAGCATCACACCACAGAGATCTGGTTCAGATCTGGTTGGTTCTGTTTGTAATCTGGACTGGAAGTCCAGGCGTGTGCACCACAGAACCCCAGATTAAGCAGATCCAGTACCAGAGTCTGCTCTCACCTTCAGCTTCTTGCCTTTGTACGGGTTTTTGACAAACTCCATGGCGTCCACGATGAGCTCCGTCATCGTTCTGTACTTCCGGACCTGGAAACAGAGATGAAAGCTTAAGCTTATTTTGGAAGGTGCTGATGTGGACATTGCAGCCTTCAGTTCAGGGTTTGTTTGTTTTTAGATTAGACCCTGATACTTTGGGGTGTTAAAAGTCTACCTGCTGCCTGTGGCCGAGTTGAAGGGAAGGAAGGAAGAGCAACTGGTACTGCTTAACATAAAGATGTTAACAGTTCTGTAATTTGCTGGTTTATGTCATCCTGGTTTTACACTCTTCCTGGGTTGCGCTCACATTACGTAATCAACGAATCCCACCCAGGTCCCAAGATTCGAATCAACCCGCTTACATCAGAGCAGACCCGTGTTTAAGCGTGCCCTTCGAGGCGGGTCACTCAGGAGGCCTGCTCAACCACCAACCCCAGATCAGTTAATGTAAAAAGGACGAAACACTAATACAGGGAATCTGGTATTGTAAAAGTGGCTTCTCAGGGTTAGTACCCCCTCTTTTTGTGTTAAAATATGCAGAAGAAGCCCAAAACATCTAGTCTCCCCTGCCTTACTTTACAATTTGTTTTATTTTTAATCATGTGAAGACAAAAAAAGGTTGTGTGCTGTTGCTCATCTGAGGTTGTATTTGCCAGATACGAGGTGCATTTCCATTTGGCAAACCCGCCAGACAGGAACCCGTAAACAGGGTTAGACGTTCCTGCTTCAGCCGGCATGTCTCCATTACACTGTAGCACCAGACAAGAACCACTACTTAAACAAATAACTGCTGTTCATGAGATGGTGCACCTTTTAAGCTGTTCACAATCAGCTAAGCAGCATAAAAGATGAAAACGAAGAATGCAGCAAACAAAGAAAAAGAAAAAGAATGATTAAAGGAAAACCCCTCTGGGCCTCTTCACTGGGGTAATATGCGAACAAGGCCTGAGCCTCGTTGTTGGTCCATCCATCACTTTTTTCTTGTAATCTCCATCTTCACCAAACATACTCATAGCAAAATGTTTCTAAATGAGTTTTGTTCACATGATTTATGTTTGTGAGAGGGATTAACATAATCAAGAAAGCTGTTAAAGACATTCATGGACATCATTTCTAGGTGCAGCTAAGGAGCAGAGGTGGTCTGGTCTGGTGGTGTCAAGATCTTATTTTTGCAGCTGAACTGGTCCTGTTGGCTTCAAGTTGTGATCTTCAACTCACCCCGGAGTCATTCAATGCTGACTGTGAAGCCGTGGCGACGAGAATCAGTACCTCTAAATCTGAGACTATGGTTCTCAGTATGAACGTTCTCTTCAGGTCAGCAATGAGATGTCTTAAGTGGAGAAGTTTAAGTATCTCTGGGTGAATGGAGCAGCAACCTAGGGGTGGGCTTGGGCCTGGAGGACCCAGGTTCAAGTACCTGGGCTGGCAACAATGGTAAATCACTGCGGCCCCTATGCAAAGCCCTTAACTCCCAACTGCTCTCTGGGCGCTGGAAAAATAGCAGCCTAGTGTAACTAATGATGGGTTAAAAGCAGAGGACAAATTTCGGTGTGTTTCGTGGGATATATACACTGACAAAAATAATACTTGTACATACTTGTACAACATAATACTGTTACTGACATGTCCGGCCAGGAGGAGTCCCTGAGCCTGACCATGGACACAGTGGAGAGATTATATCTGTCAGCAGCTCTGGAAACACATCAGTATTCCCCTGGAAGATCTGGAGGAGGTGTGTGGAGAGAGGGAGGTCTGGACCTCTATGATTAGACTGCTGCCCTAACGACCTGAACCTGGACATGATGGATGGATAGATCGATGGAAGGTTGGATGGATGGATGAATATGATGGATGAAGTAGTAACTTATGCACATAACTGTATTATATACACATTCAGGACTGCATCATATAGTATTTTTCATGAGTAAAACTTCTTTTAATTGGTTTAAAGACTGTTGGTACCTCTGAGGAGACTTTCTGCCACTTCTGGCGGCACATTTCACCGGTGAAACTGCTGAAACAAACTTTGTCCCAGTCAAAGTGCGACTCAGTGGTCTTATACTTCATGGCGTCTCCGTCCGGCAGCAGGCTGCGAATCCTCTCCAGCAGAGTCAGGCAGTCATCCTTACTCCACTCATCTGAATACAGAGACAGCAGTCAGAACCAGCATGATACTGCTGCCACCATGCTCCACTGTAGGGGCAAGCACAGAATCCTATTTCTGTCTGACTTATATTGACAAGTGGTCCCTGACTGGTGCAGAATCTACCTAAGTGTGCAGACAGGGCTGTGGGTGTGCCCAAACGTGTCACCTGACTGTTGGTGAGTCGCATTGGAGTGAGCATGCTGCTGTTCTCTGTTACCTGTCTCGGTCTTGATCGTGGCGCTCTGAGCCGCGGAGACGCTGCTGCTGCCGTTCATCCTGCAGCACCTGCCAAGAAGACTCCGCCTGCTCCCTCCTCTGAACACACACACAGATTTATTCAAGGTGTGTACACTTGGTAGCCACTTCACACAGGTGCATGTTGAAGTTAACAAACCCACAAATTCACATCTTGTCACATCCAAGCGCATACCATCTAACTTCCGGCTCGAGGCTCATGTGGAACTAGGATTTGTTGCAGTTCCACATGTGACCAATAGAGGCTGGCTGCAAAAGCGAGTCAATCTCCATTAACTCCCATGTTCAAATGTAAACATAGGAAACATATTTACATCTTCGCTTAAAAAGTTTTGGTCTTAATCATTCTCTGAGGGAGGGGAATTATTTTGTATGACACCATGAGCGTTTATGCAAAGCTTAAATTTATTTCTAATATGATTGATTGACAGATGGCTCCGCCAATGGCTAACTGTTATTACTTCCTCATCTGTAATCGTCATGCTACCACGCTTAACAAAGTAACCAGCCATTTGTTGAACATGTTAACCATTATATTCTGTTGTAAATGTCTACCGGCAGCGCTGCAAATTTTTCGAAGGGATCCAATGAAGGAGCTGGTAGGCAAAGCTAAGTTTGACTGACATACGCTGGGCGTGTTCCTCTCGGCTTCCTGAGCAACATGTCTGTGCCTCATACAAAGAAAAATGTGCTTCAAAACCGTTCTTCTGAAACTTGTGGGTCACGTGACCAAATATTACATCCATTGTTTTTTTACAGTTTATGGTCACATCCCCAAATCTGAAAATGGCACAATATGGAAAATGCAAAAAACAACAAAAAACGGTCTTCTTCCATGTTATTTAACTGTTTTTTTTTACAGGCAGGCTGAGCCCAAGACACAGTATCTCAAGTTTTTTTTTTCACAATAACTTTTAACTTCATTTGTTAATATTAATCTATTATTATTTTTAGAAGCAAAGAGAAGAAACGAATTCAACTGTTTGTTAAAATAACCAAGAGGAGAAATGCATCTTAAACCTTGTCCAGGGGCAACATCTCTGGACTCAGAGACATCTGGGAGGAACCATCACCCTGGAAACATGGATTATAGTCAATGAGGAGTACCACAAGACTGTGTATGAGGACCTCTCTCTCTTTAATTCTAATACTTTATTAATTCTTTAATGCCAACACTTGTCATCTTGAGTTGATTAATACAATTATTTGTTTATATGCAGATGACATTGATTTATGTTCTATATAAGTATCTTATTTGAGAGAAATCAAAGACTATATAAAAAGAACTGACAACCCCCCCGTGATGTTACCTGCAGGTTTATGAAGAGCATTTCTGAAGCCTCTTTTCCATCTCACTTCACTGCACCATAATGGTAGGAACTGACTTTGCCCAACTCCAGTTCATCCAAAAATAGGCAAATGGTTGAAATTAGCAGGGCTGGAAGTCACATCCAACTGGCTGGCTCAGCTTATGATTCGCTAGCTAAAGGTATCTTACGCTCGTTCTATGTTCACATGCATTTGTGACATGTGACATGAGTACTGCCAGAGTAGAATTAAAGGCTAGCAGAGCTGTAGTAGATACCGTGATTACCCTAAGCCTGTGACCAGCAAGCCTAACAGCTGAGGCCGCCAAGCAGCTAGTAGCTAAATGTTAACACAGTTGGCTACCGGCTGGCTCATAGTCACGACTGAACCTGTAGCTACTTGGTTTGCCAAGCCTAGTGGTCTTGTCAGCCAAGAAATATTGTCTGGTGGTTGTTAGTCAACTTGGAAAGGTACTACAATGATCTGAAGTGAAGGAGGAGAGACAAGCAAACACGGAGAGGCGTCATCCGATTTTGATCCTGACATCAGAATCAAAAATGGCTGTGCTGCATTAACAACGGTAACACTCAGCTAATGTTACTGCTTCTGACTTGTTTTATTCACATCCAGCCAGACACGCGTGGAACTGGTGGCTTCTTTTAATCTCTGGGCATGTTGCCAGCAATGCCAACGGCTACTCCAATGCTTAGAAAGATAAACATCTTACAAGCGCCGTTTTCACCTGAGTTTGCATCTGGAACATGGTCCACTGTGGTGTGACATCATCTGGGTTTTGGGGCCCCTATTTTGTAAGAAAAACATTGTGAATGGGAGTTCCAGGACTTTAAAATGATCCGAGGTTCACGTTCACTTCAACGTTCGAATTGTGCTAGCAAAATAAATCTGCCTAACAAACATACATTTTTTCATAAAGAGGAAAAACTTTTGCTGAAAAAAAAACTGCACACGGGGGAAGGGTGGTAAAATTACAAGAAAAGGTTCTGGATTTCTGACTTTTTTTCATTTTCATAACTCAGAGATTTAGACGGTTAATTAGGACGGTGCTTACTAACATTCTGTCATTTCTACGCAATTTCACAATTTCACACCATTTGTTTGTTACATGCTTTAGAAAGCAAGACTACTCTCATGGGAAAGAAACTTAATTTTTAGGTTTTAACGATGTACACGTGTAGCCTTTGATATGTCACCATATAATCAAACAACTGAAAAAAGTATTTTTTTAATGCCTGAAAATTATTCGTGCTAGCATAGAATATACTCCCTACAAAGTCCACCGTATGAGTTGAAATGTTTCAGTGTACGTGAGGCAAATCATGCTCTGAAAAACACCAGGGGGGGTTTAGGAACTACGTCGGCCTACAAAGCTCCACACAGTTATTCCACCAGTTTATCATGGAGCCGACAGAGATTCAGGTTCAGTCTGGTCCTCCTGGTATCAGGACGCTGAGAGCGTATCCTACCCGTCCTCAGACACGTGGAATATGCTCCATCACAGTCCATCTCAGGACCACAAAGAAACAAACCACCACACACCAAGAATGACCAGTTAACCTGACATCCATGTGTTTGGGCTGTGGGAGAAAACCCACACAGAAAGTTCACCCTCCTGGGAGTCTAACCAAAACCTCTTTGCTAGGAGGCATCGGTGCAGACATCGGTACAAACATCCCAATTTCACAACACTTGAAATGAGATCTGCCAGAGCTGAAACTGAGAGAAGCTGGGATACGCAGCTGGTCAGTCACTAGGACTGGCCTGCCATCTATGAGCCACCTTTGGCTCAGGCCAGGTGGCGGCTTGGTTGCTAAGCTGGACGTTCACGCAAACTACTCACCTCAGCTGTTTGGCAGGCGAGCAGGCTGCGGGTCAACTGAGCAATGGGTAGCTGAGCATGATGGATGGGGGTGGCCATTTTTTAACCAAGTCAGTTCGCAAGGGTTGTGAAATGATCCGAGGCGGAAGTCGCTCAATTTGGGAGACCCCTTTCTAGCTGCTGCCAGAGGTAGAGGCTGAGGATCTAAAATAAATTCAGCTGGTGGCCTCCGGTTAATCTTGGATACCAGCCTTTAAGTCCTGGTGGATATAGTTGCTTCAGTTCACCCCTGAACCCTCGCAGACCAACCAAGAACCTTCCCAAACCAACCCAGAACCTCCCAGACCAACCAGACTCCCCTCCACACCAATCCAGAACCTTCCCAAACCAACCCAGAACCTCCCAGACCCCCCTCCACACCAACCCAGAACCTTCCCAGACCAACCCAGAACCTCCCAGACCAACCAGGCCCCCTCTCCACACCAACCCAGAACCTTCCCAGACCAACCCAGAACCTCCCAGACCAACCAGGCCCCCTCTCCACACCAACCCAGAACCTTCCCAAACCAACCCAGAACCTCCCAGACCACCCCAGAACCATTCTCAGCACTCTCTTATCACAATTAACAGCACAGAATTATCTCTAAAATACGAGGATATCCTGTAAGGTCTTTATTCACAGTTCAGAAGTCAAGTTTACCAGCTAAGTAACTTAAGTCATGATGGCTAGTTTAACACAGCAGACTGTCAAAAGACCACAACCCTAATTATGCATAAATGCATGGTTCTACCATTGACTGTAAAAAAAAAAAAAAAACAACCCCAAAACAAACAAAAATACAAATAAAAATAAAATAAGTATTAAGACATGCAATCAATTGGTTTCTGAAGGGCGCTTTTAAATTGGATCCGACAGGAAGACCCCCATCGTAAGTCAATCAAAGGCAGCTTTGGCTTCCAGCTCCTTCAGCTGATCCCCGCCGAAATATCTCCAGGGCAGATGTTTACAGCATAATACACCATTTAACGTGTTGACTCAACAGCAAAATCAACCAACTCACAGTTTTCATGGATGTGAAAATCAAACGACTGAGGACAAAATAATTTTTTAATCAGGCTGTAAATATGTTTATTTTTGCTGTAAAGTTGGACATTTTAACATGAAACTCAATGTAATTTGAGTCGCTTTTGGAGACAGCCTCTAAAGGTCAGAAGAGGAACTGCAGGTATGGAGCCCGACCCTGGTGGTCAGATGAGGTACTGCAAGTTGGCGTCAGTGCTGAAGGACAGTTCTGGTCACAGCTTTTACAGAAAGAAGCCAGTTTGAACGTGGAACCTAAACTCTCTAAGAAAACTCAGCTTCTGCAGAGCCTGCACAGATGTTAGGAGCCCCCACAGCCACCAGGGGCCCCAAGTTACAGTATCAGCCTCGAACTCTAAGATATGAGCAGTAAATATTTAGGTTTATGAAGTTAGAAGTCGTTAGGGTTTTTTATCCTTAATGAAACATTACTCTGAAGTTATAATTTATCAGGTCCAACTAATTCCAACCAGTTAGGTTTATTTAGCCAGCCCCACTTAAATTAAACCTAAACAGCTTATAGTCACAAATCTGTGATGTTTTGTTCTGAAAGTGTAACACGGATTATGTTAAAGGTTTCAACTCTCTCCCTGGAGTTTCACTAAGTAGTGACCATAAAATATGGTCCACAAAATCCTGCAAAGGGCCCAAACATGTGCGGAACGCACGCGTGTCGCGAACCGTCAACGGTCCACGGACGGTTCCGCTGGGGTTCGGAGTCGGCGAGCGCGCACCACGGGAGCGTGTCCCCGTGAGCTGGAAGCGGCGGGCCGTCTGGGTACAGCTGCCCGGTAATGGCGCCCGTCCTCCGGCAGGAGTCAGCACGTAGCTTCCGCTGACACGCGGAGGACGACTCGACACTCGAGCGTGAACATTTTTTTTAATTAAACGAGAAGGCTTCTGCAGTCAAATCAAGGCGTAATGCTAATATGCAAGTTTGCAGTAAAATATTTAAGAGATTAATCGCTGAATTTGCTAAATTCGGTCTCGAGCGGCGCGGTGAGTCGGTGCTGCCCCAGAAGCCTTCACTGCAAAGCCGCCATGAATGTTCTGGCGACTCGGGGACAAACGGGCAGAAACTCCCAAAAAACGGTTTCAAATCACCACCAGCTGCTTACCTGCTAGTTCTGGCAGAAACCCGGGTTATTACCGCTCAGCACCGTGGACGTTTTGGCAATTTTGGGACTTTCAAAGTGTGTCTTTTTCAGCCGTAAACCCCGGGGAGTCGGGTCGAAACGAATCCGACAAAAGGAGCGTCTAGTCCGGTATGAAACTCCGCCCAGCGCCGCAGGGGGAGGAACTCCGGGGGAAAACATGAGGACAAAGGCGGAGGATGAAACCAGAGACAGCGGTGAAAACATCAGCCAAGCCCGCTGAAAGCGACCCCGTCTATTAACATTTACAGCGTATTTTACACTTGTTAAAAATCGTTTTCAGTAATGCGTATTTTCTCTGCGGATGCTGACTTTAAACTGGTCCGGGTCCAGATGCTCCACCGGCGGGGTGGTGGAGGACTGGGCCCCGGGTCCCGTTAGCCAGCCGCTGACAGAGATGCAGTGGAGGGGACGCTGTGGCCGGCAGCTCCGGGTCCCGACACGAACAACCAGTGAGCACAGAAAGTAACGAGTTCCTCCTTAACAAGGAGCTTCTTCCGCGGCGTGAGTCGTTCAGCGGTCCGGGACAGCCGGGTAACCCGCATCCTGCAGCGCAGCAGCCCACATCCACATGGCACTCTGCCCGCTGACAGCACGCCGTCCGCCGGGTCCGAGCTCCGCCGTCAGCGGCCCTCCTGCTGGGACCTGACAAGCTGAACCAGTCACTGATCAGTCAACTTCAGTTCATGGATAGACCTGAAACTTTCCACAGGTGTGGAGGTGCGTGAGGGCCCGTCCGCGTAAATACGTTGCAGTATTTGAATAAAATTAATTTGCTTCAGAGAATGGCATACTTTTGACTCTATTAAATCTGAGATAATGATCTGATCAGTAACCATGTCAGAGCTCCAGATGACCACAGCTGTTGTGTGGAGACACCCCGCATTGAGGGAATAGGTCTTTGTCCCACTTCAGGGACTGGCTGTCAGAGGGAAGCTGAGATCCAGACCTGCTGGTTCGGTTTCGGGGGCCTCGGAGCGCATGACGATCCTCACAGAGATCTACAAGCGAAGTGTGGCCCCGAGGGGCCTCGCTGGCGCCCTCTGCTGTCAGGAAGTCCATTGCATTAAAGAGACAGTTGGGTGATGCTCAGCGCGTCACTGATGGTGTGCGTTGAAGTACATAAAGTCAAGTACTTTTATTTTATACTTTGTGTTTTGTTTTTAATGTTTCACTACTGGGGTCTGGATACAGACCTGCAGCTCCTATACTGACCACTAGGTTCTGGATCCAACAGTGGGTTAATAATCCATTGACTTTCATTTTTAAATGCAGGAATAAACATATTTATAGTCTGGTACAAAAAAGTTTTTGTCTCCACAGTTAGATTTCACATCTATTACAGGTCTGTATGTGTGTGCGTGCATGTGACCACCATGACCAGCTCTGGGTCAGTCTGGATCAGTGTTAGGATGCAGTTTGCCTTGGCAGCAGCCCAGAACAGCTGGTTCTTCCAGTTGAGCTCCACTCCAGGTTGACCTGCACTGATTTAATTTACCTGGCCCTCCATCTAGTGCCAGATCTCCAAAGCCCAGAGAAAGGCTGCAGTCCGTTAGCTGCTCACCTGCTTGTTGAGGTCAGTCAGTGCATGTTTTTGTTTTTCATCCAGGACCTGAAGACACTGATGATTCTAACCTCAGAGCTGAAGGAAGTCTCGGATAGTTATGTTCAAACCTAATGTCTCATTTTTAAATATTTTGTTTGTTTGTTCCTGTTTTGTTTTTCTAAAACAAAAACATAAAACGTATCTGATCATAGTGAGTCTCTGGCTTATAAAGCAAAATATTATTTGTTATGCCAGAAAGAAATAAAACCATGACATGCTGACAGTAAGAAACAAGGACCATCAACCATGAGCATTTAAATATAAGACAGATATGTTTTTTTTTATTATTATTTTGTTGGGACTCATATTTTGAAAGAAACACTCATTAACTTCCTGGACATTCCCGCCTCTTTGCGATTCTTTTGGAATGGGGAGGAGTTTGCGCGTGGTACAGGAAGTGCGCATGCGTGACGCTGCGGACGCAAAACCACGTTACGACAAATAAATCTTTAACTTCACACAGGAACTCAACAGATTACCAACTCTATTGAGCGTAAGATAGGCGCATTTCGGCAAGTTCATACGCGACACATGGCATTTATTATCCCGAGAAAGTATTAACTTCGCGGCACAGATATTCCAACAGCCCAAACTAATCAAAGGCGGAGCGCTCACAGCGGCCGTTCTGAGTTGCCGACCCATCGGCCAATCAGAAAATAGAATTTCTCAGCCAATCAGAAAATAGAATCTTTTGTTACCGGGTGAGTCTGAAGGACCGCATGCCCCGTAAGACTCACCACCTTCACCCACTGATAATTGGCGCCCAATCTATTAAATAATAATTACAAAATCCTGGCCACTATCTTTGCTAAGTGGTTAAAATTACTCTTGGATAATGTCATTGATGAAACACAGTCAGGTTTTGTTTTTGTTTTTTTTTAAAGAAATAGATATATCTCCAGTGGCAGCACGGTGGCTTAGTGGTTAGCACTGTTGCCTCACAGCAAGAAGGTTCCCGGTTCAATTTCTTCTTTCAGTCTTTCTGTGTGGAGTTTGCATGTTCTCCCCGTGCTTGCGTGGGTTCCCTCCGGGTACACCGGCTTCCTCCCACAGTCCAAAAACATGCAGGGTAGGTTAATCGATCATCCTAAATTCTCCCTAGGTGTGAGTGTGATTGGTTGTTTGTCTTCTATGTGGCCCTGTGATAGACTGGCGACCTGTCCAGGGTGTACCCCTGCCTTTCGCCTACTATGTGTCGGGATAGGCTCCGACAGACCCCCGTGACCCGTATAGATAATGGATGGATATATCTCCAATAATAAAAGGCATATACTTGAGATATTAGATTACCCAGAGTTGATCAATAATGAAAGTTTTATTCTTTTCCTGGACTTTTACAAAGGTTGCAACTCTATTGAACATCTTAAAAACACTTGACACGTTTACCTTTGGAAACTTCTTTTATACAACAATTCAAGCTTTATAAAGTAATGGAAATGGCTCAATTAATCTAAAAAAAATGGGTCATCTCCAAGTTTTGAACTAAAACGTGGACTATGACAGGGTTGACCTATTTCCCTTTATTTATTCCTGTTGTCTACTCAGATATAAGCTAGTCGACTGAAAAGTACGTCACTTCTTGACAGAGAAATCATCATCAGTCAGGTGGCTGATGATACAATCATTTTTTTTAAAGGATTTCTCTGCAGTCCGTCTGGCACTTGACGTAATTAGAATATTTTCTAATGCTTCAGGTCTTTGTTTAAATGTGAACAAGCGTGAACTGATGGCTGTTAAGAAATGTGGACTACCTTCTATTTTCAATACCCCAGTTTAAGAAACTTACTTGGTAATAGTCTTAACCGAGAAACAGAATATCAGATGTGATTTGATCTCCAGCCCAATTTTAGAAAGAGCAAAGAAAAACTTAACTCATGGCTCTAAAGAGACGTATCCATCCAGAGCCGAACGTTATTCTCTAAAGCAGGAATATCCAGGCTTACTTATGCAGCTATCTCTCTAGATGTTGACAAAACGACTTGTAAAGATGTTAATCAGATGTCCTTCAACTTTATTTGGAAGAACAAAACCCATTACATAAGAACAAAATCTGTTTTGATGAGGAGTTATGATAAAGGAAGTCTTAATCTTCACACATTTAAAGTTAAATAGATTAAAAATTGCCTCAAAAACTCTACCTCAGTCTGGAATTGCATTCCCTGACGATGTCTTTTCTAAAATAAGTGGCCTGAAATTTGTTTTATTGTGTTATTATAATGTTGACTGGATTCCTGTCACTTTCTAATTTCAATAAACAAGCCCTTTTGGCCCGGTCTCTCATTTTCAACATAATTCCTCTCTGAATAAGTACTTTATCAGGAATAACAAGGATATATGTCATAAGAAAAATCCTTATTTTTTGGACAACTGGTTAGGAATGATATTGTGTTGGTAAGTCAAATCTTTAATGAAGAAGGCAACCTTTTTAGTTACCAAGAATTTCTGAGTCATTTTAAAATTCCTGTGAGCCCCAAACAATTTGCTGTTCCAGCAGGTGTGATGATGTTGTACACGGGTCAGACTCCTTCATCCTCCGATGCTCCCATATCTTCCCTTGATCCAGCTGATTCTCCTATAGGCAGGCTGTACTTTCGTGTCGAGTCATCTGCCGTTTTATTTTGGACAACATCTATGATGAATATGAGCTTAACTTTAAGGATGTTTTATTTGGGTTCACGAACCATAAAAAATAGCTAATTGACCATTTCTTTGTATGTAACCTTATCTTGTTGTTGGCCAAATTTTACATCCAAAGGCCAACCATCACATGCCTATTTTATAAAAGAAGTAAAGCTTTACGTTTGAACTTTGTCTTCCTCCAACAAAAGCTCTTAACTTAATCTTTTCTATAGTCAGCACATGCTTGTAGATGTTTGTAATTGTTTTGTGTAAAACCCCTGGCGATAGTTCATTACAGCCTAAATGTACACTTGCTGTTTCTCACAACGTTTGACATGTCTCATTCTGAGAGGCACAACACATCCAAAAGTTCAACAGGTTTCTCCCCTGTCAGCACATTGTGGCGTTATGACTGAGCAAATATGAGCACATTGATTCGGGCAGTGTGGGACCCTGATCACACAGAAGAAGTCTAGGGTCTCTAGGACAGTGGTCTTCAACTCTGGTCCTCAGAACTCCCTGTCCTCCATGTTTTTGATGCTGTCTTGCATTATAACACATCGGATTCTAATTCATGGTCATCATCAGCTTGTCATCAAAGTCTGTTAATGACACAGTCATTCGTATAAGGGTAGGATAACAACAACAACAATAATAATAACAATAATAATAATACATTACAGACACATTTGTCCTAATAAAATCTTTTGACCAGCAGGAGGCAGAAATACGCATGCGCCGCATCGGTTCCACCAGCGCAGAAGAAGAAGCAGCGGCAGCAGGAAGTCCTGCGATCGGCGAAGATTAGCCTGTTAGCCTGGGAGCTAATCAGGATATGATGTTTATAAACTGAACAGGTGAGTCTTTATCTGAGCCAAACCGATCAAGGTGTCTATGGTGCGACAGGAGAGTGTGTTTCCGAGTGGGCCCGCGGGTTTGTACGTGTGTAAGTCGAATATTCAGGTGTACCTGCAGCAGCTGTTAGCACGCAGCGCCACCGAGCTGCCTTACTGTTTGATAGTTTTGAGCTCAGGTGAAGACACGTAAGCTCGCCGGGTTAAACCTTCGGATGTTCAATTCCGGCCTCTGCCTCGTCACCTGCGCGGACGAACAGCCGTGAGCAGGTGAGCGCCGGTCCACCAGTAATGTGACGTCAGTCGGTGTGGGGCTCACGGAGTAGTAACATGACGGGAACACAGTCACGTGATGAGGAAGCGTACTGTTCATCCTGATGAGTTGTGGTCGATCAGTGATCTGCAGTGTTGATGAGGATTCTGTTACCAGACTTCCGATCTTTCTCTCTCTGTAAGAGATTCTTGTCTACAAACCACACATGGCTGGTTTCTCGATCACATACAGCACTGACCAGTACCAATACTGTATTAAACTGACCAGTGCCAATACTGTATTAAACTGACCAGTGCCAATACCGTATTAAACTGACCAGTACCACTGTGACCAACACCACACTGTCCAGTACTAGTACCAGTATCGTAATGACCAGTACCAGTTCAAATACGATACCAGGACTAGTTGTGTCTGGGCCTGCGTTTACTCCTGTCTGGGCCTGCGTTTACGCCTGCAAGGTTTAATATCTGTCTGGCCCGGAGTTTACGCCTGTCTGGGCCGGTGTTTACGCCTGTCTGGGCCGGTGTTTACGCCTGTCTGGGCCGGTGTTTACGCCTGTCTGGGCCGGTGTTTACGCCTTTCTGGGCCGGTGTTAACGTCTGGCTGGGCCGGTGTTAACCTCTGGCTGGGCCCGTGTTAACCTCTGGCTGGGCCGCCGTTTAGGTCTGCGAGGTTTGACGTCTGTCTGGGGGAGTGTTTACGGCTCTCTGGGTCTTTCTGGGCCGGTTTTGAGATCTTTCTGGATGAGTGTTTACGCCTGTGTGGGCTGGTGTTTATGTCCATCTGGCCCATTGTTTACGCCTGCCTGGCCCATTGTTTACGCCTGCCTGGCCCAGTGTTTACGTCTGCAAGTGTTTACGCCTGTCTGGGCCGGTGTTTACGCCTGTCTGGGCCGGTGTTTACGCCTGTCTGGGCCGGTGTTTACGCCTGTCTGGGCCGGTGTTTACGCCTGTCTGGGCCGGTGTTTACGCCTGTCTGGGCCGGTGTTTACGCCTGTCTGGGCCGGTGTTTACGCCTGTCTGGGCCGGTGTTTACGCCTGTCTGGGCCGGTGTTTACGCCTGTCTGGGCCGGTGTTTACGCCTGTCTGGGCCGGTGTTTACGCCTGTCTGGGCCGGTGTTTACGCCTGTCTGGGCCGGTGTTTACGCCTGTCTGGGCCGGTGTTTACGCCTGTCTGGGCCGGTGTTTACGCCTGTCTGGGCCGGTGTTTACGTCTATCTGGGGGAGTGTTTACGGCTGTCTGGCCCATTGTTTACGGCTGTCTGGCCCATTGTTTACGGCTGTCTGGCCCATTGTTTACGGCTGTCTGGCCCATTGTTTACGTCTGCAAGTGTTGACGTCTATCTGGGGGAGTGTTTACGTCTGTCTGGGCCGGTGTTTACGGCTGTCTGGGGGAGTGTTTACGTCAGTCTGGGCCGGCGTTTACGTCAGTCTGGGCCGGCGTTTACGTCAGTCTGGGCCGGCGTTTACGTCAGTCTGGGCCGGCGTTTACGTCAGTCTGGGCCGGCGTTTACGTCAGTCTGGGCCGGCGTTTACGGCTGTCTGGGCCGGCGTTTACGGCTGTCTGGGCCGGCGTTTACGGCTGTCTGGGCCGGCGTTTACGTCAGTCTGGGCCGGCGTTTACGGCTGTCTGGGCCGGCGTTTACGTCAGTCTGGGCCGGCGTTTACGGCTGTCTGGGCCGGCGTTTACGCCTGTCTGGGCCTGCGTTTACGTCAGTCTGGGCCTGCGTTTACGTCAGTCTGGGCCGGCGTTTACGTCAGTCTGGGCCGGCGTTTACGTCAGTCTGGGCCGGCGTTTACGTCAGTCTGGGCCGGCGTTTACGGCTGTCTGGGCCGGCGTTTACGCCTGTCTGGGCCGGCGTTTACGCCTGTCTGGGCCGGCGTTTACGCCTGTCTGGGTGTGTGATTATGTGGTGTTCACAAATACCTAGAATAAACTAAAATGTTACCCAGTGGACCAATAACATTTTTTGACATGACATTTATTTCTGGGTAGATGGTTGTCAGACTATGAGGGCGGTGGTGGTGCAGAGCACAGTATATGTTGTCAGTTCAACACATAAATATACCCACTTATACCTAACATACCTTATGCCACAATGCATTAGGCTACAAAAATGGAATCTGTACATGTATATCTGAATATGAAGGTATTATTACTTTTCAGAGTTAAATTTCTTCAATTATGCTTTGTTCCATCTTTATTTACTCTGGGTTAGGGTTACTATGTTGCTTGATCCTTCTCAACTTAAGCCCTGCCCCCTGTGTGCAGGTGTGTTGTTGTGGGCCATGGCTCTGATTGAAGGTGTCGGCGATGAGGTGACGCTGCTCTTTGGCTGTCTGCTGCTGCTAATGGTGCTGCTGCTTGCCTGGATCTCCACCCGCACCTCAGAGCCACCAGAGCACCTCTTTAGCTCCTCCACAGGCCCTGTCCCGACTGGTTCATCCCACCTGGATGCACCTCTCAGCTCCACCAACAGCAGTTCATCATCCTCTTCTCCATCATCATCAGCCACCAGCTCTGTGAATGACAGCTCTGTGTCTGAGGCTCCACCCACCTCAGTGCAGGATGAGGGGACAGTGGAGGAAGGAGATGGGTTGAGGAACAGGGCAGAGACTTTGTTGAATCAGAGGAACATGGTGGTCCGACTAAAATTCTTGAATGACACAGAGAGAACTGCTCAGGTCAAACCGCAGGACACCATCGGATACATCAAACGGTAACTACCTTTCTGTACTGCTCTTTGCAATGACCATATCACATTGCGCTGCTTCACGCTGTGTCACTTACAGTGTGCTTCTGTGCGATACTATCACAGTGTATGTTTTTCAAAATGACATTGACCAGTCTGCCTCGTATACTATATCCCAAAATACAATACGCCCCTACAGTAGAAGCCATAACTGTGACCGGCTTTGAGTGCCATAATAATAATAATATGCCACCTAACTTTTTTTAAATACTTAGTTAAACCTATGTTGCTCATTTCTCCCAACTGGTAACCAGAATAAGTACAAATATCAGATATTGTGTTGTTTGTTGTACTAATAGAAGTGGTGGAAGCTGAAAAAGAGAGTGTTGTGTAGTTCCCAGAGAGGAGTTAAGACAGGTTCTGGGTGGTCAGGAGCTGCTTCCAGATGACTGGACACCTGCAACTAATGTGATCACGGGAAAGTACTTGGTGTAACATCTGGCATGAAAGTAGATGAGAAGACTTGATGGTGGAATGAGGAAGTGCAGGAGCATGTACAGAGAAAGAGGTTGGCTTAAAAGAAGTGGGACACTAGAGTACAGGAGTACAGGGAGACGGTACGGTGAACCTCGAGGTGGCAAAGTGTGTACAATGAGGGAGAGAGACAGAGATGACAAGACGTGCAAGCAGGCTCGGGGGATTAAGATGGAGATGGAACTGTATTGATAGGTGCCAGATGGAAAGAGTACTTTAAAGAATTGATGATGAATTAGGAAATTACCGTTGTGGACCAGGAGGTAGGAAAGATAAGTAAGGCTTGATTGAGGAGAGTGTTAAGAGGAAGACAGTTGGTCCTCATGATGTACCTGTAGCGGCATGGAAGTGTCTAAAAGAGGTGGCAGCAGAGTTTTTGACGAGGACACTCGATAAGATCTTAGAGCTGGAGAAGATACCTACGAAATGGAGGCCAAGTGTGATGTTGCTGATCTTTAAGAACAATGCCGTGTTTCTGTTAAACAGAAAATGTCACTCCGTGTCTCAGTAATTAGATCGTTTTTGGAGGACGGGAATCGACACTGATTCTATTTTCCTTAGCACCTCGTTAGAATCCCCAATTACATAACTTATTTCTATATTTTTATTGGCAGGTGGTAGTCCTCGAGAAGCAGCAGAGAAGCGTGTAAGACTGCAGCTCCAGCAGTTTAGAGACTGCGGCTCTGAGGAAGACACAAGGCAGAGTTGGAGGTAGCAGAGACTAAAATGTTGTGACAAGGATGGAGAGGATCAGGAATGAGTACATCAGAGGGACAGCGCATGTTAGATGTTTTGAAAAAAAAACAAAAAAACGTCAGAGGCCAGACTGAGATGGTTTGGACATGTACAGACGAGGACGAAAGTATGTCAGAAACATCCATGGCCAAGTGTTGCTGCTGTGTGAACTCTGGCAGCAGCTGGCTCCTCCGGCTGAGCCACCTTTGGTACTGGTCTCTTGACCACTAGCCAGCAGCCATGGGCCCTAGTTGAGATCCATCAGATCTCTGGGAATCCCTGTGTCAGATTTTGCTGCCAAAACAAAAATATATGGACGGATTCAGAATGATAGAAGGCTAACATTAACAAAATTGTGGTTGTATATATGAAAAAAAGAGTGGGGGTGGTGGTGGTGGTGGTGGTGGTGGGAGGTTTGATAGTTAAGCTGGACATTTTAACAGAGGTCATTGGAGATGCGCTGACTGATTTTTGGAGCTGGCTCCTGGTGGTCAGTAGAGGAACTGCAACTGTAGAGGAGTATCAGGTGTAGAACTGGGTCATTGATTGAGCTGTTAGTGTATTGATCGTACCCTTGCTGTGTTTCTGTGCACGTTTAAGGACGTACTTCGCGGGTCAGGAGCAGCAGGTCCGTCTCATCTACCAGGGCCAGCTGCTGCAGGACGACGCCCAGACGCTGGCCTCCCTCAACCTGGTCCATAACTGTGTCCTGCACTGCCACATCTCCCAGCATGCCTCACGGGGGTCAGCGGGGGGGCCGCGGCCCGCCGACCAGGTGCAGGTGGCGCTGAATGTGGGCAGCCTCATGGTGCCGCTGCTCGTCCTCATGCTGTCCGTGCTCTGGTATTGCCAGATCCAGTACCGGCAGTTTTTCACCGCCCCCGCCACCGCCTCGCTGGTCGGACTCACTATCTTCCTCAGCCTGGTGGCCTTCGGGGTCTACCGCCGCTAGCTGCTCTCTGATATGGGTCTGTTGATTTCGTTTATTTTTTTTTATTTTATTTTATTTTTTTTTTTCCAATATTTTTCTCTGTAGGGTTCTCTTCATTGTGCCTCTTTGACGACCTGAGTTTCTGAGTCGAACTGACACCTGTCAGTCAATGTGTGTGAAGGGAGAAAATCACATCTGTGAATTTCAATTTTGGAAAGGATCTATTAAATGGTTAATTTATGCTGTTTGGTTGTGTTTGTGTTTGGACCTTCCTGAAAACATGTGAATGGACTTGTAGTCTTGTCATTTTTTGTGTCTAAAACCACAGTAAAGTCATCAAATGGTATTCCTTAAAAAATACAACCTAAAATAACCAATTCCATATTACGTTATGTCACCTTGCCAATATTTATTGAACAAAAATGAAAGCGAACAGGAAAAAAAACAATGCTGAGAAGGAAACATATCACTAATAGTATAAAAGAAACAATAGTTGTTGCTAATCAATCTGGAAAGGGTTACAAAACTATCTCCAAATAGTTTAGAGTTCAGTGCTCTACAAGGACAAAGATAATGGAAGAAAAGCATAAATAATAAAATAAATAGTCATACAAAGCAGTAAGCTTCTCTCATCTGTTTAATGTAAGACTTGCTGTATACAGATTATACAGATGTCCTGACTAATGCAGCCATCAGGAGGCTCCAAGATACAAGCACATTCTCAACATTTCCAACTAGTGGAGAAATGAGTGATGCTGTCTTCCTCTGTAACCTCTGTAACCTGAGGACGAACATGTAAGAGTTTCAACAAGAAAAACTGAAACTACAGCTCAGGTACTCACCACCTGGATCACAGTTTTCTCAAAAATGTGTGATTTTATAAAGACAAAAATGTTTTTTTTTTCTTATTTTTGTGACTTAGAAGTTCAGAAATTGTAGGTGTATAGTCTGAATTTTTGAGTTTGTTCATAGATGGCAGTAGCAAAGAAATCTTTACATACTGCTAGTAAAGTTTAATTTGGCTTGCTGCCACATCTGGCTGGAACTCATTACATATGCCCAGATGTTGTAGTGAGCCAATCAGCTCGGTCACCGCTGTAGAGAGTCTCTGGGCAGGGTGAACACACCAATGACAGGGCAGCCACATCATTCAGATCTAACGCTGTGGATCCAGGATAAACTGAATCGGTTTTAGCATCAACAGTTAAAAATTCAGACTCTTTTTTTTTGAAAATTGAACAGAAGACGACACTCAAATCAATCCCTTACAATGTAGATGTATTTTATTTTGCAGACAGGCAAAAGTTTAATTTCCTCTTCTACACGGCTCACTCTTCTTGTCACTCTAAGTGCATCACCTTGTGCAGGGCTCTGACTGGTTGTAGCACTAACCAACTGCGTGCAAAGGCACGACCAGCAGGCCTTACTTCACATTGTTGTCAGACCTTCAACTTCCTAAATTTGGCTCTGATCTGTCAACATGGAAATCAGGTGCTACACGATGGTCCAACAGTTACTAGAGAGGTTTATCCTGGTAGCTGGAATTGAATTTGAACGTTAGAAATGTAGAAATGTAGCCCCTTTCGATCTTAAATATGACGGATTAATGCACCACCGAACGTCTTAAAGTGAAAGTGACTGCCGTCCTCCAGACCAGCAGGTGGCGCTAGCGCGCCACACCGTCGTTTGCCATTAACCAATAAAAATGAAGAAGAGTTGGCCTCGCGGTCGGCGCATACAATCAAGAAGAAGAAAGGACTTCGCAGAGTTCGCAGGTGGAGGTTCCACGTGGAGTCGAACCTCGGCTGCAGAGATGATGGTGGTCAAGGACGCAGGTACTGAAAAACGGTATCAGACGTGAAGGTCCCGGGACCCACGCGGTCGTGGCTGTCTGATCACAGGACCCGGGGGGACCGGAGGGACCTAGAACGACCCAGAACCAGCGCCGAACAAAGCGGGGACGACTAAACAGGTCACGAGAACAGGTACGGAACCAGGCCGCGGTCACGAGACTGGCTCTGCCGCAGAGAAAACGGTATCAACACCCAGTCAAGATCAATCTTAGTTTTGTATTTCTCCAAAGCCACGTGATCCGGTGACCCGGAGCACGAGGCGGTGGAGCAGAACAGTTGACCAACCAGACAAACTTATTTGTATTGAATGTTAAGTTAGTTGTTAAATCAATTACTTAATGTACTTATTTAAAATGCTTTAATTTAATTACACCAGATGACGTTAAACCCGTGCTGGACATGGACACACCTCAACAGACTGATTTGAAGACTTCGTTTTTTTTTGTTTGTTTTTTTTTCACTAGTTTCAGTGTATTGATCCACACCTTTTCCCCTCTTCAGAACCAGAGAGCAGCTGTTTAGATGGACCTGAGTACATTCTCTGAGGATGGGCCCCTCTGGGTAGCAAAAGCTGGCTGTGAACAGGGGCAGGAGGTGGTTACAGACCTCTAGTGACATCACAACCTGACAAGGTGAGTTATACTTCTATTTGGATGTTTGTCCTGGTGGGTGGAGTCATGTGACCACGGGGCTCCTGTTCTGAGGAGAAGTTCATTTCAGTCTCTGACTGCCCCCACAATGGTTACCTGTTGCTGCTTGGAAATGATGTAACGAAAGGCCGAATGAAGCCTCGCCCCCAGCAGGCTGTTCACAGTGGGCGGGGCCGTGACAAAAGCGGACTGAAGCATCGTCTGATCTGGGTGGTAACAGTTTTGGTTGTTTTAAGGTAAATGCTGTGACGTCACCATTTACCTCACTTGTTTCTCTCAGGTGAGTCTCCCCCTGCTGGACAGATCCTTTGTGACGCTTTGTGGACATCCCACCACCATTATACAGGTGAGTGCTGTGACATCACAGGTGAGGTGGGGTCAGCTCCTACCGTGCATGCTGGGAAATGATGTGAACAAAAGGCCGAATTGTAGCGGCCCCCCCCCCAGGCAGTGTGTTCTCGGAGGGGGGTTGCTATGACAAAGACCGACCGAAGCGTTCTTCTGATCCCAGAGCATTTGACCGACATGTCACATGACCTGAGCAGCCAATGAGATGTTTGTGTTTACAGGTGAGCTGCACTTGTTGTATGGCGTCATCATCCCCTGGAGCTGCCCAGGACCTCTGATAACGAAGTCCTCGAAGAGCCCGCCAACACAACCACGTCACATCATCACATATTCCCTGTTCAGAGACGTTCTCGTCTGTTTCAGAATAAATTGAACTTAAAACCACCTGGTCTGCTCTGGTTATTTACGTTAACCCCTGTGTAACCGAAAAGCCTGCACTTCACCAAGAAGGCACTATAGAGACCTCCAAGAGTCGGGAAGGAATGAGTAAATAAAATAATCAACACCTCAATGTTGGCACAATAACATCAGATGTCATTTTAGGTACGGTATTGATTATGTATTAGAGCGTGGTCCCGTTTCACAAAGGAGGTTCAATTCCACAATGTCAGAATGTCTGGACCGACTGGTACAGTTGTAGCGTGTGTTTTTTTTTTTTAAATCATAAAAGGAATATGAGCATATATTCAGACAGAGGTGCCTCAAGGCTGTTGCAGCAAAAGAAGAGTTTGTCAGAAAATATCAGTTTGAACGTTAAGATGGATTTAAAATATTTACGGTGTGAGTTGGGCCACTTTTCTTAGTTTTGCATCGTTCACTTCTACTGTAATTGTTCTGTATCAATATTAATAAAATGTTTCCAAATAACTGCATATAAGATTAATAACCTATGGTATTTTGTGTGAAATATGAACATGTGATAATTGTGATTCATGAATTGTACGTTGACAAAGATCCAACGCTCTTTAAAAATCATTTAAATCAGAGTATCATGAGTACATGTTACTGATGAGGGATCATCTATATGCTTTCCTGTCACAAACCCGATGTGTCACCATTCAGAAGTCTCTGAAGTAAACCTGCTCATGACCGGGTTTACCTCGTGGAGTCGGTAACTGTGGTAACAGACTGCAAGTATGAGTCAGCTCAGTTTCTGGCGGAGGAAGAACTGGGAGAGTGTTCAGCTTCCTGACGGCCTGGTGGGTAAAGCTGTCCCTCAGTCTGCTGGTTCTGGCCCGGAGGGTCCGCAGCCTCCTCCCTGATGGCAGCAGACTGAAGAGGCTGTGTGACGGGTGGGTGGGGTCTCTCACGATGCTGAGGGCTTTGCGAGTCAGACGGCTGCTGTAAATGTCCTGTAGTGAGGGGAGAGAGACACCAACGATCTTCTCAGCTGCTCTCACTACACGTTGGTTCAAGTGTTTTAAGCGTTTCATGCATCAGTCTAATCCAGGATGACGAGGAAGTGCATCAGCTGGCTCTCTAGTGCAATCAGAACAACCTGGAGCTCAACACACTCAAGACTTGTGGAGATGATAGTAGACTTTAGGAAACACCCTTCTGCATGCCCCCTGATCCCTCACAGTCTTCAGCATCCCAGTGTCCACCATGGAGAACTTCAGACTCCAGGGTACAATCATCAGGATTGCAGGATCTGAAGTAGGAGCAGAAGATCATCTTCTTCCTCAATAGGATCCAGTAGCAGATGTCCTTCCTGCAGTTCTTCAGGAATCATGGTCTCATGAGCTGCTGCTGCAGTTCTACACTGCAGTCATTAAGTCT
Organism: Xenentodon cancila; assembly: GCA_014839995.1. Classification (NCBI taxonomy): domain Eukaryota; kingdom Metazoa; phylum Chordata; class Actinopteri; order Beloniformes; family Belonidae; genus Xenentodon; species Xenentodon cancila. Next base: position 21,749,811 of record CM026207.1, on the reverse strand, counting down.
GTCTTGCCCACCTCCATCACTGTGGGGTTTGGAGCTGCCGTTAAGCGGGGCAACTGTTGAACCCCTGCTCTCCATCCATGACGTGTCCTCCCTGACTTAAAAGAGGGCTGAGAGCATCATAAAGGCCCCCTTCACCCCCCACACGGTCTGATTGAACTTCTCCTGCCTGGCAGGAGCTTCAGAGCCTCTATGTACCTCATGTACAAAGGTTCATAGGAAACACATTGAATTGTCTAATCTTGGCATTTTAGAAAGAATCTCAGGTGACTTGTTCTTAGTTACTATGATCTGACACTGTTTTCCTCTCAGTGGGAATGAGAGTTCCTTTCAGTTTGTGAGCGTGATGGACGTCCGTGTTCCTTACAACCAATCACTCATTGATGTGTGTTAACATCTTCACGTGTCATAAACAGAGAAAATCATTACTTTACTTTGAATTTAGGTTGTAACAATCATTTAAATCATAATATATATGGGTAAATTAGGTTATATGTGGTTTTCTATCTTCATTCTGATATAACTCAAGTGTTCAAAGGCGTGAGGAAATTGCCACAATTTTTGTACTGTTTACACCATTATTGTATATTTGTATATTATTATATAGTAGTCAAACTATGATTATGTTTTGAAATTTAAGCTTAAAAGTATCATTGCAGATACAGGGGGGCGTGTCCGGTTCTACAGCCTGCCCTAACGGGGCTTTAGGCTTTCATGATTAATAGAGCTGGGTGTCATCTGCATAACACTGTTTTCTGATTATATGAGCCAATAGAAGTTTGTGGGGAGAACTGAAGAGGTCCAGGATCAGAACCAGGTGGAACACCAAACTAATGTGGCGTACAGGACTCATCATTTACATGTAGAAACTTGAATATATCATTAAAATGAATACAGTTCAGACCAGTCACGGTTTTGATATCTAAAACGATATATATGCAGCAAAGTTATGATAAGTATACAAGTAAAACGTTATCAGGAAAGCTTGGAATTTCCCAGGAACCGTTGGAGACCTCTGTCCTCTCCGGGCTTCCGTCCACAGGAACGCGCTGGTTTTATCTTGGTGAACTTTTCCCCGGAAGTATTTGCTGCAATTTGCCTCCTTGGATCGTCTTCACCGTTGGAACCAGGACCAGCGGCAGAACCGGAGCGATGCACGCCGAAAGGGCCGTGCTGGTAAATACGCCGAACCGAGCCGCCTGCTTCTAGACCCAGTTAGATCAGAGGGATGGGCGGGGCTGAAGCAGCTAGCTCCTGTCGCCAAACTCTGTTCATAAATTGAAGGCGTTATTGTTGTCCTCACCGCGGTCCTCAGTCCGCTCGGAAAGGCTCGTCAGAGCTCGGGGCGGGTTGAAGGATAAGGAGGAACAGTTCAGGTTGAGTTGGTGCGGTGTGGTTCGGGTGAAAGAGTCCAGATTTTCAGCAGTCCTGCGTGTGTGAGAGGCTGAGTTGAGACACTAAAACGTTCAGATTGTGAACAGAGTCTGGTGGAGTCTGACCCAGGCTGCCTGCAGCCAGTCTGATCAATACTGATCCAGCTGATTACATCTGACCTCACTCATGTGCTTGCTTCTGAGCAGCCTCGGGAAGCATCATGCAGACAGTTTGTAAATGCAGAATCAGATCAATATCATGTTCAGGACTGGGCTGAAGTCACCTTTGTAACACTTTTACCAATAATCTAACTGTTTGATTGGTGGACTGATGCATCACTGGCGGTATAGATCCTCCCTTTCAGACTGTCGGTCCAACACTTAAAGACATGTGGCAAAGCTGTTCCCTCCTCTTTGAAGATATTTTGTTAATTAAGCAAATAAAATATCAGATTAACAATAACGTGTAACGCGTTGCAGTCAGGTGCTGTTGACCGTTATCATTGAACTAATCATCATCAACTGATCATTTTCATTGATGAACTGACCATCAACAGGTGTGCAGACCTGTAGAAAAGCAGATGTTTTTTTTTCCTGCTTTTTTTTAATGTCACACACAGGTGTGTGTTAACACAGTGCTAAGAGAGAAAGAAGTCAGCAATGGTCTAAGAGAAGCAACTGTTTCTGAACATCAGTCTAAAAAGAGAAAACCTTTAAAGACCCTAGCTTTATTAGAAAAAATCAGGGTTCAGTGTTAGGACCAGCTTTAGTCTAACATGAGGAGACTGTGTGTGTGTGTGTGTGTGTGTGTGTGTGTGTGTGTGTGTGTGTGTGTGTGTGTGTGTGTGTGTGTGTGTGTGTGAGAGCACGCCATCGACCTTCAGATAATGATTCAAACATCTTGTTTCAGAGCGAAGCCGATGGACTCAGCAACGTTCAGGTCAAACCAGAACCACACGATGACGTTGAGATCTGGTCCTATCCTGTCCTGAAGAAGCTGTCCATCAGACTGACTGACTGCAGGGCATGGCTTGAGGGGCGGGACTTCCTGTCTTTGGGTAAACCTCTCATTCATTATGTATTATAAAGTCGCTATAAATACTTGCTATGAACATTTTTGGTTAAATTAAATGTTCAAAAGATAAAAACAAGCAATTATTTTCAAATTTGGAGGGGTAGGGGTTAGTGAAATAAGGGTTAATAGAATAAAAATGTACTAACAATAGAAGATGGCAACTTACTAGATGCTGAAAGTGAGACATTTTACCATCTCATGAAAAATATAAGTTCATTTTAATCTGACAGCAGCAACGCATCTCAGAAAAAGCTTGGAAAAAAACTGGAGACCATGTTGTGCATTATCAAGTGGGCGTGATCTCAGAGTCATCCTGAATGTAAGATGATGTTAGGTAGTATTGTAAGTTCGAATGAGCTCAGCAAAGTTAACTGGCAAGCTTGTAAAATAGGTGCGATCCCAGACAGCAAAATATGAGTGAAGCCACGTTGAAATCTGGTTAGGAAGATGTATTAAATCCATGTTGAAGCCTGACTTTTAAATTGTAACAAACAAGTGGTCGGTGACCTACATGTTCAACCAACAGTATGTTTCCCACCGTAACTGATACTATATCAATGTTGATTCAACCATCATCTAAATTTGGATCTACATGCACATTTTTGTTGATTTTATATTGAACAAAAGTTAAGAAATCAATATTGATTCATGTACATTTGTCATTAAAATCAACTTTTCTAAAACCTTTTACTAAGTGAAGCCCATTAGAAACGTTTAGTTTTTCACCAGTTTCTGCTGATACGTCTGCATCATAACATAACATTACAAGTGTCTTCATTTACCACTGGTGTTAAACACAATACTGTTGGTGACAAACGGCATATGTTGATTCAGCGTTAATTAAACGTTGATTAAACGTTGGCATTTCAATCATTACAATTCAACCACAAAACAACATTGATTCAAAACATCTTTTCAACATTGATTAATTGGCTAGAATTGGATGATTGTTTGGTTGATCCGCCATCAGTCGTTGACCTTAAACAACAATCAACCTTTTTGACCATCATTTAACACTGAATTAACCTTTTTATGCTGTCTGGGATGGGTGGGTTCCAAACTACTGCCATGCTCGTCTGCTTCACTTTAGGTTGAGCAGAGTCTCTTATCGCCCCGTCAGCTTTTTTGTGACCCGTTTCTGCCATCAAATTTAGAACTACTTTTTTTTTTTTTTTTTGTAAAGGTCCCATATTCTGCTTTATTAATCCCAGTTCCTATTGGTCAGCACCGCAAAAAAGTTGTTTCGGTTTGACTTTTACCAACCAAAATCCCCGGTTTTGTTCGAGCCTGCAGCCTAAATCTTCTCTTTTCTGTGTTCTGCAGTGAGCCCCCTGCTTGTCCTGCCCCACCCTGCTCCCCGCTTGTCCTGCCCCACCCTGCTCCCCGCTTGTCCTGCCCCACCCTGCTTCCCGCTTGTCCTGCCCCACCCTGCTCCCCGCTTGTCCTGCCCCACCCTGCTCCCCGCTTGTCCTGCCCCACCCTGCTCCCCGCTTGTCCTGCCCCACCCTGCTCCCCGCTTGTCCTGCCCCTCCCTGCTCCCCGCTTGTCCTGCCCCTCCCTGATCCCTGCTCAGTCTCCTATTATTGGTTACCTTCCTAAACCAACCAGCCACATTACTGCCAGTCACATTGCCATGGCAACAGAAACAATTGGAGGATGCTTCTTTTTGAACTAATTGTGGTCTAAGGGCTCCTGCAGACTGTGATTTCTGCAGTCTTATGATATCGTCATCACATCTGTGCAATTTGATCTACTGAATCCTGGTGGACGTCCAGAATGCTGTGATCAGACTGTACTGTCGTAGCTACGACCTAATGCGGTGGGATGTAGGTTGTGTCATCAACGTGCAGAGCAGTAAATAAACAAAATGGGGAAAAAAACCCCGCTCTATTAACTTTTATACGTGCTGAAGAAGATTTAAAACATTTTCGGTGAAGTAGAACGTGTTTCCAGTCACGATTCAAGAGAAGAGGGCAACCTCGGATGTCAGTTTTGTAAAAGGAGTTTGTGCGATAACCTTTACGTCTTCATAGTGTTGAGTTCTGTTACCAAAACAGCCTTCTTTATGAGTCTCTTAAAGCCTAGTTTATTTTACATTTGTTTTTGTTTTTTTAGGGAATTGCACTGGGTTGCAATAATATGTCACTTCTTTTTATATTTTAATCGTATTTCTGGTTCTGTCAGTAGATTGAATCAGTCTTTGGTCACAGACCATGACGGCAAAAAATGAAAAAATGACGGCAGAAAGTTGTTTTGAGAAAAATCTCAGGGAGCTCATTGTAAGAATACTTCTTTAAATGTTTTTTTCCTAAATTGTGCTGTCTTAAAATTACAGATTGCCTGATAACTGGCTGTATGGCAGTTCAAGATACTGTTGAATCTTTAAAAGTCAGGAAAGAAGAATATGGGACCTTTTGAGAAGATACTGTTAAGAGTCTGTCTTTCAGGCATAGGTAGGTTGAGGTGGCCTCTGACTTCTTCTCACTTGCAGATGATCATCCTCAGCTCTGTGAGTCACTGCCATCCCAGCAACACTTCACCAACGCCGGCAGGAAGATGGTGTACTGCCACCAGTGCAACAGGGGCTTCTACAAGCAGTCCCACCTGGAGGCTCACCTCCGCACCCATCAAGGACAGAGGCCCAATGAGTGCTGGCAGTGCGGGAAGACCTACCCAACCCTGATGAGCCTCGTGGTCCACCAACAGATCCACGAGCGCAGCGAGCCGTACCGATGCTCCTACTGTGACAGGTCTTTCGCTCTGAAAAGAGACTGGAAGACCCATCACCGCACTCACTCCGGGACCAAGCCCTTCAAGTGCTGGTTCTGTGGGGACGGCTTCAGCCAGCGAGAGGAGCTCACTGAGCACCTGGAGGTCCACAAGGGCGAGAAGTGTTACCGCTGCACTGTCTGCAGTAAGATGTTCGTATCTTACCAGGGCTTCAACTTCCACTGCAAGTCGCACAAGAGCCCCAAGCATCTGCCGTGTTCCAAGTGTGACAAGACCTTTAGCAACCCCCAGAGCCTGAAGCTCCACCAAGTGACCCACTCCAACAGTAAGCCCCATACCTGCCCCACCTGTGGGAAGAGCTTCAAGCTGCTGAGTGGCCTGCGCTGCCACCAGCGCACCCACGAGGACCTGAAGGAGTACCGCTGTGATGAGTGCAGCAAGTGCTTCTCCAGCTTGCAGGGCCTGAAGCTTCATGACCGTACCCACACTGGACTAAAGCCCTACAAATGCTCTGAGTGTGGCAAGAGGTTCACACAATCGCCCCACCTCAAGGCACACATGGTGACCCATACTGGAGAGCGACCCTTCCTCTGCACCACCTGCGGCAAGAGGTTCACCCAGTCATCCCACCTGCGGTCCCACATCACGCTGTTCCACGTAGGGGAGAAGCCATTTACCTGCGACGACTGCGGCAAGAGCTTCACCATTGCCCACTACCTAAAGATGCACCGGCTCAGCCACACCAAGGAGAAACACTACCAGTGCTCGTACTGCCAGAAGGCCTTCTCCTACCACAACTCGTGGAGGGCTCATGAGAGGATCCACACCGGCGAGCGTCCCTTCAGCTGCCAGGAATGTGGCCGCAGCTTCATCACGTCTGGTACACTGCTCAACCACCAGAGAGCCAAACACACCGGTGAGAAGAACCACTACTGCATCACCTGTGGGGAATTCTTCTTCACCAGCTCACAGCTGCGCATCCACCAGCTCAACCACACCGGCGAGCGACCGCACGCTTGCAGCTGTGGCAAGACCTTTAAGACCAAAGGAGTACTGCGCTACCACCTGAAGAGGTTCGCCAAGCACCGGCCTGCTGAGTGAGCTGTCCACCGGGACCCCACCTCCTAACGGGGAAGGTATCAAGATCTGGATTTCCATATCTACGTTCTTCTTGACACTTTGAGCTGGCCTCATCTCTTCTTCTGCAGTGGTTTATCAAGCACCTGGTGAACAGGAGCTCCACCTGCTCTTCACCTGACTAAGTGATGCTGCAGCGGTTAGTTTAACAACTAAACAGAGATGGAAACAGCTGCTGCAGAAGCTGCTTGTCGGCCTCACCCCTGGAATCAGGTTCTCAGCCCCGGGATGCCCAAGCACCACAGTCCAGCGGTGGTCCATTCTTAGTGACGGTGGTCCACTCAGAAGCAGTACAGCAAACTTCAGAAATGTCCCAGAAGTGACCGATCGCTCTCCTCCGCTAAAAATACACGTGTTTTTGTGCTCAGCCTGAAGCACGTCAGTTTTCATGTGGCAGAATGAGCTGACAGGAAGTTAACGTCACAAAGGCTCAGAGGATCTAGGCAATTTTCAAAGTAAAACACCCTGTGCAGTCTCTGATTTATACATTAACATTATGTTGACAGGTTGAACCTGCCAGTCAATAAATCAAAGGGTTGAGGTTGACGGTTTTTATTTGCCAATTTTATTTTTTTTTTTAAGAGATTAGAGCACCTGGCTAATTTATAATGCTAATGTGTTGTCCTTTTTTGGTGTGGTGGGGTTTTGTTTTGTAGATGGAATAATGTTTTGTTGTCATTTTCATGTTGATGCGCCTTCTTCTCTGCTACTGTGCAGTTGATATACCTCACACACACACTGTGTGAGCAGAAAGCCGTGGTTCGTTTTCACAGCAGTGTTGGTCTGTCTTCAGGGCAACTTCAGTCCCACCGGGAGCACCGGGAGCACCGGGAGTCTGCTGTTTAAATAGTACGTCTTGATTGACTTTTTCTTTCTAGAAATAAAAGGATGAGTGGTGTCGACGAAAATGAGCATTTTGACTTCTAAACTGAACTTCTCCTGGTACATGATTCAAATCTCTTCTAAAACCCTCTGAATTGTTTCCCACAACCTCCCCACTGACATAATGTCCATGTTTGAGTCTGCTGCTGCTGTTTTATTTAAACATTTTCTCCAGATTCTCTGTAGCATCTTGTTGATTAACTTCCTGCCACTTCCGTCTGCTGTGTGTAAATTGACGCAGTCTCGGAGTGGTTTAGCTTCAATTTAGATTTGAAACGCATTTTTAGTGGAGCAGCTGGATGGCTGCTTTTGGGGCGCTCCAGAGCTGCTCCTCACGTCCCTGAACTGCTCCTCAGCACCCCTGAACCACTCCTTAGCGCACTTGAATCGCTCCGCGGCGACTGCTGAACGACCACTCTCATTTACTAGAACGGTGGTGATTCACAGTGCCGCCGCGGCACTGCCGGTCCCATCATGTTCTGCAGCCTCTGCAACAGGGGCTTCGGGGAGTATCGTCTACACTGCAAAAACAGCCCCTCCTAGAAATCAGCCTAATAGTCCGTAATCCTAGTCAAAATTCTTATTTTAAGCAAAATATCTTTTGCCAATGGGGTAAGAAAAACATTTTTCACTGAAATTCTATAAATAGTTAAAATAGTTTTATCTTTTTTTTTCTTTTTTTTTTTCTTCTTCTTAAACAAGGTGTATTTCTTTCTTAGAATACATTTTTGCAGTGAAGCGCTCCACTTGGCGCTCCAGGTCAGGTCCTAATCAATCTGGACACCCAGAAGCCAGAATGTGGAGGTCGTCTCTGCTGATGTAATGTAGTTGAAAGTCATTTTTATTCCTGTTGAGGATCAGCTCCTTGGTGTTGGTGGTGTTGTGGACCAGGTCGTTCTCCTTGCACCACCAGGCCAGCCGCTTCACCTGACCCAAGATATCTGACTCACCGCCCCAGAGACGAGTCCAACCACCTGCTGGCCGGTAGTTGAGGTGTATCTGCTGTTGAGTCTACCTTAAAGAAGGCAAGAAGACATTCAGCTCTCTGGCAGTTGAGTGTCCCTCTCAAAGTTAGAAATGAAACTTTATTTGTCAGTATACATTTTTTCAGGAAACACACTAAAATTGGTCCTTTTGCTTTTAACCCATCACCAGTGGGACTAGGAGCAGTCGACTGCCATTGTTCCAGCGCTCGGGGTTAAGGGGCTTGCTCAGGGGTCCAAAGTGGTTCACCTCAGTTGGCAACTTGGGCTGTGAAGGGGTGGGGGCCCACTTGTAGTTGGTATTGTGCTGGATGCCCTGCCACCCTTCCTCCTCCTGTAAGTGGCCTGGGCCTCTTGGACCCCTCAACAGGTTGGGTCTGGCAGCTTTGAATTGTGTGTATTGCCAGACCCAATAGGGGACCGCTGTTCAGAAATATCCCAGTTAGTTCTCTGGAAACAGTCCTGCAGCTGCTAAGAGGCACCGTCAGGTCATATCCTAGCAGTCTTGGTTGTGGTAAGAGCCCTTTTCCTGAGGGTGGTGTAAGCTGGGCTCAGAAGCAGGGGTGTGTGGTCCAACTGGCCAAGCTGTGGGCGTACTGGGCGTAGCCCTACAGACATTGTCCCTCCACTCACACACCTAATGTACTGCTGCACCTTTCACTTTCAGGTCAGCATGGTTGAAACTCTGCTATGATGTCACCAACCTCAGGATACAAGGTCTGGTGCTTGGTGATGGTCTCAAGTGACCAATCATCAACAATGACAAACAATACCACCTCCACCCGAGGCGACCCTAGCTGAGATGGTTTGATCATGAACAGAAGTTACCTATCATTGATCACCCCCTACTAATCACTGGTGAGCCTGATCCAGGACGATCCACTACAGGATGTGGACATGAGACTAAAAACTTCTCAATGAAGTTGTCAATGTCAGGCTTTTATTTTGAAAACCACTACAAAGCACAATTACTTCAAACTGAGTACCGGGTATATTATTTTAGTATCAAGCCAATATTAATTCAGTTTGAGCTGCATATAAGACCGAATCTGGGCCTGGACCGAGAATCCGGACCTAGACTTCAAGTGTGATAGAACCGGATTTTGGAGATCAGAATCTTGCTAAAGCTGTTCTTTTCACAATAAAACTGAATCTCCAGATGGTTTGTGTTTCTGATGTCTGAACGTTCAGCAGGTCTGTCTCCTCACCAAAACTGTTTTATTTCAGCTGTGAGTCATCTGTGCGGTAGTCTTTTATCTACTTTATAACACACAGAACACACGTGTGTTGAACATGCTTATCATAAAAAAAAAATCACAGCTTGAACAAGAAGTAAACCAAAGCATTAAACATGATCAGACTCAATCACGTTGAGACTTTGTCTTTATTTTCACTGAAGGTTTTTAGGTGTTTGTGGTGTCTAATCTAAAAAAAAAAAAATCAAACATCTATGTTTCCGAATAGATATTTTTTCATTTTAAGTATCTACTTTTTAAAGATATGTTAACAACTGGTTCGATCATTTTGTCGTAACACTGTTATTTTGATATCGGTTTGAGTTTGATTTTAAAATAGCTTTTATTGTGAAGGGGCGGAGTTCCACTGTACGACTTCCGCTCGTTATGTAAACAGAAATGGCGGCGTGCAGGGGTGTGCGGGTCGTCCTCAGTCGGGGCCTGAGCAGGTTCTGGTCTTCTCCGGGACACAGGTGAGTTTCCTGCCGCACCAGACTCCCCTTCCTTTAAAGTAGACGCCATTCACAGCGTTGGTGTTTTTACTCCCCGCTCTGAGCTCAGTGTCGTTTCTGTCCGTTTACACACTACACGTGTGTATAGAGCACCTGTAGCCACGAGGGGGCGCACACGCCTCACAATCAGTCTCCATATCCTGTGTTTGATATAACTAAAGACTTTGGTTTGAAGCTCCAACCTTCACTCAATCCAAAAATCTGCAATTACTGTGCACCGCTAAGACCAAACTCCTTTCAAGTTTAGGAGATCAGCGTTGAGGTTTGCTCGAGTTTCTTCATTCAGATGATGAGCTCAGATGATGGATGTGTGTCTGGTGGTCAGTTAACCGTGTTAACACCTTACACGCTCCTCCAGACGCCACCGGATCTCGGCTCGGAGCGTTGCTGTGATGTCACAGTCTGAGACAGGAGGCAGTTCGGCATGTTTGGTGACTGAGAACAGACATGAAGCTGTCAGGGGAAACTCTGAGAGAGGGACTGGGGGAGGAGAAGGACGAAGAAGAGGAGTTCTGTGGGCAGCTGTGGGTGAGTTACACCAGCCAGGCACAGCAGAATCAGGAATCTGCAGCTCTGTGCGTATATATCTAGATTACACAGATATGTAGTTCCACCTGCAGCCACCAGGCGGCTCCAAGACACAAGCTCCGCCCTAAGCAAGTGGACAACCAAAGTGAGATGTATTCATTTAAAGCCTCTTAAACAAGAATATTTGCTTCACATTAAAGAACCGAAATTGGGACTCTGATATGAACCTCCGAATTTATATGTTTATAGAGTCACAATATCTGAGATTTCTTCTTAAATATGTGGGTTTATAAAATAGAAATTCACATTCACACACTCCCAGGGGTCCCAGAATGCCACATTTTTATGTTGGTTAGCTAAATTTATTTATCTAAACTTGTTACGCTGAATGATCTAACTAACAGATCCTGAAAGAGTTTAAGCATTGTGATTAGTGATCGGTACTCCAGCATATGGACCCTTTCAATGGTTCTATAATCCCACATCACACTGGAGTTTGACTAAATATGGCCCCCAAAACAGAACCCTGTTTGTATGTGTGTGCAGCCTTGTCCCTATTTACCAGCAGCAATGAGGATAAACGAAATGAAGCTCAGAGGAAGGAGGACGACATGATTCTGCTGCTGAAGAAGGCCAAGGTACCGCAACACTGAATTACTGAAGTTCTGAAGTACCACAGTACTGTAGTACAGGAGTGCTGACGGCTCTGTGTGTGACAGCTCAGCATACATCGTGGGCAGCTGCAGGCCGCCTCGTCCTTCCTCCATCAGGCGGTGGTTCTGGCTCATCAGACCCACAATAACCAAGCCATCATCTACACCTACAGCCAGGTGAGACCGCACCTGTCCTGTCACATAGCTGTGTGTGTGAGTCAACGGGCCAATAACAGAGAGTTTAACCCTGTTAAATCCCTACATGTCGTAACGTGACCTCCTAAACCCAGCAGCTCTGTAGTCGCCTGCTGGGGTTCGACCTGCAGCTGAAGGTTATTTTGATCTCAGAAAATTCCCCATCAACCACCAGCGGTCTTTCTTCATGTTTACCCTCATTTAGGCTCATAGGGCTTTAATATAGATCAGAAACAGGAAAATATAGATTTAGTGTGCATTATGTATTTATTTATTTATTTATCAGGATAAGTAAAATTCCATTAATTTTGGACACAATAACCAAACTTTGACCTAATCTCAGTCCAAACCAGAGAATAAATATATAAAAATGACTGGACAAACCCTCTGTGATGTCACTCACACATTTCTGAAGTGCTTTTAAAGCCTCCTTTTCATCTCATTGCACAGCACCAACCCTGGGTAACCACAAATGGGGTCACGGGTGAAACTCACCGGTCTGACAGTTGGCTGGAACGCGTCCACTTTAGCTCAGTTGCCATGAGCTAGCTGTTTTAGCTTATGCTAATCTTTGATGCTAAATTACATTACGTTGCATCAATGATTGAATCTGTCCACACACGCGCGGCAACTGGAACCTTATCCAAGCTGAGCCATCTAGGCGACTCTTGGACGGGTACTGAAATGATACAAATTAGCCACGTGCTAAGCACAGCTAACTGCAGCTAAACTAGCTACATGCTAACCTACAGTGAATTGTCCCTTTTAAAGTTGTTGCGATGGTTTTGTCTCCTCAGATGGCGAACCTGGCCTACGTTCAGGGTCAGCTTGACGGTGTAAGTACGGTCCAGCTCAATAAGAAGGTGCCTCTTCTTTTTGTCTTGTGGTTTTTTTGTCAATAATCTTTTCAACCCGTCCTCCTGTCAGGCAGAGAAACTTTTCAAAGCTGCCATGAGCTTCATGCTGGCAGGAGGAACTCCACAGGTAAGTCTCACCTGTCTGCCAACTGTGTCTGAACAGGTACGCCTGCTGACTTTTCTATATGTTTCCAGGATGACAATGCTGTCATCGAGATGTCCCTGAAACTGGCCACCATCTATGCAGAGCAGAACAAGTAAGAGGCGGGGCTAACTGATCAGGAATCTCTGAAACAATGTCACTGAATTAATTTTGTTTTTGTTTGAGGGCGGAGCTTGCAGAGCATGGTTTCAAGTTCTGCACAGAATCTCTGGAAGCCAAACTGGAGAAATACAAGGAGCTGCAAGAGGACGAGGAGACAGGTGACACTCTGAGAGAGAGAGAGGGAGAGGGAGAGAGAGAGAGAGAGAGAGAGGGGGGGGGGGGGGGGGGGGGGGAGAGAGACGGGTCATACTCAGGGAGACAGGAAGTAGTGTTTTTAAAATGGTTTCTTTATTTGTGGGTTTTGTTTTGGTCAGAGGAAAAGGAACTGCTGAGGAAGGACACCCACCTCCTGCTGGGTCTGTGTCTGGACTCTCGAGCTCGGTACCAAGCGTCCATGCTGCATCTGAACCAGGCTAGACAGGATTACCAGAGGGCCCTGGACATCTGCCGGCAGGAGCAGGGAGAGACACATCCACAAGTGAGGGTTCACCTGCAGGTACCAGCACCCTGGGGTGGAAACACGTGACAACTCCTTCTTTGTGACTCCCCTCAGACTTTGGTCCTGATGAGTGACCTGGCCACCATCTTGGACCTGCAGGGTCATCATGATGACGCCCTGGTTCTTATCCAGCAGGCGGTGAACCTCAGCCAGTCTGCGGGACACCCAGAGCAGCACGTGTTGCTAGGAAACCTGGCAGGCATCCTGCTGCACACAGGTGAGCAAGCAGTTGAGAGATCTAGAAGTCCTGTCTGTCCTCTGTCAGGCTGACCTGCTCTGGTTCTGTCCTCCCAGGCCGGCTGGAAGACTCGGTCCGGTTCTACAAGGAAGCTCTGGATCTGGCTTGGCAGGCTGGGGACAAAGAGGCCATGGACAGGATCCAGGAGGGACTGCAGGAGGTGAAGAAGAGGAAGAACCAGCAGGAGAAGGAGGGGCCTGCACAGTGACTGTGAAAGTGGAGGACCAGGGTCCGGAGTTGTCCGGAACGGTTCAGTCCTGTGTATTTATTTGTACAGTGACATTTCAGAGTTAGTAATGTCTAAAAGCACTTTACAGAAAAAAATAAAATAAATTCAGTGCCGACCAATAAATCCAGTAAAGTTGAGTTTGTTGTCGTCCATCCTGAGCAACGCGAGGCGACGGCGGAGAAGATCTCAGTTAAGGGGTCGGGACTAATACCTGTTCTGGAGAAGGTCCGAGATAGGTCCGAGACACGGTGAGATGTCTGCCTATGAGACAAAAAAAACCTTCAAGTTAATGACAGTAACACATACATGAAGAGTAAGGAAACCCCAGTGCATCATGGGAGGTCTCCCAGCCGTCAGCTACAGCAGCAGAAGTAATATTTTCCACAAATTCAATATGCTGACTTCGCTCTACCCCTCTGGCAAACCAAACTCCTGCCTAACTTAAATAAAATCCTTGTTTTACGTCAAACTTCCTAAATCTGAATGGTGACATAAAAAAAACAAAAAAACCCCCAGAAATCCTTCTGATTGGAAGTAAGTCTACGTGATCTAAAGTATTTCCCTCTCAGTCAACTGCTCCCTAGTTTCCGCCTCCCCTCAGGTTGAGAGTCTGGCTGTTATCTTCGATAGCTCATCATTTTATTCTCACATCAATAATGTCACCCGGTCTGCATATTTCCATCTATGCAACATTAATCCTCAACCCCGACTCCACTTCTGTACTTGTTCACTTCACCACATCACCCCGAGTCACCCCGAGTCTTGCCGCAACTGCACTGGCTCCTGGTTAAACTCAGAACAGAATTCAAAATCTTCCGGCAATCATTCAAAACCTCGACCTCCTTCAAACTGCCACCACCTCCCTCAGGTCATCCTCCTCCACCTACCTCACTGTACCCACCGCCCGCCTGTCTCACCACCACGAGGAGCAGAACTTTCAGCTGCTCTGCTTCAGTCTGGAATTGGCTTCCTCTGGACATCAACACACTAAAACTCTCCCTCTGTTCAAGTCCAGACTGAAAGCTCACCTGTTCTAGACAACATACTCTCTAATTGTCCTATTTTATTCTGCGTAAATTATATCTTTTGTTTTATTTATTTTTTAGTTCTATGTCCTTCAGTGCCTTTTAAGGTGCTTTAAATGTATTATAACTCAAACCAAGCTTACAACAAAGTTTCTTTAACGTGGGACTAGGAACCAGACTAGGAACCAGGCTGGGAACCAGACTACTACTAGGTTGACTAAATGACCAGATCTCTGGGTCGTGTTGGTGATGTGTTGTCTTCATCTCTGCTGTGTCCAATTGACAGAAATCCTCCGAGAACTTTACTCCACCTGCGGGTGCGTTTGTGACTGCAGGTTCCCACGGAGGTGTGACACAGGGGAACTTCCTGTTGTGTTTACTGGACATATCAAATAAAAGCAGAGTGATCCCAGTAAACATGAGATTACCTCTTAGACGCAGATGTGTGCAGCAGGTGCAGTGGGAACTTCAGGATCCAGATACACTGCCACCAGTTTAGCCCAGGTTTAGAGTTTAATCCAGTTTAAGTCCCTACATGTTGCAAGATGGGCACACAACTAAAGCTTCTTGCTCCGTCAGTTACCTGTTGTCTGATGTCAGTTACCATGTTCATAAAAACGTCTCAACAGTTAGTTTCTTTGTTTTCACATTTGCGCCTCTTAATGCACATAACAGGAGCTGCCTCTAAATTAAAGATCAAAATACAAATACATAAGTGTTATTTATTTATCAGAATAATTTGTCATTACTGAAGTTAATTTCCATCCATCCATCCATCCATCCATCCATCCATCCATCCATCCATCCATCCATCCATCCATCCATCCATCCATCCATCCATCCATCCATCCATCCGTGTCATGAAGGCAGTGATCAAATCAGAGAGGTCCAGACCTTCACTCTCTCTATCGACCTCCTCCAGACCTTCCAGGAGGACGCTGACATGTTTCCACACCAGCTAAGGAATATAATGTCTAGTGTTTGTCCTGGGTCTACTTTGGGCTCTTTCCTGATTGGTGATGCCCAAAACACCTTCCCAGGAAGATGTCCAGGAGACGTCTGGACCTGCTGGCCCCTCTGAATGTGGAGGAGTCAGTTTTAAGAACCTTTCTATACTGAAATACGAATTTCACTGCAAGAACTTATATTTACAATAACCGTGTGGTGAAGACCACTGATGAAGATCGCCAGCTGTTGCACCTGGGTCATGATCTCATGAGAAAAAAGGAGCTACACATCTCAAACATCTACACACTCACAGACATTCTCCTACTTGTTATATGGTAAAGTCTGTGTGTGTCCCACAACAGTGAGGACACACAAACACTTAAACATGGTTAACACGCAGATAATCTATGTAAACATATAAACACATAATCACACATTTGGGTCAGACTGTGGGAATGAAGATAATTACTGTTGCTCTGACACATTCATTAAACACGCATTCACACTCGGGTGCTATAAAAGCAGCTGCAGAGAGTGTGATTCTGTTTCTGCTGGGCGACGGCAAGTCAGCAACCTGAACAGGTACGAACACACACTCACACACACACTCAGATGTCTTCAGTCTTCAGAACCGTCTGTCAGACCTTCAACCACGTTCCTACTCCAGTTGGGTGAGAGTCGTCATTTATTCATTCAGGGCATGGAGGGGGGCTTGTTTAACAGAAACAACAGCAGCAACAGGTGGAGATGCTTCACCTGTGCACAGCGGTGTCAGGATGGGAACAACGGTTGTGTATGACATCACTAGGAGGGAGGCAAGGCAAGTTTATGTGTATAACACATTTAATGTACAAGACAAATGCATTAAAAAGTAAAAGAGTTTAAAAAGCAGAAATTAAAGTCAGACAAATATAAGTTAAAAAGATTCAAACAAGATGCAAGAAATAAAGGCTGTAGTGCATTGTGGAGGATTACTTAATTGCAGCAGTAAATAAAAATGTTTTCAACTTTGACCTAAAGCAACTGAGAGTTTCAGCAGCCCTGATGCATTCTGGGAGTTTGTTCCACAGGTGAGAAGCATAAAAGCTGGACGCCTCACCGTGTTTGGTTCTAACTCTGGGTACAGAAAGTGGGCGTGACCCTGATGTTCTGGTTGGTTCACGATGGACCAGGAGATCAGAGAAGTATTTTGGCCCAAAACCGTTCAGAAGTTTATAAACCAACAGCAGGACTTTAACATCTAATCTGTGACAGACAAGAAGCCGGTGTAAAGATCTAAGAACTGGAGTTACGTGGTCCAGACTCTGGTCTTAGTGAGGACCCGGGCAGCAGCGTCCTGAACTAACCGCAGCTGTGTGATGGATGTTTTAGGGAGACTTGTGAGAACAGCGTTACAGTGGTCCAGTCTCCTGAAGATAAAAGCCTGGACAAGTTTTTCTAAGTCCTGCTGAGACAACAGTCCTTTAATCCTACATATGCTACATATGACTTCACTACTGTCTCAATGTGGCTGTTAAAACTCAGGTCTGAGTCCAGAACCACTGGCTTGGCTGTACAGCTTGAAGCTGAGTGCTGATGAGTTTCTTCGCTCCAAACACTATTATTTAATTTAACAGAAGAAAATTCTGCTACATCCACTCTTTAATTTGATCAATGCATTTGATCAATGTTTAAAATGGATTATAGTCTCCTTGTGAGATGGTTATATAGATTTGCGTATCATCTGCATAGTTATAGTAACATTTTTTTCATGATTTGAGTGAGTGGGAGAATATAGATGTTAAACAACAGAGGCCCAAGAATTGAACCTTGAGGAAATCCACATTATTTTTGTTAGTTCCGATTTGTAGTTACCTAAAGACACTAAATATTTCCTGTTTTCTAGATAGGAAGGTGCACAAACAGGTGGAAGACCAGAGGAGCTCCCATAGAGCCCTGCGGGACACCACTAATGATCCAGCTCCATCCTAAACAGGCTCCTCTAGTCAGTCTGACTTTCTCTTGCCTTGTTTTCAGCCTGTTGACATTATGTGCACATCCTTTTTCCCGCCTGCTTCCAGACATTTTTCTGCCTGTTTTCTGGCTGTTTCTATTGCTGTTCCCGGTTTTTTGCAATTTGTTCCTAGCCATCTTCATTCCGTTTCCAGCTTTTTAAGAGTCTGCTTCCAACCTGTTTCCTGTCTGTTTTTAGTGTCTTTCCCACCCGTTTTCATTCTGCTTACAGCCTGTTTCCAGTTAAAGTTTTTGGGCTGCTTTTAGCTTGTTTCCAGCCTGAGTTACAGCCTGCTCCCTCTTGATTTAAGAGACTGTTTTATAGAAAACATGAACAGATCCTGCTCCTTCACCTGACCTTAAATTTGACCATCTACACCCTTTTACGCTTACTTTAAATCAAACTGTAATATGAAGTAAAATGCTCAGTTTAGGGTAGAAGGCGGTCTGAAGCAGCTGAAGTCAGCTCAAAGGAGTTCTTGATCTGTCAGTCTGGGTCCTGGAGGAGGCTGTTTATGCAGGAACAGGTCAGACTGACAGGTCATTAGATTTTTCAGGTCCACTCCTCAGTTTCCAGGAAAAGCTTTTCACCTTCATCAAAGAGCTCCTGGATATGAAGCTTGCTGACTGCAGCGTTTCCTTTCTCCAGGTTTGTTGGTCTGAACTGCTGCTGCTCTCTGACCCTGCAGGAACATGGACCCATATCAGAACTCAGCGGGTTCTGTTTTCCGTCTGGCTGCTGTGAGTACCCACATCGAAGGGGGATTCTGGGTTTCTGTCAACTCCATAGGTTGTATAAGAAGAACTGGGCAATCTCCAGCATAAAATGAACTCTGGTAACCCTCAAGGTTATATTTAAGTCAACACTTTTTAAGATTTCCATGTTTCTTCTTGGAAATGTCACTAGGAGACACAGCCTCCCCTTCCATAGTTACACTGATGTCACATAACGTTATATAGCTGTCCCCGTGTGCCATGAGTCCAATAAAAAACCTTTATGACTGTATTTTAGATATTAAACTATGATTATAAAAGGTTTTCTACAGCTCAGTCAGGACAAAGCTGAGATTTTGGTAATTGGCCCAGAAGATCAGAGAGTAAGAAACTCAAATTAAATTAGTAAACCCTGTAACAGAGTACGATAAGTAAAAAGCCTTGAAATCTTCCTGGACTTAGACCTTAAATCTGAGTATCTTAATAAAATTGTCCAAAAATCCATTTCATCACCTGAAAAACATTTTCAGAGAAAGAAAGTTTCTCACTCGAGGCAACACAGAGACACTGATTTTATTGCATGTAGACTAGAGTATTGTAATGATCTCCTCTCTGGTCTCCTTCAGAAAAACCCTTCAGAACTCAGCAGTGCGCATGCTGACTAAGACCAAAAGGAGAAAACATATTACACTGAATTTAAAGTCTTTGCAGGAGACACGTATTCCCTGAGGATCAATTACAAATTCCTTTGACTAGTTTAAAAAGCCCACTAAATGGTTCGGTCTGGGCTGGTACAGTTGGATGTGCTGTTATGTGTGTTTTCATCAGAAAAGAGTCCCATACAACCCAACCAAACCACGCCATTTCTGGGCCCCCTTCAGTTGTAGGACCATAGGAAAGTGGTACGGTTAGGGCGGAGCTACAGGTGTCACATGATACAGTCCGTTGATTGGCAGACAGAGGAATGTCACTGCTCACAACAAAAGCAAATGCAAAACAAACACCAATTACCACGTAGTCGACGTTGGAAAGATAATAGGAAAAAGATTCCTGCAAACAACAGTGAGACCCGGTTGGCTCTGGAACTACAAACCGTCCTAGCTATAGTTGGTGATAACGCGGTAAAGAGTGAGTGAACAAAGACGACCTGCTGGATGACCCCATTGTTGTTGTTTGTAGCATTTGTTGTTGTGGCAGTAGTATAACACTACGTTAGGCATTTGGTCTAAACTCTGCGTACCCAGTGGCGGTCTGAGTTCAAGTGGGAATGGTCACCTCATTTGGCTGCACCATTTTAACCCTTCCGAACTGTACCGGCCCACACCGAACCGCTTAAAACTCTTAACGGTTTTTGTCCTGCTTATTTATCAGAGTTGCTAGAAGTTTCTAAACCTCCGCACACCTTCAGTTTTAATCATTGAAGAGTAAGAACAGAAACATGGCGAGGCCTCCGTTTGCTCCAGCGGTCCACCTTTGTGGAACGATCAACCAGCAGATCTGAGGACATCTGACTGTCTACATGTTTTTAAAAGGAAATTCAGAATATGGCCTTTAAATGTAGCTTTTCAATGAACTTCTGTGTTTTTATGATTTGTGTGTGTGTGATGTATTTTTATGGAACACGCCCATCTCATATCAATCACAGACAGCTGCTTTAGTTTGGCTAACTTACTATTACCTAGTCCTGACCTATGAACATCACTTTATATTTATTCTGATAAAATATTTTGAAATACCCTCTCTTCAAGTTCTCTTCAAGTTCTCTCTTCACTTGATCGTAAAGGTTTACACCCGTTAACAAGCACTGCGCTCTTGACAAGAACACAAACTGGCCATGTCCCCTCCTCACACGAGGGGATATTAGTCCAGACTCTTCTCTTACGTGGTTCCTCAATGGTGGAACAAGTTACCCGTGGCCACCAAGTGTCATCCATCTGACTTTCGGGTTGAGGCTCATGCGGAACTAAGATTTGTTGCAGCTCTGCGGTGGAGGATCTGCTGAAGGAGCTGGTAGCCAAAGCTAACTTTGACTGAGATGTGATGTGTGTGTTCCTGAGCAAAATGACTGTGCACCATACTAAGAAAAAGGCTTCAAAACAGCTCTTCAGAAACCAAGGGGTCTCATGACCTAAAGCTTCTTCCTTTGTTTTTCACAGTCTTTGGTGGCCAAAAGAACAACGTTCTAGAACAACTTGAACAGCTACGTTCAAGAAGGTATTCAATAATTTCCTTCTGTCATGAACTGCTCTCCCCTTTAACTTCTTGAGCATTTGAATGTTGTCTTAGTGCCACATTTAGTTAAATACTGTTTTATCTACACTCACTTTATGTTCAACCCCTCTGTGACACCATCTACATGTTTCTATGTAGCGCTTTTGAAGCTTCTTTTTCATCTTACTGCCCAGTGCCATGTTGGTAGGAACTGACTCCACCCAGCCCTGGGTAATCCAAAAATCGGTGGAACTAGCAGGTCTAGAAGTTGTCTGGAACACACATACCTGAGTTTAATTACTGCAGATTAGCTCTTTTAGCTTGGCTGGCTTACTTTATGCTAAATTACGATGCTAACTACTCAGACATCTCAAGTGTCCTGGAGGTTCCAGGAGTCTCCTGTATGTAGATCGCGGCTCCCTGATTCCCATAAGTCAGATAAAATCTCTGAGATGAGCATCTCGCTGACATGCGTTTTTGCAACTTGGGATGTCTGACTACTGTTACGTTATATCACTTCTGATCACATCTATCCAGACATCTTCACTACTTGGATCCTCGATGAACCAGCACTAGTTGACCACAGTCTTTTAGTTATTGTGACTTTCAGAGCTGTGTCCAGGTGGAAGTCTGGGCAAAGTTAGTCAGTCCAAAAGGATGCATGCCAACCAAGGGGGCTTGTCCGTTCCAGATGCTGCTAGATCTAGAAGCCAACAAGCTGGAGGCTGTTAGGTAGCCTTAAACTGTGGATCCTTTGACCCTTCCAGGCCAACCCATGTTCTCTTAGGTCTTTATTCACACCGTAACAACACCAAACTAAGTAGCTGAAGTGATGACAGCTCGTCGTCAGTCGTAGCCAGCCTTAATATAGACAGAAATGATCAACAACATACATGAAAGTGAAGCTTAGCAGGTGGAAATGAAGTGGAACGATGTTTAACAGGTTAGATGGGACTTGGGAGCACTCCAGTCACAATCGCAATGAAGAACTTGATGTACTCGATCTCAAAAAAGAACCCAGTGAAACCAAAACATGCTTTTAGAAGGTCCCAGCTCCACCTCTGCTGATGTTGTCTCATCTCTCTCCTCCTCCTTTCTACAGGCTTCTTCTCCTCCACCCTGCCATGGTGATGAAGAAGAGCATGACCTGAACAAATTTTCAAATGGTCAGGGTTCACAGCCTCCTGGAGACCACAGCCCACCAGGGAGTCATTTCAATGGGGAGCAGGACGTGCAAGGTGAGACTTATCCCCCACAGAAGAACTAAAAAGACTTGTGAGGAAGTTGAAGTTCAAGGTCGGTTATAAAAGGTTCTTCTGGAGGTGGGGGAAGAATCTTTGCAAGGTTCTTCTACGACATACTCTGGAGGACTTTAGTGATGTTTAAGCATAAAAGCCCTGAGAAGATTCATGAAGATCCTGTTTGTTCTCTTATCAGGGGGTTCTACTATGAGAGGGTTCTAGAAAGGTAAAATCGTTCCAGGGGTGGTTCCATGTTGCCACTTCTGAATGACTTGTACAAGAGCGTCTAAGGAGCTGCAAGGACTATGGCAGTCGTGACCTTTCCCAGGACAAGCTGGAACCTTGTTTATTAGAAGGTGTTAAAATGTCTGTACTTTTAGGTGACAGAAGGAGAAATGTGTCCCGGTCCGAACAGAGAGATGCTCTCTAAAAGATCTTTAAACAAATATACCTTGTGGGCCACAGATAGGTCCCAAACATGAGGGGCAAATAATACCTCTAAACACTGAAGTTGGCTTTATTAAATGTTGGGAAATGGGAAAACATTTTTAATTCTTGATTTTATCATAAATTGGGAACGTAAAATCCTCCTAGTTACAGTTTTATCAGTGAGGCCAGAGTCAGCAGATTACATTTAAACCACCAGTTTTATCTTTTGTTTTTTTTTCTTTCTTTTGTTTACATTTTAAATCATGCTTTTTTCTTTATGTGCTGTTTTAATGTGTCTGTAAAGCACATTGAATCACCCTGCTATTGAATTGTACTATATAAATAAACTTGCCTTGCCTAAGAGCCGCTGTTCATAACAACGAAGATGCTGCAGACGTGCTAATAACACCTTTGATCAACATGCTTTCGACTGTAAAACCATTTTAATTTCCCAAATCCAAACTAAACAGAGTTAAATGTCTGCTTTGGATTCAACTGCCAATTTAACGTTTTATTTTCAATTTTTCTGGAAGACCAACAAGGAAGAACTGTTTTGTATAAACGCAGCTAGGCTCTGATCAATTACTTAACATTAGTCTCCACTAGTGTCATGAGTTTATCTCAGATTATGGACGTACTGAGCACCAAACACAAAGTTATAACCCTAAATCTAGTGTTAGGTAGCTAATAACAGACAGAGAAGTGATGTCTTTCCAAATAAAACAAATTTAGGTTAATTAATTGAACCTTCTTCTGTGGTACATGAACAGTGTTGTTCCTGGATGTTGTCATGACAACAGTTGGAATAGGCTTCTGTCAGCCCTCATCTCCAGTTTAACCTCATCCCCAACCACATCTATTTTTAGGTTTTCTTCATATTCCTCCATGACATATTTAATGCAAGTCGGTCCTTTTATGTCCAGCATTAGTCTAAAACATCTTGGGACAAGGTTTTCACACTGACAGTCACCTTTGTTAGCAGAAGTAACTAAGTAAGTTAGAGCTGAGCTTTTTCCAGTTTTTTTGGTTGTGCTGCATTTCAATACAGATTACACGTGTTATTTTGAAAACTCTTTTTGTATTTTTTTCCAATGGTAACTTCAGATCTGCGTCTGAATATTGATGTCTTTGTCTCGCTGAGACCACAGAGTCTCACTCGTCTCCCTCTGAAACTCTGAGGTGCCCAATGAAGCGATGATGTCTCCACATCCTCGGAGAGTCTGCAGAGGTTGTAAAAGAAGGTTACGCGCTGTCCTCTCAGGACCACTGATACCTGCAGAAGGGCTCATTTTCAAAGCAACTGTTTCATACTTATTACAAGTTTGAGTTTCTCAGATGTGAACACAGTTTCAGGTGTCCTTTCATCAGGTAAATTTACAGGTATGAAGTTTCTGGACAAAGGTGAAAATGATTGTTTTTTTGGTAACAAACCCAACTCTGGTGAGTACCCACTACTCACTCAGATAATTATTTATTGTGTTATCACACACACACACACACACACACACACACACACACACACACACACACACACACACACACACACACACACACACACACACACACACACACACACAAAACAAATAAACAAGACTGTAATAGGGAGCACTAACCTTTGTACACAATTGTACGGGCTAAGCCCATGACATCATCACCTCTCCCATAATGCACTGATTGGTCTCCTATGGGGGTGTTTTCTGTGACTCAACCATGTTCATCATGTGACATGAGGCTGCTGACCTGAACACAATGCTGACCCAACCCACGCAGCCGGCCCACGGCATCTGTCTATTGTTGCTTAGCGTGCGGTCCTGGTCCTGGTTCTGGTCCCTCATCCTCAGACCAACGTGCGGTTGGTCTGTGGATGTGATGGAATATTTGGACCTGTGAAGATCATCTGAGTGAGTAGGACGCTGTTTGTCTGGTTTCCTGTGGCTGCACCTGAATGCCTCTCCGAGGTCGTGATGGAGGTCAAACTGCAGCAGGGTTCCTCTAGTTTACAGACATCAAAGTCTGTAGACCCCACAGATGACTGACTCATCTGGAAACCCTCAAGTTCCTGCTGCCATGACCCTGATCATCCTGCAGAGCTCATCATCTCAGCTTCATTCACCTGCAGTCTCTCATAACTCTGTAGGGGGAGTCAGTCAGCTGACTCACTGCTGGAATTTGATTTGGCTGTTTGAGCCGCCAGAAAAGAAGAATAGATGTGAAAAGATCCTGATTCAGAGAAAATGTAATTATTACTGAAACCTGAGATTGGGCTCACCTGTGGATGTGTGTGTGTTTGAATTGATTGGGTGGTTTAGTTGTTCTTCTTTCCTAATCCTTCATCAGTAATGGTCAGTGGACCCTGAGATCCTGTTAAAAGTCACAACGTTCCCGTGAGACCATGACTGTGTGACAGTGTGGGGACATAAACGTGTCTGTGTGACAGTGTGAGGATGTGAACTTTTCTCTGTGACAGTGTAAGGACGTCAGCATGTCTCTGTGACATGGGGGACAGAAATGTCCCCACACAAAGACATAAACAGGAACTCCTGGTGACTGGAAAGGTCCTCCAATAACCGTGGTCAGGTTTCCTGTTAGCTGAATGACTGCATCAGGTTTTCTTGGGGCTTTCGCTAGATTTCCTTTGTAATTCTTACACTTTTTAATGCTTCTCTTGGTGTTCAGCGCCAGCATGCTTCATTCCTTGCTTGGTGTTGAAGCTCCGATGTCATCTATGTCCTTTAAACGCTGCTGTTGTCCAAAAGTAAAGAAAACATACTGACCCATCTCTGTTGAGCAGCATGGTTTTTACTTCTTATCTCTCTTTAAACAAGCTTCTGTCTGGATAAACCTTTCTTTTCCAGGACATTTGTGTTCCAAAGCATGATTTACTATGATGGTCTGGTCTGGTCTGGTCCTTCAGCATCTTCAACAGTCTGAACTCCATCAGTTTTACTGAACAGCGACTCCTACGCAAGTCTTTGGTAAAACTAGAAGATGGCCCACAAGACTTCGCCTTGATTGACTTTATTTTAAAGAGAATTCATTAAAAATACTTCATAATTTTACAGAAACCACAAGAATAAAACTGAAAATAACAGAAATGGTGTTGGAAATTATTTTGAGATGTTTATTGTATACATTTGTCTTAAAATAAAGTTTCCTACAATTTTCTTTAGCCTTAAATGATTCTGTAACGAGACTGAATAATTATCAGTCAAAAGCTGTCAATCGTTATGTAATGTGATCTGAGTTGTGGTTGCCTCATTCTTTGATTGTTTTAAACATTAAGTGGACTGTTTTAGGATAGTATGGTTTCATAATTTGGAATAAACTCCAAAACAAACAAGAATGTTATATGCTCTGACTCCGCTCTCTTAGGTCACGGATTGGCTGCCGTTCCAGCGGATCAAAGTCACCTGGTGAGACGGACCTCCAGCGGACCCGTGGTCAGGACAGATCAGACCAGTGGTTGTACAGACATACCCCTGCGAGCAGACCATACTCCTCATGAGGTCAGTGGTCAGTCGAACACCCCTGGAGTTCGACGTGAGACCGTACAGCTCTTCACGGCTGAGTAGTTTTGACAGTGGTGGCACCGCGGTTGGTACCGTGGTTGGCACTGCGGATCATGTAAAAGGTCTGAACTCCCCATCACTCTGCAAGTTTTCTTAATAAGAAGTCTCAGACAGCAGCAACTTTGGGGTTGATGGGAGTTCAGTAGGTCTGGTGGGAAAAGACTCGGACCATGAGAACCAGGGCATGAATGCAGGGACACGCTCAGACTGACGGGGGGGCTGAAAGCCAAGTCGGGGGAGGGGCGAGCAGGTTAATCCAGGTGTTGTTGTGAACAGGTAAAGAGTGGGCTCAGTTCCATCTGGACTCAGTATGTTTTGAGCGTCAGGATGGTGGGTTTGGACCTGAAGACTCAACACAACCAGGTATTTCTGCAGATCTGCCTGCTTCGTCTCCTTCAGTCCAGTTGTACTTCTCTTTACTTTGAGCTGTAACCTAATTCATCCTGATCTGTGATGAACTGATCCTGATTTGTGTCAGAACCGGTCCTGATCTGTGACGGAACCTGTACAGAGCTGGGTCAGAACTGGTCTTGATCTTTGACAGATCTGGTCCAGATCTTTGACAGAACTGCTCTTTATCCGTGTCAGAACCTGTCCGGAACGACTTCAGAACCTGTCCAGTTCTTTTACCAGAACTGGTCCTGATCTGTGTCAGAGCGAGTCCAGACCTGTGATGGAATCGGTCCTGATGTGTATCAAAGCTCATCCTGATCTGTGACAGAACTGATCCTGATCTGTGACAGAACCAGTCCTGATATGTTTCAGAACCAAGACACATTTTATTTTTGAGTTAGACTGACACAGCGAATCCTGGTAAGTTAATGAATTTTAACTGTTTAACCTGGATAAACCTGATTTATCACCTGTCTTTAAACTGTGCTGGTTACATTTAATTGATAATTGTGTTTTTCATGATTTACAATATTTTCCTTCTGTTCTTATCTTACTTTAAACTGAGATTTTATTCTGAGTACCCCCTTTTTATCCAATTTGTTTTGTAAAAACATAATAGAAAATATCTGTTCATAGCATTCAGATGTGTGATAACACAATACTGAGAAGGAATGATATCAGCAATGTTTTTAGAGGAGCAAGTCTGTCTCTTGACTACCTAGTTTAGTGGAACCATTGTTACAACTGGACAACCTTTTAGAGACTTAAATCACGACTACTGAAAAAGTTAATTTGCTTTCTGGGATCAATAAAGCATTTTGAATTTGAATTGAATGGACTCCTGTTTTTGTACTGATATCAATTTGGATTCTTCCTGAGTCAGAGTCCGGGAAGGGACCTGTGGGAGATAGAGTCCAGGGGCCATTTGGAGTCCAGCTTCATTCTATTTGAAAGTTTACATGCAGGGATTAGTTCTGCTTCAGTGTTATCTGTTGTGCTAGTCCAACTACAAGGAGTTTAGTTTGATTTTTAGTTGGACAATTGCAAGCAGTCGTTTTTTTTCTAACATCATGTAAATGTACTGACTGACTGTGGGGTGTCCAGATCCTGCAGCAGCAAAACAAGCCACAGGACCTGAATGCCCTACACCAGCAAT
Source organism: Xenentodon cancila (assembly GCA_014839995.1). Lineage (NCBI taxonomy): Eukaryota > Metazoa > Chordata > Actinopteri > Beloniformes > Belonidae > Xenentodon > Xenentodon cancila. The sequence goes on along the minus strand of CM026207.1, from coordinate 21,722,745 downwards.
CTGACAAAACATCTGCTGATGATCAGCTCATCAGTGACTGATGGTTAGAAACCTCTGGCTGCAACTTTTGTTTTGTTTAATTTTTTTATTAAATATGAGCAGAGGAATTTGAATGTGTTTATTACACAAAAGCAACCAAAGGAGAAGGCTTGATCACTACACGAGTGTAGTGTCCTTCAGTAGTTGTGGAGCTCCCTATCCAGCTGTGAGGCTGGTGAGATCAGGTGTGACTCTGGTGTGATCCTGTATGATACGGCTGTGATGATGAGCGACGCTGGTGTGATCATTTGTGACACTGCTGTAATCAGGTGACAGAGGAAGGTTTCTGTGTGTCAGGTGTTCGTGGAGCTGAACGAGCTGGTGGTGGACAGGAACCAGGAGCTGCAGTGGAGGGAGACGGGTCGATGGATCAGGACTGAGGACAACCAGGAGGCGACGGAGTGTTGGGGGAGGCCTGGAATCACCTCTCTGTCCTTCCACTCTTTGTTCGAGCTCAAGAGAAACATTTCCCAGGGTGAGGGGGGGAGGGGAAGGGGAGGGGGGCTGTATTGGGTCTGCTGCCATTAACAGGAATGATAGAGACAAAGCAGTCATAGAAATAAACAACTCAGATCTAAAGGTTCAGTAAATAAAAATATAATGTCATGTTTTATTAATCTCATATTTGATTTATAATAAAGAATAACAATATCTTTAAAAATATCTCTAAAAATATCTTTTCCTTTTGAATTTGAAAGCAGCAACCAAACACCATCATTCTAATCACAGGGTTGAATCTATCCAGGGACTATGACACACTGCAGTTCCCATTCTGACCACTAGGGTCTAGATCCAGGCCTGCAGTTTCTTTACTGACCAGCAAGGTCTGGATGCGGACCTGCAGTTCCTCTACTGATCCCCAGGGTCTCGATCCAGACCTGCAGTTCCTCTGCCAACTATTAGTTCCTCATCAGTTCCTTAACTAGCCACTAGGGTCTAGATCCAGGCCTGCAGTTTCTTTACTGACCAGCAAGGTCTGGATGCGGACCTGCAGTTCCTCTACTGATCCCCAGGGTCTGGATCCAGACCTGCAGTTCCTCTGCCAACCATTAGTTCCTCATCAGTTCCTTAACTAGCCACTAGGGTCTAGATCCAGGCCTGCAGTTTCTTTACTGACCAGCAAGGTCTGGATCTGGACCTGTAGTTTCTATACTGACCACCAGGGTCTGGAACCAGACCTGCAGTTCCTCTATTCATTAGTAGCGCTTTAGTTTCTCAACTAACCACTAGGGTCTGGATTCAGACTTGCAGTTCATCTAATGACCACTGGGGCTCCAGGTCTTCAACTGAACACTAGGCACTGGATCCAGACCCACTGTTCCTCCACTGATCACAAGTTCTGGATCCAGTCTTGTAGTTTCTCTACTGACTACCAGGATAGATCTAGATTCAGACCTGGAGTTCTTTCGAGCATTACTAAGATCTGGATCCAGACCTGCAGTTCATTTACTGACCACTTGGGCTCAAGGTCCTTTACTGACCACCAGGGTCTAGCGCCAGAACTCCAGTTCGTCTTGTGACCACCAGGGTCTAGATCCAGACCTCCAGTTCGTCTTGTGACCACCAGGGTCTAGATCCAGACCACCATTTCCTCTTGTGACCACCAGGTTCTAGATCCAGACCACCAGTTCCTCTATTGACCTTAGGATCTGGATTCAACAGTGAGTTAAACTTCATCAGCTCTGTGTTAAAATGTCCAGCTTTACAGCAGAAAAAAACATACTTACAGTCTAGTTATATTTTATTTCCATGACAACTATACAAGGGAGTTTGTCACCATGTTGAAAAAAATACATTTTCGTTATAAAAGGCACTAAATTTATGTTTAATTAGGGGTGGGGTGTTTTGATTGACAGCAGGTACAGACAATGCCAAACTGTAATCACTTTAGCTACTTATCACTGTAATGACTTCTGAGTTGTGAATAAAGACTTAAGAAACATAATTATACATTTTTTAAAGAGAATTATTTTTGTTGTGTTGTTAATGTTGCCAACAGATCATGGTGACTGGTAATGGATTGGTCTGGAAGGGTCTGCTAAAAGAACTGGGAGCTATGGTGGATCATTTTCATGACCCTTCCAAGCCTATGTCCTCCAGCCCCTGCAAACATATTGGTTGTAGAATACAACACTTCTCATGCTGGTCAAGTGTCCTCGGGCAGGAGTGGAGGTCTGCTAGTGTGGTGGTGGTTTCAGCTCTGCTTGTCCTGGTTTAAGCCCAAGCAGTCTTGGTTTCAGCTCTAATGCCACTCAGCCATGTCTGATTGGAAGCATTAACTCCCTTCTACTCACCCATGTTGCAGATGCATTATATCTGGTAAATTATGCTACCAGACATAACGAATCTGTTGAGAATGAACCCTCCTGCCCCACCTGACTCTCCACCTGTAAACCTTCTTAACCCACCCCCACACCCCACCTGTGAGCCTTCCTGCCCCACTGCCATGCCTCACCCGTCTAGCCTAATGCCCCGCCCCTAGCCTCACCTGTGAACCTTTATGCCCCTCCCACTCCTCACCTGTAAACCCGCCTCTCTCTGAAGAAACCTTCTGAACTTCTTCAGCTTAGTTCATCTATCATTTACGACTGAACTTCAGATTATTAGCTAAAAAATCTGACAATAGTAAATTTTATTTTACATTTTTGGTTCAGTTTAGGAATACTCTTAAAACTATGTTGTATTATTTTGTGTATAACTGAAAAACTAATATATAGGCTAATTATTTTTTCCAGTGTACCAGTTGTTGGGCTTAAAATTAAACTCTTTTGACTCCCGTCTCTAAATCTTTTCATAAAAACTGATGAAAATGAAAAATGTTTACCATTCTGTCTCTGTAAAAGGAGTTATTGATCCATCTGTATCACATAAATACAATACTTTGTAGAGTGTTGAATACATCTGAGTGATAAAATAAAAAAAAAGTTTATGACAATGTCAGAACACACTCTCAGATAGATGTATTTATTTTGAGATGGGAATAAATAAGGAGGAATGTTACAGTATGATGTCTATCACTTAAATTATGAAAATATTCTTACATAAAACTGGTTTAATTCAGGTAAGGCCAAAATCTTGAACCAAGCATATGTAAATGTAGTTACCTGCTCTGTCCAAGAACAGTAAATGGAGATGATTATATACTTATTTGTCCATAACCATGTGGTCAAAAAAACAGTACCTCCCTTAATATAGATCCTTCAGGTTGTCCAGTTGCAGCCCTAAAGGTCCACTGGGCTACCTGTTGTAGATGTTTTCTGCTCAACACTTGTTCAGAAGAATGGTTTATCATCAAGTAGCAATCAAGATGTGTTGAAGCAGGGAAACATCTTAACAACAGTGGCCCTTGAGGACTGGAATTGGACACCCCTGCTGTGAACAAAAATTACAGTTGGCCTTCTGCCAATTAGTGGTCCTCCTAAGCCTGCTCTTCAGCAATGTGGTGATGCTATTGTCATGTCGTGGTGGATTCAGGCACCGTGCTCCTGGACCTGGAGCAGAAGACTCTGCCGGGCATCGCCCAGGAACTGGTGGAGCAGATGGTGATGTCAGACCAGATCAAAGCTGAAGATGGAGCCAGCCTTCTGAGAACTCTGCTGCTACCGCACAGGTAGGTTAGACACCTGCCCATCCATCCATCCATCCATCCATCCATCCATCCATCCATCCATCCATCCATCCATCCATCCATCCATCCATCCATCCATCCATCCATCCATCCATCCATCCATCCATCCATCCATCCATCTGTCCTCAGCCATCCTAGTGACAATGAAGATCTGAGCTTCTTCAGCAGCAACATCTCTTCAGGCAACATGACCTCCCTGAACGGACACAAAGGCCCATCAGTGCTCTCCAACAACTCAGCAAATCACAGAGAAGCTAATGGAGAGAAGAGGAAGGTAAGATGAAGAGCAGCTACAGTTTTGTGATGGTCCAGATGAGCAGGTGTTGGACTGATCCACCAGCCTGTTGGGATCTTTTGATGGTTCTTCTGTTTCCAGATGGAGGTTCCATCACTTTGTCAATCCAAGTCCAAACATGAAGTGAAGCTGTCAGAGAAGATCCCAGAGCAAGCTGAGGCCACCATCGTGCTCGTGGGTGCGCATCACACCGCTTTAGATGTTGTAAACATAATTTATAATAGAAGAAGGGTTCACAATAAAGCCTCAAGATTTTAGTTTGAAGGAAAAAAATGGAGGCCCCTAAATAGGTTCTGGTACTGCTCAAGAGTAAACCTCTTTTTAAAAAATCCAACCCCATGTGTAAACGCAAGAAAACTGCAGTTCATTTACTGACCACTAGGGTCTGGATTTAACAGTGACCTTATCTCTATTGACCTTCATGTTAAAATGTCCAAATTGACACCTGAAAATAAATATTTACAGTCTGGTTCAAAAAGCTGTTTTGATCCCCATTGTTAGATTTCATCTCTATGACAACTATATGAGGGTATTTTTTATGTATCTTAACAAGTATAATTATAAAAAATACTACGTTCATGTATAGCCCCATGTATTATGCACAATTGGCTCGCGTTTATGAGTGACAGCTGCTTTTCAGTCTGGTGTCAAATGTCAAGCTGTAAAAGAGAGTAATCATTCTCATGTGTTCTGTACTTGTATGAGTCAAAGGATGGAATATTGCACCAGCAGGATGAGGACTTGCAACTGTAAAAGGGGTTTGGATGTGGTCTGCAGTAATCTCAGATATCTACCAGACCATCGTGAAACACCAACCATGGAGTCACAGGGCTGGACTTAGATGAGGGGACTGTACAAGAGAAATGAACCCCTCACAGATTAATCATCAGAATTGTAACACTAGTTAGCATCATAAATTAACATCTGGAAGAAATAAGACACATACACACACACCAAACAGTCTCTAGAAGGGGTCACCTAGTTGTGTATCATAGATACAGTATGCTCTTCATAGACAGCATTGTCTCAGCAAATAAGAACTCCAAGACTGTACAAGACTACCAGGACCAAAAAACCCCAGAGGCTTTTGATTTGTGCTCACTATAAAGCTTGATAAAAACATAGCTGACCAGACACAAGGAGGTGTGTTTGTAAAGAGAAGGGTCTCAGTACTCTTCCTTGGGGTTTCTCAGATTTATCAGCAACATCATTGCATATTCAGAAATCTGTAGTGACTTGTAAGAGGTACAAGTTGAAACAAAAGCAATTTTTCTTTACTTGGAAGAACTGTGATGATCATATATGATGATGTGTGGAGCTGTTCGTTGTTTGGGTTCAGGATGTTTCTCTGCTGTCTTCAGGCAGCCTCGAGTTCCTGGACCAGCCCTCAATGGTGTTTGTCCGGCTGCAAGAGGCTGTACTTTTAGAGTCGGTTTTGGAGGTTTCTGTCCCTGTCAGGTTCCTCTTTCTACTGCTGGGCCCACCTACTGCTAACATTGACTACCACCAGATTGGACGTTCCATCTCCATGCTCATGTCAGACAAGGTCAGTCTTTACAGACAAAGGTCTATTGCATATCTCCAATAGGTGGTGTCAGATGGTCATTTTAAAATTTCCTTCAGCACTTCCATGAAGCAGCATACAAAGCAGAAGACCGCCAGGATCTGCTAAAAGCCATCAACCATTTTCTGGACCTCAGCATGGTCATCCCTCCATCTGAGGTTCTCAAGGATGAGCAGCAGAACCAGAAGAAGAAGGAGCTACAGGAAAAACAGGGCAGCAATCAGCAGGATGAAGGTGGGGCCTCTCACGGTTGGGTCAAATCAAAAAAGATTTCATTAGATCAACTGTATTTCCATTAGATCATTTGAAAGTGACTGAAAAATCTGGTTTAAAAGACTTATCATGACTTTTGGTCCTGTTCAGAGCTCTTCAAAAGTAGATATTAAGGTTATTTACTGGTCTGGAAATTCAGATGTGTGTTAAAGAATCCCAAGAAGGAAAGACATCAGCAATGGTCTTAGTGAAGCAACTCTTACTGCACATCAAACTGGAAAGGGAGATCTTACCAGGAGTTGATATCCTAGCAGATTTACTCCAAGATCATCTTGTTCAATGATTGGAAAAATAAAATAAAGCACAAAAAAAAAAGTTTGCAGAGTTTATTCCGCTTCCTGTGACCACCTCCTCACAGTCCTTTTAGTCATAGGTTGCCTCTGGATGACGGGTTTGTAGGTGGAGGAGCAAAAGATCAGATTATGATCCGCCTTACTGAGAGTAGGTCATGTAGAGGAGCTGTATGCATCTCTGATGTTTGCATTAAACAAATCCAACGTTGTGTGTCTTCTGGAGTTTGCATGTTCTCCCTGTGCTTGCGTGGGTTCCCTCCGGGTACTCCGGCTTCCTCCCACAGTCCAGGAACATGCATACTAGGTTGATTGATAATAGTAAATTGCCCGTAGGTGTGAGTGTGAGTGTGAACGTGCATTGTTATTTCACTCTATATGTGGCCCTGTGATAGACTGGCAACCTGTCCAGGGTGTACCCCTGTGAAAGGTGTCTAACCCCCCGAGAGCAATAACTCTTACACTTGACTGGACAGAGTGAGTTTCTAATCAGGAACAAAGAAGATGTGTTTAGTATGATAATTAACCTTCTCTAGAAAGTAAATAAGAATGTCATCAACATAATGGTGAAATCTGAACATTGTGACTTCAGAGGTGTTCCTGGGCATTGTTCTTCTCTTCCAGATTCCCCCGTTCCCTCCAAACCCGGCAATGAGCCTCTGAGGCGTACAGGACGTCTCTTTGGTGGTCTGATCAAAGATGTGACGAGACGCTATCCTCAGTACGTCAGTGACCTCCGCGATGCTCTGAACCCTCAGTGTATGGCTGCGGTCATCTTCATTTACTTTGCCGCTCTGTCTCCTGCTATCACCTTTGGTGGACTGCTTGGTAAGTGAAAACCTCAGAATTCAGGACCTGACCACCTGGATCATCTTAAACACCTGCCATCTTTGTATGTGGCGCAGGTGAGAAAACCGAGGGTCTGATTGGTGTATCGGAGCTAATCATTGCCACAGCACTGCAGGGCATCGTGTTCAGTGTGCTGGGAGCTCAACCTCTACTGGTGATCGGCTTTTCTGGACCGCTATTGGTTTTTGAGGAGGCCTTCTACACTGTGAGTTCACTTGATGCATCAGAAGCAGCTTTTACTTATGTTGCTACATTTTCCCACTAAAAGACCTGAAGATATCTGACTATCATCTTTTTAACTGTCCTGGTGGTACACATGGCTCTGTCTTAAGCACTTCTTCATTTCTCCTGCTGGTGTGCACTTAAGGGACAGTAAGAAGAAATTGTTGTATTGTTTCATGAAAGAAAGCTATAAAGATTTTCAGTATGGATCTGAAAGCCTTTTTTTCTGTATACACTCCGGTACTTCCTATTTCCACCACCAGGTCTTCTCATCTACTTTCTTACCAAATACTCTTTTACCCGTCTCTCTGATCACATTAGTTATAGTTGTCCAATCAAATGGATGCACCTCTCAAACACCAGGAATCTGTCTCAGCTCCTCTCTCTCACACATTTCTTCCTTTGTCAGCTTCCACCACTTTGTTCTCTGCTTTGCCTTTGTCCTCTTCATCTTCCTCATGACCAGAGTCATCCTTCACACCACCATCTGGTGCTGTCTGATTACACCCTCCTCTACTACTACTTTGCAGTCACTGATCTCGACACCTATGGGGTTCATGGGTCTTGTTTGGCATTTTTAGTTTGGCATTGATCTTATGTCAGATGTCCTTTCTGACTGGGAATTGGACCGGCTTCAGATAACACCAGCTCGTGACACCTTCAGGCTCCACTGAACTCATATGACTACTGAAATAAAGAAATTTGCCCAGTAAAAGGCTAACATAAGCAAAGATTCTGAAATGAACTAAAAAAAGGTTGATGGATTGTTCTTCTTTCTACTGCTGAATCTTGGTGTTCTTCAGTTCTGTAAAGACAACGGAATCGAGTACCTGACGGGCCGGGTGTGGATTGGTTTCTGGCTAGTCCTCATTGTCATCCTGACTGTGGCTTTTGAAGGAAGCATCCTGGTTCGCTTTGTTTCCCGCTTCACCCAGGAGATCTTCTCCTTCCTCATTTCCCTCATCTTCATCTACGAGACCTTTGCGAAGCTGGTCAAAGTGAGTTCAGAAACTGTGCAGAATGTGATGAGACTTACTAAAGAATATAAAAAGATTATTTTGTCATCTGTCACAAACTCCAGAAATTCTTCCAGACAAATTTTGATCTTATTATTTCTTGGTCTCTCCTAGATCTTTAAGGAACATCCGCTTCAGAACTGTCACCATAGTAACATCACAGTCTCCCCATCACTGTGCAACCACACCATGGCTGCTGGGAGTCCTAGGAAGGTTGTCGGAGAGCCAAACACCGCATTGCTGTCACTGGTCCTCATGGCTGGGACGTACTTCGTTGCTTTCTACCTGCGCAAGTTCAAGAACAGCTCCTTCTTTCCCGGAAAGGTCAGTATCATGAACTGTATGAGACAAACCGAACAAATGGTACTGTGCTGCCATCAGACGTTTATAAGGAGTTCTTTAGATGCCCAATTGCAAAAGCTTTGATCATTTGTCAGAAGCTGATTCCCCCCACCTCCTAGTTGATCCAAGTATTGTGAAACAAATGTTAAACCAACAAACCTGGCAGCTGGTTTGACCACACTGACCTGGAATTTAAATATTGTGGGTGTCAAGGATTTGCTCTCAAGACTCATCAGAGACGTTACTCTGGCCACTCAGTGGCCTGCAGTCTGGTGATGAACCCCGGCCAAGTAAGTGCCAAAAAAGGAAGTTCTAACCAGTCCTAACCTATCTAGATAACTGGACCAGTGGTGAGAACCTACTGAAGAAGAAACTAGTACATGCTATATCCACAGCCCAGACCCCATCTCCCTGAATTTAAAGGATATGCTGCAGATGTTCTGGTAGCAGGTTCCTCAGGGACCCTTGAAGGTAGATTCCTGGACTCTGTTTGAACCACCAGACTCTGGGAAGTGAGTCATGCTATTCAGGCTCATTAGTGAACAGACACAACTGAACATTATGAATTATACTGCCATAGTTAAGGGATACTGTCAAAGATTAAGTATGCTTTGCTTCTATTCACCACATTTATTCTTCTTCCATCTTAATTTCCAGACAAAACATTGCCAATTGTTGTAGCCTCAGTTCTGAGGAAAAAACAAACAAACATCAAAATAACCAGTGTGATTGGGAATAGTATACATTTGGGTGGTAATTTTATTTTGTGTCATATTTCAGACATTTGCACAAAATGCAGCACAATACAGCCGTAAGCATCCCTGAGGTGACCCTGAAGAGTAGAAGAACCAAAGAGCTTGATGCATTTGTCCTGCAGCCAACCTTAACTGGGGTCATCTGGTAGAACATCTTTTGCCTCGGACCATTTTAGAACTCTAACCAGCTGAATAACTGGACTTGTAACACTTTAGTGTGATTGGCTCCCCAGGGGGCTACTAACTGAGCAACAGTCAGCCTTAGGTCCTGCTTGTTGCTCATTGTTGGTTTAACCAGAGTTTAACCTGGTGAGGTGCTTTATCACATTCTGTACACCAGGAGAGGACACAAAAAGTTATTGTGTCGCTTCCTCATAAGTCCTTGCTGAGCCTGCTGGTCAGTGATGAGGTGTTTGGTGTGCTTCAGCTTCGCAGGATCATTGGAGACTTTGGGGTTCCCATTGCCATCCTCATCATGGTGCTGGTGGACTACAACGTGGAGGACACTTACACCCAGGTCCAGCTGGAGCACAGTTTAAGGTTTTATCAAGTGCATATTTACTGAGACAGATCTGATAGTTGAGCTGCTCTCCTGTTGGCTAACAGAAGCTGAACGTACCCAGTGGGTTCTCGGTGTCCAGTCCGAAGAAGCGAGGTTGGCTGATTTCTCCTCTAGGCTCAGACGGATTGTTTCCTGTTTGGATGATGGGAGCCAGCATCCTGCCAGCCATCTTGGTCTTCATCCTCATCTTTATGGAGTCCCAGATCACAGCGTACAACACTTAACTCTTAACTTAAACCTAGTCTATGAATTTAAGACTTTCCTCTCAGTTAGGATGTGTTGGTCCCAAATTAGGACTATTTTGATATAACTCAGGGGTTATTTGTTATATACACTGTATGGCCAAAACTACTGGCTGACCTGCCTTGACTCGCATATGAATTAGTGACATCCAGTTCCTAATCTTGTCCACAAGGTTTAGGAGTGTGTTTATGGGAGTTTTTGACCATTCTTACAGAAGCACATTTGTGGTGGTCACACACTGATGTTAGACCAGAACGCCTGGCTCTCATTCTCTGCTCTAATTCATCCCAAAGGTGTTCTATCAGGTTGAGGTCAGGACTCTGTGCAGGCCAGTCAAGTTCATCCACACCAGACTCTGTCATCCAGGTCTTTATGGACCTGCTTTGTGCACTGGTGCTTAGTCATGTTGGAAGAGGAAGGGGCCAGCTCCAAACTGTTGCCACAAAGTTGAGAGCATGAAATTGTCCAGAATGTCTCGGTATGCTGAAGCGTTCAGAGTTCCTTTCACTGGTGGTAAGGGGCCAAGCCCAGCTCCTGAAAAACAACCCCACACCATAATCCCCCCTCCACCAAACTTTACACATGGCACAATGCAGTCAGACAAGTACCGTTGTCCTGGCATCCACAAAAACCAGATGTGTCCATTAGATTGCCAGATTTCTCCATCTGGCAATCTAATGGACAAATCTGGGTTTGTGATTCGTCACTCCAGAGAATGGGTCTCCACTGCTCTAGAGTCCAGTGCTTTACACCACTGCATCCGATGCTTTGCATTGTACTTATTTATGTATGGCTTGGGTGCAGCTGCTTGGCCAGGAAAACCCATTCCATGGAGATTTCTAACTGGAGACTAGTAAAAGACCTCCAACCACAGACTGATGAAAGATCTCCAATCACAGACTGATAAACGATCTCCAGCCAAAGACTGGTCAAAGATTTGCAAGTACTAGTAAAAGATCTGCAACTCCAGACCGATGAAAGATCACCAACTGCAGACTGGTAAACGATCTTCTGCAGAGCAATGTGTATTAGTCTCATGCATTTGTAGATTCATTCTGTTACCTAGTTTTCAGTCTCCTTTGTCTTTCCTGCAGGCTGATCGTTAGTAAGAAGGAGAGGATGCTGGTGAAGGGAACTGGTTTTCACTTGGACCTCCTGATCATCGTGGTGATGGGTGGGATGTCAGCCCTGTTTGGTTTGCCATGGTTATCAGCTGCTACGGTTCGATCTGTCACACATACCAACGCCCTGACTGTCATGAGCAAAGCTGTCGTCCCTGGAGACAAGCCTCGTATCCAGGAGGTCAAAGAGCAGAGGGTGACGGGCTTCCTGGTGGCTGTTTTAGTGGGTATGACTGCTGTTAGGTGCCTTGACCAACTGTATTTAGGGTCTGGGGAGCCATGTTTACATTGAGTGCTATGGCTCAGTTTGTGTTGGTACTTTACTTAGTTGTGTGACATCATACCAGCATGAAACAGTGTCTCCTGTCAATACAATATTCACATCACCAAGATTGAGTCCTTTTGAAATAAAATTAATAAAATATAATACAAATTTGAAATTAAAGAATTAAGTTGCTTTTACATTGATGTAGTGAAAAACCTGTTGATGATGATGTCATAATCAAAACTGCTGAAGAATGATTACATTAGTATCAATGTTAAATGGGTCCTGCCAGGTCATCCACTGTCATGGAGACACAAAAGGACAAAAGAGGAGGCAGATCCTTACATCCTCCAAAGTTTCATCCAAGAGGACTTAATCCAGGAAGTGAAGAAAATTTTTGTTCATTGACTGACTACTGATCCGGACCTCCAGTTCCTCTACTGACCATTCAGTCTAGATCAAAAAGTGAGCCAAGCTCCATTGACAACTCCTCCAGCGAAGCTACCCTCCAGACTGGCCAGGACCTTTTCAGACTAATGTTGCCCGGACCTCCAACAGGACCCAGCTGCGATGAAGCCTGAGGACCCTGAGGCTGTGGTCAGTTAGCTTAGTGCTGGCTTGTCAAGAATCCTGCTGATGCTCGCTCCCCTAGTTTTCGTTTTTGTTTCCTTTCCAACTTTTTATAATAAAAATACAATCTGAGTACTGTACTAACCCAGATGTTCTGTTCCACTCAGTATCTAATGTAGGTTTTGCTGACCTGGTGTTTGCTCTGTCAGGTCTGTCCATCGTGATCGGCGAGGTTCTGCGTCAGATCCCCTTGGCTGTGCTGTTTGGTATCTTCCTCTATATGGGTGTGATGTCCCTGAATGGGATCCAGCTCACAGAGCGACTCATCCTGCTGCTGATGCCCCCTAAGTACCACCCGGACCACAGCTATGTCTGCAAGGTAAGCCCAGTCTCAGTTCTGCACCTGTCCCGAAGGGCTGGTGTCAGATTAGTAGAAGACGATGACTCAGACGTGGTAGCACACCTGAATTTGAGCTCTTAAGTACGATAACAAAGGCTGAACTGTAGTCTTTCTGTACGTACTCATTGCATGACTTCAATGCAGTGATGTTCAGGTCTTCACAGATGGTTGATGCTCAACAACAAAGCTGAGGAGTCGTGGAAGATGGACTGAAGCTTTAACCATTTAATTTTTTATCCAATATTCCTTCTGGAGAAAAACAACAACACAGTGGCTCAGATTAGTGGAGTTTGGTTTGGGAGGTGTGCAGCCTATTCTGCTGAGAGAATTGCAACGTGGACACAGCCTGCATGCCGTGGCTTCCTATGTGGATCCTCAAGTAGCTGAAGGAAGTTCAGTTTTCTAAAGAAATAATCTGCTCCCTATTCAGTTTTCCAGCATGAACAATCACAGCACATGCATTCTCTCTGAAATCCAAGTCAAGCCAGGAGGGGAAGATGCCTGGTCACAGCATTCAGAGATCGCCAAGGTTCCCACTGGAATAAGTGGACTTCCAGACGTTATTTCATGAGTGATCAGAAGCAGATGGAAACGAGACGGGAGGGTGCATTAATGCTCGGCATGTTCAGTTAAAGTCAGCTGTGAACTGAACTGTGGTCTGCAGTAAACCGAGACTCCTTGAAAAGGTGAGTCCAGGTCTGCTTCCAAGTGGACCAAACCATCTCTTGTTGTGACCTTTTAATGTCCAGTTTTGAAAGGCTGATGTGAACGGCAAACAACTCGTGACTTCCGACGACACAAACTAAATTTTGCATTCGATGCTTTGGTCTTGATGAAAAATTGGATTCCAAGTGTGAACCTGGACTTGGACCTGCACCACACCTGCACCTACACCTGTAGTTGGCCTGAGCTGCGATACTTTGGTCTTAACTGTAATGACAGGTGAACTTCTCTGTTGTGTCCCACAGGTGCAGACATTGAGGATGCACCTGTTCACTCTTGTCCAGCTGACGTGTCTGTCTCTACTGTGGGTTGTCATGGCAACAGCAGCAGCTCTGGCATTCCCCTTTGTGCTGCTACTGACCATCCCCATGAGGATGCTGCTGCTGCCCCGCCTCTTCAGCCACAGGGAGCTGCAGAGTGTGAGTCTGCCCTGCTGATGTCATCCATTATACATATCCTTCATAGATGGTGTTTATACTTGTCTGTGGTTGTTTGTGTAGTTCTGTAATTCTACCGCCAAGGCACTGGAGTTGTGGAACAATAGTTACGCACTACAGCGGAGCTAAAGAGGAAGAACTGGCTAAAATCTCAATGAGCCAATAGTCACAAAACAAAAAAACTACTTCACTTTCTACAGTCCAACTCTGAACTCATTCTCATATTTGGTGTTTCACCTTCAGAAATCAGATTCCAGTGGAAAACTCTTCTAGATTCATGGAATCACAAGTCTCTGGGACAAATCGAAAACATCTTTGATCTGTCAGAATGTTTCCATTAATGGTGGGAGAGTACAAAAGCCGAGCTATCTTGAGCAAACCCACGGTTTTTCTTTCTTACTGGTTATTTCAGTTGAGAAGTCAATCATCCAGATCCATCATCGTTTCTGAGATACGTATGTTTTTGTACAAACACCCACAGCTCAGCAACTGTTCCACATGGGGGTGCTAGAACATACTAAAGATGTCACTGACACAAACCCAAAACTGTTGTTGTTTAAATTAATTAATATGTTTAGTTACATTTATATGAAATAAAAGCAGATTTATTGTTTGGTTCCTAAAAAAACAGTTATTGCAAACCATTTTGCGATAAAAGAAAGGAAGGACTTTTTAGCTCTTAAAAAAATGTTCATGGTACGCTTCAAATTTCAATTCACTTAAAACTCTACTTTATTTATATAGCATCTATTACAACATAAGTTGTCTCCTGGATCTTTCCAGAGACCAGAACATGACCCCCGAGCAATTATTACATAAACAACGGCAGGTAAAAAGTTCCCTAGTGGGAGAAAAACCTTAAACCAAACCTTAAACCTTAAACCTTAAACTGCAGCGTAGGTCTATAGCAGCATATCTAGGATGAAGCTGTGTTTAAGACCAGCTGCTCTAGTCTGGTCCTGTAGGCCTGGACTTTATACACAAGTAACAGAATTTCGAATTGGATTTTGAGTTTTACGGGGAGCCAATGGAGGGAGTCTAACACAGGAGATATGTGCTCTCTTCCTTGATGTGCTTAAGAAATGCCTGAAGTTTGTCTAATGGTTCTGTTTCATCTGGCCTCATAGACAAATACAGCTGCATATCATCAGCATAACAATAAAAATTAATGTTGTGGTTCCAGATAATACTTCCCAAGGGCTGCATGTATAAACCAAACAAGAATGTTCCTAGGACTAAACCCTGCAGGACACCATAGCAGACCCTTGTCTGTATGGAAGAAACCTCATGAACATGAACAAACTGGAATCTATCAGATAGATATGATTTAAACCAACCTAGAGCTGTCCCTTTAATCCCAACAACACACTCTAGTGTCTGCAGTAAAATGCTGTGATCTATAGTATCAAAAGCAGCGCTGAGGTCCAGCAGAACCAGTATGGACACTAATCCATTATCTGAGGTCCAGCAGAACCAGTATGGACACTAATCCATTATCTGAGGCCATAAGAAGGTCATTCGAGACTCGAACCAGTGCTGTTTCTGTTCTATGATGCACTCTGAACCCTGACTGAAAAACTTCAAATAGATCATTTCTATACAAATGCTCACACAGCTGGCTTGCAACTACCTTTTCCAGATAGAGACCTTTCTTAGAATAGCTTACAAATCCTCTTCAAGAAGGTGACAGAATAGCCCTTGAAGGAAGAACAAACATTTGAATGTAGGAATTTTAAGGATAAGTGGAACAGGAGGATCTATAAGTCTATATTATGACTATATGTCATAAGGTTATGACATCACACAATAATGCTGGGTTGTCATTGGTCAGTTTTATAACCAAGGCCTATGGGGAGTTTTTCTTATTTTTGAACCCTCACATGACCTGCAGTTGTTTGGACTCTGCCAGCTGCTGGGGGTCCTAACATGTGTTTCTGGTCTTTGGTCGTGCAGCTGGACGCTGATGATGCGGAGCCCCCCCTGGAGGAGAAGGAGGGTCAGGACGAGTACTCGCAGCTGCAGATGCCTGTGTGACCCGCCGCTGTGTGCCGATCGGACACCCGTCTGATCACCTGAGTTTGTGTTTTGTGTTGATGCTATTGAAAGATGACTGGACACCTGCTGTCTGTCAGTAAACGCTCATGTTTTCCTTCACTCTGGTCTTGTCATTTATTTCTACACTTCCTGTTCTCCTGCTCAGTCCTGCTGAGCAGGTTCATTTATGGACAGGAGTTTCCAGGACTTCTCATTAATCTCACTTAACCTTACCCAGACCTCCCAGTAGTCCCACTATTTCCCATCACTCTCGTTGTGCAAAAAAAAGCCCTCTTTAGAGGAGTTTCATTCTTTATTCATTCAGCTGATCAATTCACAACAACCTGCAGGTGTTTAACCTGACAAGAAGTTTGAGCTGATGAGCTGTTTGACCTTGTGAGGTGTCCCTAGCAAGATGTTTAATCTGATGAGATGTCTGACCTGCTGAAATGTTCCTGACGATGTCTCTGGAAGCTGCCTGTGTTCACTTCACATGTCTTCATGTCTCCACACCATCAATCACCTGACAATCCATAAAGACTAGCATATTCATCACCTCCACCTCTGCTTGGTCATGACATCAAACATTAGTTCTTTGGATTTTCTGACATCTAACACAATGTGGTGGCCCCACCATTCCTCACCCTCTGATCCTGGCGTACTTCTCTGAGAGGGTGGTTTCCTCTCACCTGTTGGCTTCTTTAATGATAAAGAAAAAACAACAACATTTAAAGAAAACTGGAATGACTTGTGGTTTGTGGATGAGTATCTAAGAGTCAAAGGCAGTAATCATCAAATAAACAAACAGAAATAAGGACAGCGGTCCATGAGGACTGGAGTGGAGCCCTGATGTAACGTGTCAAAACCTGAGTTACATGTTGAGAATGAGAATGTAGAAAAGTGCAGTTAGATGTGAGTTAGTTAGAATTTCTTCAAGGTAGACAGAGATGTCCTGCCCTGATAACGCCTGGTAACTCCTTCACTCCTCCATGGATGGATGGATGGATGGATGGATGGATGGATGGATGGATGGATGGATGGATGGATGGATGGATGGATGGATGGATGGATGGATGGATGGATGGATGGATGGATGGATGGATGGATGGATGGATGGATGGATGGATTGACTTGTCTCCAGGCGTCATCAGTTCTTCAGTCATCTTGGTTTGCGTGAATCACAGCTTGTGGACAAGTCCGCACGGAAAACTGACCTCTGCTGCGCTGTGATTGGCTGAGTACGTTCTGTAAAGGTGTGGAACGTGAGACATCCCAGGCACGTTTATTGACTGGGAATTTTAGTGAAGTGGATGAGTTCGTCTGACCAGCCTGTGTTAAAATACACGATGTACAAAGTTTTTGTTTCTGTCAGCACAAGAATAAATAAAACCGAGAGAAGAAATACTCTTTAAGCTTTTAATTTTAAATTTGTGAGCAGATGGTATGATGTCTAAAGGAGTGGACACGACTTTTAACTTGCTCAAAAATATAAATATGAAAAATTAATATGAGTAAAAAATGAAAATCACTTCAAGTATATAACTGTATTAAAAATATTGCTCTTAATTATCTGAAGAATTCGGGTTCAAATAAGCAAAAAACAAAAGGCTTAACTTTACCTGTAAAAAGGTTTGTTTTGTAGAAACAGAGAGTGTTAAATACAAACGTTTTAGCCGAAGTATTAAAGTTTATTAAACTGTCAGAATAAAAACATGTTCAACATCAACTTACTTGTTTGATAACATTTTCTAAAAGTTGGTGTCCTGATCTGCCACCACATGTCTGTCTGGATTTCTGTACAAAACTAAATAAAATTCAATCAGTTTTATTATTTGATGTATTTTGGTAGCTGAAACCAGAATCATTCACAAAAACATCGTCCAAACATTAATTAGAATGTTGAACGTTTACTAACTTGTTGGGTTCATGCAGCAGAACAGCTGGTCAGAGATTCTCCTGGTTCTACCGGATGTTCTCCTGGTTCTTGCCGGACGTTCTCCTGGTTCTTGCCGGAGGTTTTAGTGAGGTATGGTTTCACCCGATAACTAAGACATCACTTGGGTTTTTCAGAGGCATGTTGACTTTTTACCTCTCCTGAGACCTCAGACTGTGACTGAGACCTCACTGATGAAGAGGATGTCCTACAGCGTAACAGACTGGTGATGAAGATCAACCTTTAAACCCTCTAGTAAGGACATGAGACTTCAGACTCATGCATGGAGGGATGGCAGTGAATACCTAGAGAGGTCTCATTCATAATATCTGTCCCTCTGTGGGTTCACTTACTTTCATCCAGCATCCTGTTATTGTTTAATAAAGACACAGAAATTATGGTATTTTATCTTATCACCTTAATAACCCTTTTTGGGGACTTTTTTTGGGATGATGCTCAGCTCACATTTTATGGTAAATAATGCAGAAAGCCAATTAAATCCAGGGGTTCACATACTTACCCTTTCCTCTATGTGTATGTATCTACCTACCTGCCTGCCTGTTGTTCAGACTCACCTGGTTGCTATGTTAACTTCTTATCTCAGAGGTCTGTGGCAGCATCTGGGTGAAACCTGAGCAGGCATGGCGGCTTGCAGTCACCTGATCTGCTGCTGAATGATTGATGGAGGCGGTCAGAGATCCTGGAACACCTGAATCACACCTGAGACTCACCCACGACTCACCTGGGACTTACCTGTGCTGGTGGACGCTAACTCAGGACATTGCAAGACTCTTCACAGCTTCAGCGAGCAGGTAACAGCTCTCTGACCACCACACTCAGACAAAGACCACCTGTGGGACATCAACAGCTACAGTCGGGTCTCTCTCCTGGACAGTCATGTGAGCAGTGGCAGTATTTGGTCCTCACGTTCTGTGGACTACAGCCCAGCAGCTGTAGTTCTAGTGGTGGTCCTGCTTCTGTGGCGGTTTATGAAGGTTTCGGTGGACGACAGCTGGTGTTAGTGAATGTAGTTTACTGATGACCAAATACTAAGTACTTATTGAGGGCTGGGGGAAGTCGGTTCCAACCAGCATGGTGCTGTGCAGTGAAATGAAGGATAAGCTGTTAATATACACTTCAGAAACCAGTGGGTGACATCATAGAGGGTTGATTCAGTTATTCTTATGGTATAATGGAGAACCGGGTGGAACAAGCAGGGCTGAAAGCCAGCTGGAACACCCCACCTTAGTTCTGTTCCTTCAAGTAAGTTATTTTACCTTTAGCTGAAGCTACTTTACATTCAAATCTGACCCACTCTGTCCAAACATCCTCATTTCAGATGCCACTACAAAAACAACATCTGATCATGTTTTATCAGATGTTGCTTTGGTAGTGTTCAACTTATTCTTGGCTCTCATAAAATCCACAATCAGCTCCTTTGTCTGGTTCACATTCAAGATTGAAGAAGATGATTGTTCTGACATCATGCCACAAAATGATCCACCAGTTCTCTGTGTTCAGTCTCTTGTCCATCACTGAAACATTCCACAACTGCAGAGTCATCTAAATATTTCTGAGATGACAGGAATCCAACTTGTGCTGGAAGTACAAGTTGTACAACGTGAAAAGAGCTAGGACTGAAGAGGAATGGTCAGGTCTGCAGACAGACCAGCCCAGTTCTGTACCCTCTTCTTCCTCAGCCATATATTTAGAATGTGTCCAGAATGTACTTCTACATCAGAGTCGTCAGAGTCAACTTTATCCTGGACCACCAAAGCCATGCATCTCAGATGGGGCTATCTCAGATCTTGTATGTTCTGATACATGGGGTCCTGGATGAGATTTTCCTCTGGGTTTGTGTTGGTTCCATAAGAGGTGCCCTCTTGGATTCACTTATGGGGTTTACCCAAGTGGGATCCAGATAAAACCCTTATGCCGGGTCCATCCATTATCCATGTACCTAAGCAGAACCACTACAAGCAGCATGAAACCAGCAGAAAACGCATGAATGATCCCATATGTGGGCCCATTTTTTAGTTTATTCTTTATTAGCATTGGCTGGACAAGCACAAAACTGTAGGAAATGACTTAATTTGAGGTGTAGTTAACGTGTAGTTATGATCCATAAATATAACTAATGCAGGATAGAACTGGATTATACACTAACTTTGTTATGTCTTTGCATGCTTTCCTGCACCAAAATGATATGAGGTGGTGGGTTGGTTTTGGTTACAAGCCTAGACCATCACAGAGTCTGTATTCTGGATTGGTTGGTGATAACAGTCTGGATGATCCTTTGCTTCATTAGTCCAGAGTACTTGATGCACATTTCTTCCTAAAAAGATCTGGAATACTGACAGGCAACATAAATCTAAACTGACATTTGTGTTAATTAACATCAGATGACACTGTGCTAGCATATACAATTAAAGAAACAGACGTCCTCATACAAGGCCTTGTGGTACTTCACAGTTTGTACAATACATGTTTCCATAGTGATGGACCATCCCAGGTGCCGTTAAGGGTCCAGAGATGTCTGGCTGAATATGATTATTTTTCCAAATGTCAGGAGCTACAGTTTTTTGAAATGGTGGCTTTATTGGCCTGTTTTAATGACGCTTAGAACTACCTAAATAACAAATACACAGCCACACATCTCTGACAACGAAAACCTGTTATTGAAAAAACGATTTTTTGCAGTCACGCTCTGGTCTAATAAATCTCCACTTTTATGGCTCACATAAAGATACTGGAGAGGATGAACAGAACTTAATCCTCCCCCACAGCTGGAGCTGATAGGTGGAGCTGGAGAGTAGGTGGAATTTAAAGAGCTTGGCTCTTCTAACTGTTCTAACTGACTCTTTTCTAACCGTTTTGAGGAACCTGTTTGAGGCCTCTGCTGATTAAGTAGACCTGTAGATGGAGTGATCAGAATTGATGGGATTGGATTAGATGGAGTGACTGGATTAAACCACGTAGAGGAGTGAGAGCCAGTATAAATAACAAAACTCGTCTTGCCTGCCTAACCAAACTCTTGGGAGTCACATCATTAATTAGTTGTAGCCAAGCAGATTTTTAATTGCTTATTATTGTTTTAAGCATTTGTCCAACTGAGATAACTCCACATTAATAAACTGAAAGTTGAAAAGATTTTACACCTATCGGTGTCCACTTGTACAGGCCTGTGTGACATCTGTGTACCTGCAACAGGTGATGGTGTCAGGATGTCTGAGGGGAAGCAACGAACTCTCTCCACCTCTGGAGAGTCTCTGTATCAGATCCTTGGTTTGGAGAAAGGCTGCAGCCATGATGATATCAAGAAGTCCTACAGGTAAGCTGAGGGAATCCCCCCCCCCCAAGAGCATGTTTCGCCCCTCTGCGCCTCTGCTAGGTCAGGGGATGAGTCGAGCTCCAGCTGCTTCACGCACTTGTGAGGATGTGGATGTAAAATACACTGTGATGAAACCTTGTCACATTGTTGTTGGCACTGGGTTTTTACTCAGACTTAAGACTTCAGGACAACCTTAGTTTTTAACTAATAAAAAATTCTTCAGTTTAAAGCTAATTCTTCAGTGAGTGACCTCAGTGACTGCAGAAAACACTGACACCTGTGTCTGGTTCAGGAAGCTGGCACTGCGGTACCACCCAGATAAGAACCCGGATAACCCAGAGGCAGCAGAGAAGTTCAAGGAGCTAAACAGCGCTCACGCCATTCTGTCAGACCTCAGCAAGAGGAACATCTACGACTCATATGGCTCCCTGGGACTCTATGTGGCCCAGCAGTTTGGAGAGGACAACGTCAACACCTACTTCATGCTGTCCACCTGGTGGGCCAAGGTGGGGGCAGGCCTTATGCCTGATCTGAGTACAGGTTACTCAGATCAGAGTACTGATCTGAGGGGTGGAGTGGAGGTGGTGCTAAGTGAGTGACAGCGTGTTTGTGTTCCAGGGTCTGTTTGTGGTCTGCGGGATCCTAACAGGATGTTACTGTGGCTGCTGTCTCTGCTGCTGCTGCAACTGCTGCTGTGGAAAACTCAAGCCCCCGCCCGCTGGTGAGGGGACGGAGCCAGGCTACGTCTCCCCCGATGACCTAGAGGAGGAGATACGCAACGACCCAGACACTGGTGAGACGGCAAGACGTCTGCTGCAACACATGCTAGCAGCAGCTAAGTTGGCCACATGCTAACTATAGATAAATTAGCATGTGGCTATGTTAGCTGCTACTAGCATGTGGCTGTCCTGACTGTGGTTAGCATGTGAGACCAGCATCATAACCAGCACAGGTTCAGCTGATTTCCAGCTTAATTATCTCATTACAGGAAATGTGCTACAATGTCAGTATTAGCATACAGAGTCGGTACTGCTGCATGAAATTAAAACTGATGTCATATCCAAGTGCCAAAATTCTAACTTTTGGACTGATTTTACCCAGAAAGTAGCTGCAGTTCCTCTTCTGACCACTAAGCACCGACCATCTAACTTCTAGGAACTAAGATTTGTTGCAGTTCCTAGCATCAGCTGTCATTTTTGATTTTGCCGTTGAGTCAGCATGGTAAATGGTATAATTCGCTGTAAATCTCTGCGGGACTGTATGAAACAATGCATAAAGCATTCGGTCACATGACCCATTGGTTTCTGAAGACCGGTTTTGAGGCCCGTTTTTCTTCATACAGAGCAAAATCAAAAATGATTGTTGCGTTTAGCCGACACTGGGTTAATACAAACGCCTGGTTGCGTTGCTAAGTACGGTAGCATGACCATTGTGTATGAGGAAGTGATAATGGCTAGCTATTAGCTGAGCCGTCAATCAATCATATTAGAAAAAAAGATATTGTTTGACCTGGCAGGGTTCTGGAAGGGTTCTGGAAGGGTTCTTTGAGCAGAATAAATGTTAGGTAACCTTAGTTAGCATCATAGGCTAGCATGAGCTACGCCAGCCAAGCTAACATAACTAACTTACGGTAGCTACACTAAGTCAGCGGTTCAGGCAGCTTCTTGGCCTGCTTGTTTCTATTCTTGGCAGAGTTGGGTGGAGTCAGTTCCTACCAACGTGGAGCCGTACATTCGGATAAAGAAAAAAATTAGCTCTCAGAAACCTGTGAGACATGACAGGAGGGTTGTCCACCTGTCCATAGGTTGAACACAAGCTTCATTATTAACCGCAGATAAGCTTGTGATAGTGCAGTTTGCCCTAAATCTTGTAAAAAAGCAAATAGTGTTAAAGTTCAGCTAAGTTAGCCATATCCTATTCCAAAAAGCAGTTGGTTCTGTAAATGAAGTTCAAAATGCACACGACACTTCAGATGTTTGTGGAATTCGCAGCTCGTCCTTCTGCAGACGAATGGAGGAGCGGCAGTGAGGCCCGATGAGACTGTTGAGTTTCTGCGTTTGTTTGTTTCCAGATGTTAACACACCGATCGTCCACCAGCCCAGCAATGCCAGTGAGAAGACGCAGCTAATCGGTGACGGACACCGCAGATACGGAGACACGTTCACCTGAAGCCGACAAGAAATCCACCGTGTTTCCATGTTACCATGTTTCTGTAACCCTTTCTCCAGTTTTTTTTTTTGTTTTTTTGTTTGTCCTGTGATGTTATATGTGACCTGGTTTCAGAATTCCTTTAAATGTCAGACTTCATCTTGACCTCAGTTATTTTTGATTATCTGTCTCTGATTGGCTGTTGTGTGGTGGATAGAGCTTCAGACAGAGAAACTAAAGCTGCAGGCTGTTCACACACTGAAACTTTGAACCAACATGAACAACCAACATGAAACCTTTTGTTTTCTTTTGTTTATTTCATGTGTGAGGAAACACCTGTGGTCACTTGACCTCACCTGAAGTCTCCACCCTGCTGGTTTTGTCAGCAGTTTAAAGTTAATAAACCATGGAAGTGTGATTGTAGTGCATTGTCTCTGAGTGATTTTTATTGTTGTGTGGACAATACAGGTGTAAAGGGCCCCCGACAGCCCCCAGGGGCACAAGGGGGCACCAGGCTGCAGGTGTGACGGAAAGCCTGTGGGCTGAACATCACAACAGAGGTTTCACAGTAAACTGATGATGCCATCAAGTGAGCTAATCCATCTGATGAAGAAAAAAAGGAACTAAAAAAAAGGATTAGCTACCAAACTTATTAAATTGTTATGTGGAAGTGGGTGGTCTTGGATGGACGGGCCAGTTTTAAGACAATGTTGGAGGGGTTGACGTCTGCCCACTCACAGCTATTGCAGAAATGGTCAAACGAGTGAAACAGCTAGCTCAGCTGAGCTAGGTTCATAAGATAGGGAGCTACGTTTATTTTGTAAGATGAACTTTAAGAACCGGCTTAAGTGGGAAAACAAAGACTTGAAGCATAAATTGTATTAGATATAGCAGATATTAAATATGTATTGACAGTATGATATAAAGAAAATATGTCATACTTTTACAAGAAAAAAGTAGCAAAAGTCATCGTATGGCCTGGACGTGTAGCCACCTAATTCACAACTTTCCACCGGCACTGAACCTACAGAACAAACCATAATGGATTGTTGGAGTTCTGTGCATTACCACGTTGGAGGAATTAACTCTATTAACCCCAGTTAATCTGAAAACTGGTAAATGGGAGTAGCAAAGACGCCTGCTGGCTGGAAGATGCCCATCTCACCTTGGTTACCTGAAGCTTGTCTTAGTTCATGCTTAACTATGATGCTAATCCAAGCGTATGTTAATTCTGTTTGATAAATATTGGGTTTCGCCTTATTCAATCATTCTAACTGAAGTTAAATCCATGGAGGCGGCCGGTTTCACCTCTGTCACATCTTTATGCCCAGCTCAGAATCACGTTCACTCAAAGTAATAAGTCACTAAAACGATAACAATCAGTTGTTTGACACCATAGACTACAATGCAACTGTCACACATAACACCACACCCCTATTTATGTATAGATTTGTGGTTTTATGTCATTTTAGCTGATGAGGTACAATAAAATTCAGTCCAGTTTTTATGTACAGAACTGTTTATTGTTATAGTTCCAACTGCAGCCACCAGTTAATCTGGACCGGTTTATACTGCTGCCCCCACAACCTGAACTGTAAAAATGTAATGTACATCATACATATACATACATTAGTGGTTTTGTGTAATTTTACTACATAAAACTCCCCTGTTGTCATGGATGTGAAATCTAACAATAGAGACCAAAAAGTAAATATGTTTATTTCTGCTTTAAAGTTGGATATTTTAACATGGAGGTCAATGAAGATGAGCTCACTGTTCGATACAGACCGTACTAGTCAGTAGGGGAACTCCAGGTCTGGATCCAGACTTGTGCTCAGTAGAGGAACTGTTGTTTTTTTGTATGTCTGTGTTTGTGTTCATGTTTTGAAACCAGAGGAGATCGCTGGTCTTGTGTGTGTGTGTATGTCTATGTATTTGTGTGACAGAAAGTCTGTCTGACCAGTAGGGGGTGCTGCAGGTGGTCTGGGGCCTCCACGCTGTCCTTTTAACAAACTGGACCCTACTTTCTCAGCCCTCCCCCTCAGCTCTCATGTCCCCTGTTGACCTTTGACATATAAGGGCATGTCGCACGGCAACGGCTGACGTCCATCAGTCTAAAAACAGCCTGAGAGCTCAGAGAGCTGCTGCTGCACTTTCTTTTACTTCTTCCCGGGGAAAACTTCTTCTTCCTCAGCTGTCCTCGTTTCCTGTCTTTGTCCTCTTGTCTGAGTGGTGGAGCGTCCCTCCCGTCGTCATGGAGAGTCTGGAGAAGCAACTCATTTGTCCCATCTGTCTGGAGATGTTCACCAAGCCGGTGGTCATCCTGCCATGTCAACACAACTTGTGTCGCAAGTGTGCCAACGACGTCTTCCAGGTGACACACGTACACAGGGCCGGCTTCATAAGACCTCTCCATGCTGCATTCAAGGAGGCTCTGATTTCTGAACACTCACACATCGGCTGTTAGTTCTGGAAAAATTGACAATAAATCAAAGCTCAGAATTCTTTTGTTTTTAAAGTTTTTAAAGTTAGAAAGTACAGTCATGTGAAAAATGTTGGTATTAATTGTGCTATTATTATGTTACTTAGATATTTTACTTCAAAAGTACCTCCGTGATCCAATAGCATGTTGACCCACCTTCGGCAGTAGTGTGAAGTAGATGTTTCTAGAGCTGTCTGCATCAGTGTCTGTCATGTTGTGGAGAATTTCTGGTCCATTCTTCCTCACAACATGGCTTTTAGATACAAATAAGATCCTCCAAAACATTGACAGAATCCTGTGGAGCCAACTTCAGCATACATTTTGAGGTTAAACAGCTGTGTACTTACATGTAGAGGTCATTCTTCTCATTCACAGACATTTTCCCCGGTACAAATCATACTAAACCAATCCCAAAGGGGCGGGGGTAGGGCTTTATGAGGACTCTACAGGAGTGTCTAAGAGCCACTATTCAAGTCAAGATGCTTCAGTACTGCTAAAAACACCTTGGATCAATATGTTTTGACTGTAAAACTAACAACCAGTGTCCCTGCTCCATTGCAGACGGTCTTTGTTGATGCTCGTCTGGTTGCAGCCAGACCACATGAGTATTTTCTCTGAATGGTTGTTTATCTAACCATTGGCATTATGACGCTGTTTCTCCTGTTAATCAAAGTTCAGTCTAAGGAACCAGACTGACTGGATTGAAGAGGAAATCATTTATCAAGGCTGGTCAAGCTGACCATCGGTCTGACAGGGTTAGCATCTTCAGGTAACAGCCATGGTCCTGGAGAGCCACCTGGACTATCCTTTTTAAATAAAATGTATTTTGAGCTGATCCCAAGCCCGGATAAATGCAAAACTCTGTGTCAGGAAGGACAACTGACTAAAACCTATGCCAAACAAAATCTTTGAATCACAACACCGACAGGGTGATGATAAAAATTGGTCTACTATTGGTGGAAGAAGAAGTGGTGGGCATGTCTGTATCCAGAGATAAAAGAAGAAAAGCAAGAGATAAGAGCTGAGAGTGGGAACTTTGAATGTTGAGACTAAGACAAGAAAAGCTAGAGAGTTTGTTGACACAATGCAGAGGAGGCAAGTGAATATTCTGTGTCTTCAGGAGACCAGGTGGAAAGGTAGCAAGGCTAGGAGCTGAGGAGCAGGATTTAGGCTGTATACTATCATGGTCCTAATGGGAAGAGGACTAGAGTAGGAGTTATCTTGACATAAGAGCTTCTTTGGAAGGTTCTGGAGGAAAAAAAATAGAGTCAATGATGAGTCTAAAGCTGGACATTGAAGGAGTGATGTTCAGTTTTGTTAGTGGTTGTACTCCACAGGTAGGATGTCAGGTAGGAGAAATTCTGCAGGGAGGTAGATGAAGTGATCAAGTATTCCCAGAGATGGAAGAGTGGTGATTGGTGCAGACTTCAGTGGACATGTTGGAGAAGGTTACAGAGGTGATGAGGAAGTGATGGGCAGGTTTGGTATCAGAGGGACAGATAGTGATAGATTTTGCAAAAAAGATGGAGATGGCTGTAGTGAATACTTTCTTCCAGAAGAGGCGGGAACATAGGGTGACTTAAGGGTGGAGGTAGGGGACTTCAGGTGGACTACATCCAGTGTAGATGACATAACCTGAAGGAGATCAGTGACTGTAAAGTAGTGGTAAGTGAGAGTGTAACCAGACCGCAGAGGAGGGTGGTGTGTAGGAAGCCCCTGGTGGTAAGAATGAAGAGGACAAAGACAGAGCAGAGGTGCAGGAGCATAAACAGAGAAAGAAGTTAGCTAAGAAGAAGTGGGACACTGAGGGGATGGAAGAGAGGAGACAGGAGTACAGGGACATGCAGCGTAAGGTGAAGGTAAACGTCAAACAAAGGGTGTATGATGACTTCTATGATAGGTTACAGTAAGGAGGGAGATACTGATCTGTACAGGTTGGTGAAGCAGAGACAGAGATGTGAAGGATGTGCAGCAGGTCAGGGTGGTGAAGGACAAAGATGGAAATGTATTGACAGGAGCCAGAAGTGTGATAACAAGATGGAAAGAGAACTTTGAAGAGTTGATGAATGAAATTAAATGGAAGAGGTGAGCGTTGTGGACCAGGAGGTAGCAAATAATAGTAAGACTGGAGTGAGGAGGGCACTGAAGAGGATAAAGATTGGAAAGGTAGTTGGTCTTGATGATATACCTGTGGAGTCATGGAAGTGTCTAGGACATGGGGGAGTAGAGTTTTTAACTCTGTTGTTCAACAAGATCTTGGAGAGCAAGAAGATGCCTGAGGAATGAAGGAGAAGCGTGATGGTGCTGATCTTTATGAACTAGCGAGACATGCAGATTTGTGACAACTACAGGGGAATAAAGTTGATGAGCCAAACAATGAAGCTGTGGGACAGAGTTGTGGAAGCTGGACTAAGGACAGAAGTGAACATTTCTGAGCAGCAGTATGGTTTAGTACAGAGAGGGTCTGAGGAACGTATATTGTTTCTTTGTAGATCTTGAGAAAGCATATGACAGGGTACAGAGAGAGGAACTGTTGTTCTGTATGAGGAAGTCTGGAGTAGCAGAGATGTATGTTATAGAGGTACAGGATACAGGAACTGCCATGAGGGAGGTCTAGAGGAAGACTAAGGAGATTTATGGATGTAGTGAAAGAGGACATAAGTTAGCTGGTGTGAGAGAAGAGGATCCAGGGTGTTAGATCGAGATTGAAAAAGAGAAGAAACAATGTTTTGACTCATCTCTGTTTAACTGGTGATCAGTGACTGTCAGGCTGGGTTCCTGCTTTAAACATCTACCTGTGTGATCCCTCATCCCTCACAGGCATCCAATCCCTACCTTTCCACAAGGAGTGGCTCCACTGTGACATCCGGCGGACGTTTCCGCTGCCCGTCCTGCCGACATGAGGTGGTTCTGGACCGACACGGAGTCTATGGGCTGCAGAGGAACCTGCTGGTGGAGAACATCATTGACATGTACAAGCAGGGGAGCACCAGGTACATACACACACCTGAACAAACACCTACAGGCCAGGAGAGTCAGAAGCATTTGAAAGGTTGTTGGTCATCTTGGGGGTGGGGTGGATTGGGGAGACTGGTGGGAGGTCTGGGCAGGTCTCCCCCAAGAAAGGTTGAAGTAGATGTATTTCCTGTATTCTGGTGCAGTTTAACAGGTTGTTAGACACCAACATCTATGGAGTGGACTTGGCCACATTCTTGCCCTCATAAAATGGTCTAACTGTCAGAAACAAATCTATGACGATTTTATGTTATTGCTGAATTTGGATAAAATAGCAAAAACAAATTCTTTATTTATTTGCACATACCTGGCAAATAAAGCTGAAACAAAAAAACTCTACAAATCTATATTTTAAAGTAAACAAGGCAACACTACTACCTGGTAACAGTGTTGCCAACTCCTCAGTAAGGAAAGCAGCTATCAGCTGTCCTTTTTTTCTTAATTCCATGGAGTGGGGTCTTACCTATGACTTTCACAATTGCGAAAAGAAAAAAAATCTGTATATAAAGTGACTGTATAAAAATCTTACAAATGTAAAAAAAATGTATTAGTTTTTATTGTCGTCTTGTTCTTAATGTCTTTTGCTATAAGTTGTCCTGAAAACTTGCTGGAAGTCACCTAATTTGCATAATTTACAATTTGTATATAATTGTGATGGATATGTGAAAAGAATAAAGTTGTAAGAGAGATTAAAAAAAGGGAGTAAAGAAACAAAAAAACCACCCTAAATATGTTTGGAACAAATCAATTTTCCTTTCTCAATTTTCTTTTTATTTTTCCAGCGTCACGTTGCATCGCGTCATAATCAATTCTTCAGCTACTTTTGTTCTGTCTTATGTGGACTTCTGAGCTGTAAATAAAGACGCAAAACACAGAACATATTCTTTTTTTTAAAGAGAAGATCCCAGCTCTGGGATGTTTTAGTTAGACTTCAGCAGTAAATTGAGTGAAAGTCTTAAACATTCTAGTGTTTTCATCTGGTGAAAGGTCTGGACTGCAGGTAGACCAGTTCAGCACCTGGAGATTTCTCTTGTGAAGCCATGCTGTTGTGATGGTTGCAGTGTGAGGTTCAGCTTTGTCTTGCTGAAATCTGTGTGGTTTTCCTAGGAAGAGATGTTGTCTGGATGGGAGCAGATATTGCTCTAAAACATCTATGTGATTTTAAGCATTGATGGAGCCTTTCCAGATGTGGAATCTGCCCATACCATAGACACCAATGCAATCTCATACCATCAGAGATGCTTATGAAGTGAGCTGATAACAAGCTGGATGGTTCCTCTCCTCTGTAGTCAGCAGGACACGGCCTTTATGATTTCAAGAAGAATTTCAAATATTGGTTCATCTGACCAGGAACAGTTTTCCATTTTTCCTCAGACACATTTAAATGAGCTTTGGTCCAGAGAAGAAGGTGATGTTTATGAATGGTATTCACATATGTCTTCATTTTGGATGATAGACCTTGGAGTTTTTATTTATTTATTTTTATTTTAATAATTTCAACGGCATATTAATCAAGTTTGTAAGCCTGTGCATCCTCTCTCAGAGTGATGCTGAAAAACTAATTCACACGTTCTACAAGAGAGAGCACGTCTCTCCAGTGTTAGCTTCCCTCTATTGGCTCCCCGTAAAATTTACAATCAAATAAGTTTCTAGGTTCCAAATAGAGTTCTCCGTTCTCAGAGTGCAGGTTTACTCGTAGTTCCTGGAGTATCCAAATGTAGATGTGGAGGACGGGTCTTCTGTTATCAGGAACCATCACTATGGAACCAACTTCCACTTTGGGTTAAGGAGGCTGACACCACCTCCACCTTTAAAACTAAACTTAAAATTGTTTCTGTTTAATAAAGCATATAGTTAGTACTTTAGTGTGTTAGGGCCCGTAGTTACAGCTGCAGCTGCAGGACCAGACTAGAACAGCTGGTCTTCAACACAGCTTCATCCTGGATCTGCTGCTGTAGACCTGCTGCAGGGGGACCCCAACATGATCCACTGACTGGTGCCCCTCGGCCCTTTTTCTCTCCTATTCTTCTCTTTCCTTTCTTCAGATCAATAATTCAACAATGCTGTTGTTCTGGTGACCAGCAGATGGAAATGTGGGGCTCTACTTGTGAGGTGTTTTTGATGTTCAGACTATATTTAAATGTGGGTCAGACAGCAACAGAATCAAACATGTGCCACTCTCAGGTTTCTTTCCTAAAGTTCAGCATGAGGGTGGACGAGCCTTGATGATGTCCAACATGAGTCAGCAGTAGCTTAGTCGTAGAACGATGGGCCACCAATCAATCCCTGGCTCCTCCCTGAAACCGACACAACTACTATAACTTCTTTTAGAAAATGTTCTGTTTGAATGTATTCAGGGCATATGGCCCCATCCCTTCAGCCATCTATAGTTATAGGTACACTTCTTACTCAAAAGTCTAAACTACAAAGTTTAAAAATAAAAAGGTGGTGGGGACCTGTCCTTCGCATCCCTAGCTAAACATACGCCTATGTCCATCAGTGAGCCCATCTGTCTGTGTCTTTGTTAGTGAACCTGTCAGTCCATCCATCTGTCTGTAAACCCGTCTGTCTGTTAGAAAACCCCTTGGTCCATCTGTTTGATAATTAAGCACATCTGTCCATCAGTGAGCCTGTCGGTGTCTCTGTTAGTAAACCCATCTGTTCATCTGTCTGTCAGTAAACTCATCAGTCCATCCCTCTGTTAGTAAACCCATCTGTTCATCTGTCTGTCAGTAAACTCGTTGGTCCATCCCTCTTTTAGTAAACCCGTCCCAGAGTTGAATCTGGAGCAGCCCATGTGTGAGGCCCATGAAGAAGAGAAGATCAACATCTACTGTCTGACCTGTACCACCCCCACCTGTTCTCTCTGTAAGGTGTTTGGTGCTCACAAAGACTGTGAGGTGGCACCACTCAACGATGTCTTCAGCCGACAGAAGGTCAACATACACACACACATGCACACTACATATACAACATGCAGTTGTTTCCAAAAGAGACACACCTAAATGTTTCTTCATCTCTGGCAGCAGTGTAGAGGAAACGGATTTTAGTACAGTGAAAGAGATTTTTTATGGCTTTCTTTAAAGACAGAATTTACATCTATTAAGCTGACTGAGGCCTTACTTTGACCGGAGAACTCCACGTCATCATAGTTTGACATTAGAGCTTCTGATTGGCTAACAGATGTAATCTGAGTTAATCTGGAGACACGCCTGTGGAGGAATTTAAGGAACAACGTCAAACAGAAGGGCTTCTTCACATGACATTGTGTAACATCAAAAAGAAATTAGGGATGGCACTAGTAAAAAAATAAATAAATAAAAGGTGGACCTTTACCTGTCTTGTTCATCCTTAGGTACAGTTTCCATATGTCTGAAGATCCCATGTTTACCTGTTTCCTGTTACAATAATACACTGATAGAAACAGTTGAAAGACCTCAGAGATTAAAGTGTAGACAGCAGAAAGATGTCAGACCACAGTTTACAGCTGCTAGATGGACAAGGACCCCTCCAGCTAAGTGACAAAGTATCTTAAACACAGTAAGTGAAGGATTAGGAGAGATCATCACACAGATCTGACTAAGTCCAAATAAGTATTGTGGGCAGCTCTGAAAAGGCAGGTGAAAGCCAGAGGACCCTGGACTCGGATGCTAACCAAGCATAGAGAAACCCATTCTGGCTAGACATTCTGATTACTTTCATCTCCATTACAAAGGATCCCGCCTGGTTCCTCTGACTGGACTTTGGGTTTCAGAAGGACTACAAACGTATGCAGAAGAAACTGCCTCTGAACATCAATAGATGTACAACCATACAGTGAAGGGAATCATGTGACGTAGGCAGAGGTACAACCAGGAGCCCTATTCCAGCTGCAGTTGAGCAGGAATGCTGGTGAAAGACTACTGTTGGTTTCACAATAAAATATTGTTGATCCAAGCTGTTATTAAAGGCTGTGCAGCGTCTTGGTTGTTTTAAATTGTAGCTCTAGAATGCTATCAAGTTATCATGTGTATGTGTTTGTTATAATGTGTTATGTGTGTGTTATCACGTGTATGTGTGTAGACGGAGCTGACTGACTGCATTTCCATGCTGGTGGGGAACAACGAGAGGATTCAGGCAATCATCAATCAGCTGGATGAAACCTGCAGAACCGTTGATGTGAGTGTGTTAGTCATTTTGTTAAATGTAGACCTGTCTGAATTATTACACCCCCTATGGAGGAAAGAAAGATGTAATTTTTCTTTTTAAATTATTACATCTTTAGACACAGACCAAAGAAAAACTTCAGGCCACTTCGACAAATCTGATTGTCACTTAGCTTTCAAGTAGCTTTGAAATGGATTGTTCTATCAAAACTTTTAAATAACTTTTTATCAGCAAAATATGTAGATGAATTGTGCAAGGTTTCAGGAAAATTAGATGAAATTTCTTAGTCAGTTTGTTTTACTGTCATTTTTACTTTTTTGAAAATTCATAGAAAGTCTTTAAGTTGGAAAGAAGACTGATTTGAGAGACTGATTTGAGAGAATGATTTGAGAGAATGATTTGAAAACTTCCAATTAATCAGAAGGAAAATAAATTGGTTTTGTGGTCTACAATTCTTTAGAAATTAAGCAAAACTCAAATCTTATTGTTTCTGCTGCCCTACTGGCCAACTGACTTAACTGTGATTCACTATTTCCAAATGCTGACATGAATCAACCCATAGAAGTGCCCGATAGCTCACCTGGTTGAGCTGAAACTCCAGGTACCGAGGCTGAACTCACCTGATTGAGCTGAAACTCCAGGTACAGAGGCTGAACTCACCTGGTTGAGCTGAAACTCCAGGTACCGAGGCTGAACTCACCTGGTTGAGCTGAAACTCCAGGTACCGAGGCAGAACTCACCTGGCTGAGCTGAAACTCAAGGTACCGAGGCTGAACTCACCTGGCTGAGCTGAAACTCCAGGTACCGAGGCAGAACTCACCTGGCTGAGCTGAAACTCAAGGTACCGAGGCTGAACTCACCTGGCTGAGCTGAAACTCCAGGTACCGAGGCTGAACTCACCTGGTTGAGCTGAAACTCCAGGTACCGAGGCTGAACTCACCTGGTTGAGCTGAAACTCCAGGTACCGAGGCAGAACTCACCTGGCTGAGCTGAAACTCCAGGTACCGTGGCTGAACTCACCTGGTTGAGCTGAAACTCCAGGTACCGAGGCTGAACTCACCTGGTTGAGCTGAAACTCCAGGTACCGAGGCTGAACTCACCTGGTTGAGCTGAAACTCCAGGTACCGAGGCTGAACTCACCTGGTTGAGCTGAAACTCCAGGTAACGAGGCTGAACTCACCTGGTTGAGCTGAAACTCCAGGTACCGAGGCTGAACTCACCTGGTTGAGCTGAAACTCCAGGTATCGAGGCAGAACTCACCTGGCTGAGCTGAAACTCCAGGTACCGAGGATGAACTCACCTGGTTGAGCTGAAACTCAGGTGCAGAGGCCACAGTCCTCATTTTTCCGGCCCACGTTTTAGTCCTGGCCCGTGGAGCTTTGCCACATATCTTTCTTTTAGCTCCTATTTCTTGGCTGGACAGTTGGTGATGGTTGATAATGGATGATGATCTTTGGTGTGACAGTTAGTAACAGTTAGTGACAGTTGGTGACGGTTGGTGACGGTTAGTGATGGTCGATGACAATAAGTGACAGTTGGTGACGGTTGGTGACAATTGGTGACTGTTGGCGATGGTTAGTGATAGTTGGTGATGGTTGGTGACGGTAGGTGACGGTCTGTGACGGTTGGTGACAGTTGGCAACGGTTGGCGACAGTTAGTGACAGTTGGCGATGGTTGGTGACGGTAGGTGACGATTAGTGACAGTTGGTGACAGTTTATGACGGTAGGTGACAGTTGGGGACAGTTGGTGACGGTAGGTGACGATTAGTGACAGTTGGTGACAGTTTATGACGGTAGGTGACAGTTGGGGACAGTTGGTGATGGTTGGTGACAATTAGTGACAGTAGGTGACGGTTGGCGACTGTTAGTGACAGTTGGCGATGGTTGGTGACGGTAGGTGACGATTAGTGATGGTAGGTGATGGTTGGTGACGGTAGGTGACGGTAGGTGACGGTTAGTGACGGTTAGTGACAGTTGGTGACAGTTTATGACGGTAGGTGACGGTTGGGGACAGTTGGTGACGGTTGGTGACAGTTGGTGACAGTTAGTAAGAGTTAGTGACAGTTGGTGACGGTTGGTGACGGTTAGTGACAGTTGGTGACAGGTGGTGACGGTTGGTGACAATTGGTGACAATTGGTGGCGGTTGGTGACTGTTGGCGACGGTTGGGGAGAGTTGGTGATGGTTGTGGACAGTTGGTGATGGTTAGTGACAGTTGGTGATGGTTGGTGACGGTTGGTGACAGTAGGTGACGGTCTGTGACGTTTGGTGACAGTTGGCAACGGTTGGCGACAGTTAGTGACAGTTGGCGATGGTTGGTGACGGTAGGTGACGATTAGTGACGGTAGGTGATGGTTGGTTAAGGTAGGTGACGGTAGGTCACGGTTAGTGACAGTTGGTGACAGTTGGTGACAGTTTATGACGGTAGGTGACGGTTGGGGACAGTTGGTGACGGTTGGTGACAATTAGTGACAATTAGTGACAGTAGGTGACGGTTGGTGACAGTTAGTGACGGTACGTGACAGTTGGTGACGGTTAGTGACGATAGGTGAGGATTGGTGAAAGTTAGAGATGGTTGGTGACAGTTGGCAACGGTTGGTGACGGTTGGTGACGGTTGGTGACGGTTGGTGACGGTTGGTGACGATTGGTGACGGTTGGCGACAGTTGGTGACGGTTGGTGACGGTCGGTGACGGTCTGCGACAGTTGGTGACGGTTTGCGACAGTTGGTGACGGTTGGAGACGGTCGGTGACAGTTGGTGATGGTTGGTGATGGTAGGTGACGATTAGTGACGGTAGGTGATGGTTGGTAATGGTAGGTGACGGTTAGTGACAGTTGGTGACCGTTTATGACAATAAGTGACGGTTGGCGATGGTCGGTGACAGTTGGCGATGGTTGGTGATGGTAGGTGACGGTTGGCGATGGTCGGTGACAGTTGGCGATGGTTGGTGATGGTAGGTGACGGTTGGTGACAGTTGGTGACGGTTGGTGACAGTTAGTGACGGTAGGTGACGGTTGATGACGGTAAGTGACGGTAGGTGACGGTTGGTGACAGTTGGCAATGGTTAGTGACAGTTGGCGATGGTTGGTGACAGTTGGTGACGATTGGTGATGATTGGTGACAGTTAGTGACGGTTGGTGACGGTTGGTAACGGTTGGTAACGGTATATGACGGTTGGTGACGGTTGGCGACGGACGGTGACGGTCGGCGACGGTTTGCAACGGTTGGTGACGATTAGTGACAGTTGGTGACGGTTGGTGACAGTTGGTGACGGTTTATAATGGTAGGTGACGGTTAGTGATGGTAGGTGACAGTTGGCAATGGTTGGTGACAGTTGGTGCCGGTTGATGACGATTAGTGACGGTTGGTGACAGTTGGCGACGGTTGGTGACAGTTGGTGCCGGTTGATGACGGCTGTTGAGGAGTGATGACCAGTTGTCATGGTTGCATATTGTTTTTATTTTTCATAACACTCTCAGTGATTTAATAGGTACCTTAGAGATGTTTCTGTCTTTTGGTTTTTGGTTTCAAATATGTTTTCAGGAAAGACTACTAACAGAATTTTAATACTTATACATATACAACCTCAATTCCAAAAAGTATTTAACATAATGTAAAGATTAAATCTCATAAAGCCTTTTTTATTACATATTGAGTATGGAACAGGAACAGGTGATGTTTATCATTGTGTAGCAGCTCCTCTTCTTTTAATAACTGTCTGTAAACCTCTTGGAAGTGAGGAGACCAGCTGCTGGAGTTTAAGGAGAAGAATGTCGTCCCATTCTTGTCTGATGGAGGATTGTAAATTCTCAACAGCCCTGGACCTTCGTTGCTGGATTTCTGGTTTCATGACGCTCCAGATGTTTTCTGCTGGTGAAAGGTCTGGACTGCAGGTAGACCAGTTCAGCACCTGGAGTCTTCTCCTGTGAAGCCATGCTGTTGTGATGGTTGCAGTGTGTGGTTCAGCTTTGTCTTGCTGAAATCTGTGTGGTTTTCCTTGGAAGAGATGTTGTCTGGATGGGAGCAGATATTGCTCTAAAACATCTATGTGATTTTAAGCATTGATGGAGCCTTTCCAGATGTGGAAGCTGTCCATGCCGTAGATACTAGTGCAATCTCATTTTTTAAAGAAACCAGCCAAGTAAAATGATCTCAAAATGCCACTATAATAACACACTTAGTGTTTTGCCTGATAACTCAAGAACAATATGAGCTACAATTTTGATGGGACAATCTTTTATAATTTATGCACCAATCATACTTGTGGGTGTGGCCTAAAATTATTCTTTGGTCTGTATCTTGTGATGTAACAAGACTACCAAACTTGGTACTAATTCTTCAGAAGGACTTAATGAACCAGTTGAAACAAAAGTCTGAAAATCTTGGAATATTTGAAATACATTTAATCAGTTATCGGTTTATTTTATTCTATTTATTTATTTGTTTGTTTAATAAAAGGGTTTCTGGTTTCTGGTTAGAATCTAGAAACAAAGTTTAGTTGTTGAGAGTTTAGCAGAAACTTTACTTATTCATACAAAAATAAAAGGGTTCTACCAGTCATTGATGACAGTATCAATGACATCTAGACAGGAAAGAGAACAGTGCATTATGGGATGTCTCTCAGCAGCTAGGTTTACAGCAGCATATCTAAAACCAATACTAACTATAGAATTTGTCAAAAAGGAAAGTTGAAGCGCAATCTTAAAGCTAGAGAGTGTTTGTGTCTTGAAGACTAACCAGGAGCAGTTTCTACCAGAACCAGTTCCAGGGGCATGATAACTGTAGTCTCCCATTGATGGTCTGAAATAAGATGCTTCTTATGCAGTTCTATGAATGTGTGTGTGATTCCTCACAGTGGTATTGAAGTGGAACTGAAGTCATATGTGTGTTAAGTTTACCAATAAGATACTGGACATTTCCAGATAGTTTATTGCTTTCACCTGGCTTCAACCGGTTCTGTTCATAATGTTTATGGACAGGATTTCTAGGCGTAGCCAGGGGCTGGAGGGAGTCCAGTTTGGAAACCACAGGATTTCATCTCTGCTTTTTGCAGATGATGTTGTCTTGTTGGCTTCATCGAGCCAGGACCTTCAGCATGTGCTGGGACGGTTTGCAACTGAGTGTGAGGCTGCTGGGTTGAGAATCAGCACCTCCAAATCTGAGACCATGTTTCTCGACCGAAAAACGGTGGCGTGCCCTCTCCGGGTAGGTGGAGGAGTTTTAGTATCTCGGGGTCTTGTTTACGAGTCAGGGAAAGATGTAGCATGAGATTGACAGACAGATTGGTGCAGCGTCTGCAGTCATGCAGTCAATGTACCGAACCGTTGTGGTGAAGAAGGAGCTGAGTCGAAAAGCAAAGCTCTCGATTTACCGGTCAATCTACGCTCCCACCCTATGAACTTTGGGTAATGACCGAATGGACAAGATCATGGATACAAATGGCTGAAATTAGTTTCTTCCGCAGCGTGGCTGGGTGCTCCCTTAGAGATAGGGTGGGAACATCAGTTCTCACATCGAGAGGAGTCAGCTGAGGTGGCTTGGGCATCTGTATGGGATGCCCCCTGGACACTGTTTCAGGCATGTGCCACCAGGAGGAGACCCCAGGGAACCCAGAACCAGCTGGAGAGACTATGTCTCTCATCTGGCCTGGAAATCCCCCCGGAAGAGCTGGAGGAAGTATCTGGGGTGAGGGAGGTTTGGGCATCTCTGCTCAGACTGCTGCCCCCACAACCCAGTCCGGATAAGCGGAGGAAAATGGATAGATGGATGGATCTGGTTTCATGGACAGGTACAGCTTAGAAGAATGTAAAGAAATGCTGCCTGATAAAAGTAGCTAATGGCTGTATAGAGAAACAAGTCACGCTGCAAGTTCAGAACCCTGAACACCAGGACCAACTCTGGTGGATGAGCAGGACTCTTTGTTCACATGTACAAACCAGAATCTGTAAAAAATAAATCAGACTTGGGCAGTAGAGGTTGGAATACTGCTCCTCTATAGGGAGGTGATCACATGTACCCAGGGGTCCAATCAAGGCCCGTGACCCTCCACCTGGTTCACAGGTGAGTGTATTTGCAGGAGAACGGCCGTAGGCAGAAATCAAAGGTGTGTGAGACATTCGATCGCGTGTTCTCGCTGCTGGAGGAGAAGAAAGGTGAGATGACGGTCAGGATCAATGCTGAGCAGGAGGAAAAGCTTGACTACATCCGAGGTCTGAGGAAGAAGTACAGCGACCACCTGGATGGCACCGCCAAGCTGCTGGAGACCGCCATCCAGACCATGGACGAGTCAGAGATGGCTGTATTCCTCCAGGTGATGGCAACATCATCATGTCATGTACAGATGTTTTTAAATCTTTGAACACAGTTTATAATATAGACACATACATTTTATTATCCATTGTCTGAGAGTAAAATTGAGAAAGCCTTTCCAGTTTTAAGTCAGTTTAGATTTTTAAGTCTGAGGTTTACCCAGCCTGGTCACCCATACCCACTCACCTATAATGTTTCTCTTTGAATTTCCTCCACAGACATCAAAACCTCTGCTGCAGAAGTGAGTCTTTCTGTCTCTTCTGTTTGTCATTCTTTGTTATGATTTGTCGTCACTTGCTGACCTCAGTGTTGTGTTTCCTGCTCAGACTCTTGGAGGGCACCAACTTTTCCCACCTGGATAAAATCCAACAAGGCTATGAGAACATGGACCACTTCACGGCTAACTTTGAACAGCAGAGGAGAGCACTGGCAGACGTCGACTTCATCAAACGTAAACCGAACAAACCACAAATCAGC
Source organism: Xenentodon cancila (assembly GCA_014839995.1). Taxonomy (NCBI): domain Eukaryota; kingdom Metazoa; phylum Chordata; class Actinopteri; order Beloniformes; family Belonidae; genus Xenentodon; species Xenentodon cancila. The sequence goes on along the minus strand of CM026207.1, from coordinate 21,683,275 downwards.
ATGCTTGATCACATTTTACTTGTTTCACTGTACAATTATTTATTGAACAAAAAAAAAATCAGCCAAAAAGCAAAAATATTAACAGGGAAGATTTCTGGTCCATTCTTCCAATGTTGCTTTACTTTATTGAGGTTTTTGGATGTTCACTTCTATTGAGCTCTCTGACGGTCCCACCACAGCACTTCACTCAGGTTCAGGTCTGGACTTTGACCAGGCCATTCCAGAACCTTGATTTTTAAAGTTTTCATCATTCTGATGTAGATTTGCTGCCGTGTTTGGGGTCATTTCCTCTCAGTTACAGCCAAACCTTAGCTGCCACACAGATTCCCTCATATTTGTCTCTAGAAGACTGGTCTACAGATGAGTTCCCAGACCATCATTACTCCACCACCATGCTTGACAGTGGGTATGAGGTGTTTCTGCGAAAATGCTGTGTTTGGTTTTCTTCAAAGATGGTTCTGGACATTAAGACCAAACACCAACACAATGGCTTGTTATCTCTTTAGTTCACACACTGTCAGGTCAGGTTCCAGTAGGACTGTAGACCAGTGCTAGTAAGACTGTGGACCAGTACCAGTAAGACTGTAAACTAGTACTAGTTAGACTGTAGACTAGTACCAGTACAACTGCAGACTTTTACCAAAAAGCCTTTAACCCAGTACCAGTAGGACCACAGACTAGTACCAGTACAACTGCAGACTTTTACCAAAAAGCCTTTAACCCAGTACCAGTAGGACCACAGACTAGTACCAAGACTATAGACCTGTACTAGTAAGACTGTAGACCAGTAGCAGTAAGACTGTAGACCAGAACTAATATTACTATAGACCAGTACCAGTGAGGCTGTAGACTATTATTAATAATACTGTAGACCAGCACCAGTAAGACCTAGACCAGTATTAATAATACTGTAGACCAGTACTAATAATACTGTAGACCAGTACTAATAATACTGTAGACCAGTATTAATAATACTGTAGACCAGTTCTAACAAGATTGTAGACTAGTACAAGTAAGACTCTAGACCAGAACTAATAATACTGTAGACCTGTACTAGTAAGACTGTAGACCAGTACCAATAATACTGTAATCCAGTACTAATAATACTGTAGACCAGTACTAATAATACTGTAGACCAGTACCAGTAAGACTGTAGACCAGTACTAATAAGACTGTAGACCAGTACTATAAAGACTGTAGACCAGTACTAATAAGACTGTAGACCAGAACCAGTAAGACTGTAGACCAGTACTAATAAGACTGTAGACCAGTACTAATAAGACTGTAGACCAGTACCAGTAAGACTGTAGACCAGTACTAATAAGACTGTAGACCAGTACTATAAAGACTGTAGACCAGTACTAATAAGACTGTAGACCAGAACCAGTAAGACTGTAGACCAGTACTATAAAGACTGTAGACCAGTACTAATAAGACTGTAGACCAGAACCAGTAAGACTGTAGACCAGTACTAATAAGACTGTAGACCAGTACTATAAAGACTGTAGACCAGTACTAATAAGACTGTAGACCAGAACCAGTAAGACTGTAGACCAGTACTAATAAGACTGTAGACCAGAACCAGTAAGACTGTAGACCAGTACCAGTAAGACTATTGCATACCTTCACTGGTAGTATCATTTCTGATTGGTTTAAGAGGGGAGCCAATTACAGCAGAGTGAGTGAGGAGCAGTGGGAGGACAGTGGGAGGTTCACTGGAGCAGACACGCAATCAGAGATTGAAGCCTCATTTATTCCCTGGAATTGCACAGATATAGAGGTGAATGGAGGCTCCACTTTGTGTTCGGCCTTGTTGGTGTTTGGAAATATGAACAAAACCGGGCATTACATTGTATTCTGTTGTTGTTTCCTCTGACTCAGAATTAGAGCAAATAAAAAAAAACCTCCTCCACAGTCGTCTTGTTTATTGATGTCATTAGTTGGGTTGTCCCCCTGTTGGATGTGTTGCTTAGCAACCAAACAAATACAGAGGTATGTGGTGTAGCAATGGGAACATTTGTAATGGACAGATGTACAAATGTATGGAAATTGATTAAAAACAAGGATTTACGCTGCAGGATCTGACAGAGTCAGAGAGTCTAAGTCACAGTGTTAAACAGCTCTGCTGTGTTGCTGATCAATATGAAGAGAGATCAATAATGCAGTAACTAAAATTATACTGAATTAACATGTTCTTGTGAACACAAACACGTGAACATGCTTACATGGGAGCTAACAGGTTAGCACTGAAATAACACTGGTCACTGTCTACCTCAGTTGATGAAGATGATGACGAAGATGAGGAAGAGGCGGAGCTTAGAGGCCTGACAGGGGGAAGTCACACCAAGCCGCAGCAGGCTGCCCCTGCAGCAGCTGCACGACCGCTGGCCAATCAGCCGCCTCCACTCTCACCTGTCCTCTCACCCACCCCCCAGAGGACATCAGAGGCCCCTCCCACCCCAACCCCACTGACGAAGAGCCCTGTCCCATCAGCTTCCAGCCAGACAGCGAATCTTTTGCCCCTCCCTTCCACCAGCCCCGCCTCTCAGGTATGAAACTGCTGCATTCAGGTGTGTAGAAAAGTCTATTTTTGTGGGCCTTATGTCCTATTGTTCTTGTACTTGTGCTTATTGTTGTTCTTGATGTTCTTCTTCTTCATCTTCTATTTTTCAGTCGGATCAGCAAAGTGACTCGGACAACAAAGATGGTCCCAAACATGTCTTCTCCTTCAGTTGGCTCAACCAGAAGTAGAACCTGTAGAACCAGTCCAGCTCCAGGACCCGGATCAGCCTGACCTGGTCTTTGCTCTTCAGGACTTTCTGATATTTTGTTATCCTTGTGTGATAAAAGCTGCGCTGATACTCTGAAACTGTTGGTTCTGCTCTTTCTATGTGCAGATTGATGGAAAGATTTGTTTTTATTTTCTTCTTTTTCCTCTGACGGACTCACTCAGAAGTCTGGAGGATATTCAGTTGACATTCAGACACTTTAAAGGGAGTGACACAGATCACGCCTCACTTGTGTTGCTGTTTTCTGTGAAAGTGTCAAATAAATAATGGTTTTATTATGAAGCATGTTTCTCTGATCTGATTAGCTGCTGTGGTGGTAAGTAAATGTACTTTTAACAGGTTTTGTGACTGCTTTTGTGACTGTGTCAGTGAAAGGCCAACATTCAGAACATTCACACATCATCAGCGTAGAGAAAACCTAAAACCAATACACCTTGGTTCCTACTACACATTTACTCCTGCTACATCCCCCTCCTTTAGCTGACTGTTCATTTTTCTTTATCACTTTATCAACAGAGCCTTTTTTTTTTTTTTTTTTTTACTGTATGTGTAACTAAAAAACAACGGATTCAAAATTTTCCATCACTTGAGCTGTGGTAGAGGAGGTGAGCTTAGCCATTTCGATGTTCTTGATGACCACCAGATGCACAGCATTGGTCAACTGAAACAGATCTGCTGCCACACACTGCCATGGCCCCTCAGGTAGTGGTGTTCTGGGAAAATGTGAGCTTCTGTTGCACAAATTGTGCAGTTCTCCACTTTCTGTTGTATTTCTTTAGTCAATCCTGGACATCATCCAGACTTCTGTGCTCTGGCAGCCCACTTCGTCATGCTTTGGTGACCTTCATGTAATTTGTTCAATATCTCTTCTTGTGTGGCGCAGGAATGACAACCTACAACCAGCAGGTCTGGGTGGTACTGCCAGTAGGGTTGGAGTTGAGATGGAAGAGCTTTCCTGTTAATGGGCCAAACTCTTGTCACCATGTGTTTTGGGAGAGGAATGCTGTCCCATTCTAGTCTCATATAGGATTGGAACTGGTCCAAAGTCCCGGATCCTCTTTGTCTTAGTTTTTCTCTTATGATGCTCCAAATGTTTCTAGTTGGTGGGTCTGGACTGCAAGCAAACCAGTTTTGCACCTAGACTCCACTATGATGAAGCCTATCCATCCATCCATCCATCCATCCATCCATCCATCCATCCATCCATCCATCCATCCATCCATCCATCCATCCATCCATCCATCCATCCATCCATCCATCCATCCATCCATCCATATTCACCTGGGGTGAGGTCACTGGGGCAGTAGCTTAAGCAGGGAAATCCTAGACTTAACTCTCTTCAGCCACTTCATCCAACTCATCGGATCGGGGAATCTGAAGGTGTTCCCAGGCCTGCTGAGAGACACAGTCTCTCCAGCATGTCCTGGGTCTTCCCTCAGATGTCCTCCCAGTGGGACACAACTGTGATTCTGTAGCATCTCTTTGACCACAGCCTAAACCAAGACAATGTTCCAGTGCTGTGGAAAACGTCCTGCCATGTTCTATGATCTCACATCATGAAAGTCCTTGAGAGATGTTTATTGGTCCACCTGAATAAGTAATAAGCAACTTCACTGTAGTTTAATCATTGTTGGGTGTATCAGTGATGGACAGGAGCCTAAGAACAGAGAACTGGTGGATTGTTTTGTGGCATGGTGTGGGAACAGTCATCTCATCTTGAATGTAACAAGACAAAGGAGATGATTGTGGATTTTAAAAGAGCCAGGATTAAATCAAATAATTTTCCCATCATGGGAGAAAAAGTGGAGGTGATAGCAAAGTTTAAATACCTCAGTGTTCAACTGGACAACACACTGTACTGGAGATACAACACTGATGCTTTTTATTATAAAGGATAGAGCAGACTTTACGTCTTAAAGAAGCTTAAGTCCTTCAGCGTTTAAGCCAGAGTTAAAGAAACTGAAAAAACTTCTGGAGCTTCTGGAGATGATTGTGCAAAGGAGGATACTTCATAAAATGAAGAAGATCATGGACAACCCTGAACATCCTGTTCACAGGCACATGATTTAGTTTATCTTTAGGCAGAGGGTTCTTCAGATCCGCTGCAATTCAGACCACTACAGAAGATCCTCCAGACCGTTATAGGAGTGTTCCTGCCCACAGCAATAAACCTCTACAATAACTCTTCAAAACAACTGAAATCATGACTACTGCATAAATTAATTTCCCCTCATCCTCGATGTCTCCCTCACCTGGTTCCTCCCAATGTGGAGGTGCAGCAGCTCTGTTCAGAGCTCATCCGGGATGGCTCTCTCCTTTCCAATAATTTATGTTACATTTTTCTATCTGAATGGCAAAATCATTGAAATGTGTAAAGGTGTGAGGGAATTTTCCAAATAATGCAAAAACAGTTATTTTTGAATGGAAATAATAACTATAGTGAAGTGTCAGTAAAATGATATTAGTTTTCCAGGCTGGTACCTGATCCTGGTTCCTGATCCTATCCATCCTCATCATACCCAAAGAAAACCTCAACATGTTTATTTTTGCCACCTCCAACTCTGCCCACTGTCTCCAAACACTTTTCATTCTTCTCATGCTGATCCCTGATGCAGTCCCACCTCCACCTTGAACCTCTCTGTCACTAATGGAGAGCCCAGATACCCTCAGAGGAAACTTATTTTGGCCACTTGTATCAGCATTCTCATTCTGTTGGTCACTACCCACATTGGCCAGGGGGAAGTGGCACATAGATCAACTGACTTCACTTATTTTTTGGCTCAGCTCTTTCTTCATCACAGACTGAGATTCTTGATCTCCACTTGGGGATATGAAGCCATGCTGTTGTGATGGATGCAGTATATGGTTAAAAATCGTCCTGCTGGAAGATGTTAAACCACATACTGCAGCTTTTATTTTGACAATCCCCTCTTCCGTCTTTTACAGTCCATGGTACTCGGGTGGTCCTTAGCGGGTCAAATCGGACATGGCGGGTCGGGACCGAGTCGTCCATCTGCTCAGGCAGCTGGAGCGTGCGGCGTAAGTCCGACTCACCAACCTTCAGACCGGAACCGGGTTAAACACGCTAGAATGAGGCGAAGGTAGCGCCAAACTCCGGTTGGAAAACTGACCACTTTAACGTATTCAGGTAAAGATTCGGTTTGACAAAGCCAAAATCTTGGAGGAAATCAGATTCTGCACCAGCGGAGGATTTTGAACGATTCGGCGTACGCTTGGCACACGAAAACGATTTTATTATTTTGTAAAAAGTGTATTTTTTTAACGTCACCAGTTCACAGGTGATTCTATTCTGATTGCGTAAGAGACACCACGTGACAGAGTCCAGGTTTAGATCCAAAACTCGATCTCTATGGTTTTGAAAGCATACATAAACCCAGAAAACGTGCCAGGTGATCAAAACCTTTTTTTCAGATCTGTTTTAAAGTCTCCTCCTGAATCACCTGGGACCAGGTTCTACACCTGATGTTCTTCAGTCGCACACACACTTATTTATTTCACTGCTTCTTTAGATGTTTGAATACAAGTTCAGTATTGCCAAAGTTAGTTTCATGTTGGATATTCATCAAGAATCTGGTCTGGATGCCAGCTGAAACACGCCCACCTCACCTCACACAAGTATGTATTTTACTATATTTTTATACTCGCAATCCACAACGACAGCCCGAGTTCCAGAACCCAGAAGATCCAACAGGAACCAAGTAGGATTATCCAAAAGGGTTCAGGTGAGGTCGTTGCGGCTGGATACAAACAGGCTGGAATGCTGACGATCTGGAAACAGAGACGTGAAGCTGTGGTTTAAAAACTGAGAAGTTCAGTTATAGTCAATCAGTAATCATAGTGCGTGAATTGTGATGAGTTCATGGGAACCCAGGAAACCGCAGCGCTGACCCATGACTACACCAGGGGTGTCAGAGTCCAGTCCTCAAGGGCCGGCATCCTGCATGTTTTAGATGTGTCCCTGCATCAACACGCCTGATTCAAATGAATGGGCATTCCCAGCTTGTCTGAACAACTCTGTTAATGACGCGGTCACTTGTATCGCGGCGTGCTGAAGCAGAGTAACAGCTAAAACATGCAGGACACCGGCCCTCGAGGACCGGAGGTCCACCTTATTGAACACAGATTCTGTAAATTCACTAGGCAGGTAAAAGCATCTACACTTCACAGTCAGAAACTCTATGACTTGAGATGATCCACACAGGATTACATCGGTGGTTACCAATGTAAATGTCCAAATTGCCTACTCCTCCTCCTGTAGTGGCCAAGCTGGTAGTAGACCCTATCACTTCAGAGGCTGCTGGGCCCATTAGGAGAAGCGATCCGAGTTCCTGCAGCGTGTTGCAGACAGCTGTGTGTCAGATAGACTTAGTGTCTTAGATCTCAGATACAGGTGCAGTAGAAGTGTGCATTTTCAGTAAGGCTGGTCACAGGTTGTCCTGCAGACTTTACGCTGAGACGTTGCAGGTCTTCGTGTGATGGAACCAGTGATGTGTTCTGTCACAAGTATGTTGCTGCTGAGTCAGTTCAGCGAAGCGACGCACAGCCCTTGTTTCTTAAATATTCAACCTCTAACTAACTTCACTGCCACAAGTTTAAGTGCAGTCTGACACTCAGAAGTGTGTGTGTGTGTGTGTGTGTGTGTGTGTGTGTGTGTGTGTGTGTGTGTGTGTGTGTGTGTGTGTGTGTGTGTGTGTGTGTGTGTGTGTGTGAAAACAGGTGTAGGTGTCCTGCTCACTCCAACACCTTCCACCAAGGTATGCTCCGTGTCACTCATACGTTCATCAATGCTGCACCTGCATGCAGACATTGATTGATTAATCAGCCACTCTGAAGAATATTGATTAATAGCAGACCAGTCAGTTATAAACGAGTAATTGTTTTTTTCTGCAGATGTAGGCACAGCAAGCTGCATCGTCAGGAAAACAGACTACGCCTTCGAGGTGAGCCACATGAGACTCAGAAAATGACAGTTTTTTTTTTTTTTTTCCAGATTTTTTATTAATATTCCGCAGTCAGAAACAACATGACCATCAATCACAGATCAAAACTAGCGAGTCTTTGTTCAGGATGACCTCGGAGAGTTTTAACACACCTCTAACTGAATAACTAAAACAGTTATCTCAGCTCCCGACAGAAAAACAATCAGGTGTAAATTTTGAGTTTTTTTGTGGAAGTTTTCCCATGTCCTCACCATGTTCGTGGTTTCCCTGAAACAACCCTAATACATATGCTGGCTCAGCTATCATCAACAAGATGGGTTGATTTAGTTAGCTCAGCTTGAGTTTGAACTCCCCGATCACACTAAAGTTTTACTAACTAGGGGCCCTCAAACAGTACTCGCCCAAAGCCCCCAAAAATCTGGGGAAGGCCCTGGTTCTGAGTATCTTTATCCAGCTTCAGCTCAGCGGTGCAAAAAGTCTCCTTTTTATTGTCGTTGTCTAAACCATTCTGTTTTTTTCTGTCAGATGGCGAGTTCCAACATCCGGTACGGAGCTGGAGTCAGCAGAGAGATCGGCATGGTAATCGCACATCACCTTCATCCTCCTCATCATGACTGTAACCCAGCAGGTGATATCAGACACCTTTCAAGTCTAAACTTCAGGTCCAGACAAGGAACTCCTTCCACTTAAAGGGTTTAAGATTCCAGGTTATAAAACAAGATCTGATTTCAGTCACTAATCCTGGTTCTGTTGTTGTGGACCCGGATCCTCCTGCAGGACCTTCAGAACCTCGGTGGTCAGAACGTTTGTCTGATGACAGACAGAAACTTGTCTCGCCTCCCTCCTGTGAAGGCTGTGCTGGAGTCTCTGGTTAAGAACGGGGTCGAGTACAAAGTGTTCGACAACGTCCGGGTGGAGCCCACGGACTCCAGGTGAGTCGCTCACAGGGGACGTCCTGCTCTCTGATTGGCTGGCGTGTTTTTAATTTAATCATGATACAATAAATTCAATCAGTACACCAATGAAACATTTAAAGTACTTAAATAAACACAGTTTCACCACCACGCAGCTAAGTGCGCAGATCGTGAAGAAACAAGACTGTCTCAGAAAACTTCACGATACCAGGAAACAACATCTGGATTTTCAGGTTAGATTCAAGTAGGAAGTTAAAAACAAACAACAACAAAGTTACAGTTCCTCTATTGACCACTAGAGCTAGATTTGCACCTCCTGTCGAACGACTGGGTCTGGATCCAGACTTCTCCTGACCAGTAGGGACTGGATCTGGACCCATGACATGCCATGTGAGGAAACAGACTTCATGGTCACTCTTCAAAAACTTCTGGGTGACTCGACAAAACTTTGAAGACAGCCTGATCTTTGTTGTTTCACCATCTGAAGTCAGATTCCAGTGGAAACCTGCTCTGGATTTATGCAATTAAAAGTCCTACAATTAGTATTACAACATCTGTAGATTTTGGGATGTACAAAAGCAACCAATACCAAACCATCGTCTTGGAAACGGACGTTATCCGGTCTGGAGAAATGTGGATTTGTGAACTCCCCGTTGATTCGAATGTCTGAGAAGATTCCCTAGAGGTGTAAATGATCCAGATCCATCTAGTTGTTCCTATTTCCTTCCTAATTAATATGAATTACATCTAGTGATATTTAAATAAAATAAAACCAGTGTGATATGTCATTTTTGAAGCTGGTCTCTCAGGTGTGGGCCTGGTTTGGAAGGGTTCCTTGGAAACACCATAAAGTTGACGTAAAAACTGAATATTAAGTGAAGATATTTTCCTGGAATCTGACGTTCCCACCCCTCCGTGGAGTCCAGTTGTATGTTTGCTGGTAAACTCTATTCTGTCTCCGTAGCTTTAAAGAAGCCATCTCTTTTGCTAAAAACGGCTCATTTGATGTATTTGTGGCGGTGGGCGGTGGATCAGTGATTGACACCTGTAAAGCAGCCAACTTGTACTCCAGCCACCCTGACGCCGACTTCCTGGACTTCGTCAATGCTCCGATCGGCAAAGGGAAGCCGGTGACGGGAGCGCTGAAGCCGCTCATTGCAGGTATGTCACCTGTTTACCTGCAGACTGGCCCGTTCAGCTCAGCGGTGACTGTCGGGTGTTTATTTCCAGTTCCAACGACTGCAGGGACGGGCAGCGAGACCACCGGAGTCGCCATCTTTGACTTCGAGCCTCTGAAGGCCAAGACAGGTGACCAGAGACAACATTCAGAGTATGGAAAAGATTGTTGTGCTGTTAAAAGTAACCTACGGACATCAGGGCTTTTTAGGTGCAATGTGTACCTGGGAGGAGCTCTGATGACATCATCAGGATGAGACTGAGCTCTGATTGGTTGTGTGTGCTCAGGTATTGCCAGCAGAGCCATCAGACCCACGCTGGGCATCGTGGACCCGCTGCACACTCTCACCATGCCCGAGAGGGTGGCAGCCAACAGTGGCTTCGATGTCCTCTGGTCCGTTCAGCCACCCATCATCATCCATCCATCCATCCATCCACCCATCACTCATTCATCCATCCATCCACCCATCACTCATCCATCCACCCAGCACCAGTCATGCCAGCCAGCACCCAACGCAGCAGCCATCCATCACCCAAGCAGCAGCCAGCCAGGCACCCACTCAGGCAGCCATCGACCACCCAGCAGCAGGCAGCGAGCCACCCAGCACGCAGCCAGCCAGCACCCATGCAGCCACCCAGCACGCATGCCATCCAGGCACCACACGCAGCAGCCAGCCAGCCAGCCACCCAGCAGCATCCAGCCAGCCAGCCAGCCAGCCATCCACCCAGCACGCAGCCCAGCCAGCCACCCATGCACTCAGCCAGCCAGCCATCACCCAGCACTCAGCAGCCATCCACCCAGCGGCATCCAGCCAGGCACCCTCACGCAGCAGCCATCCATGCACCCATCACTCATTCAGCCACCATCACCCAGCACTCATTCATCCATCCACCATCCACCCATCATCCATCCATCCATCCACCCATCATTCATCCATCCATCCACCCATCACTCATTCATCCATCCATCCACCCATCACTCATCCATCCATCCATCCATCACTCATTCATCCATCCACCAACCCATCATTCATCCATCCATCCACCCGTCACTCATTCATCCATCCATCCACCCATCACTCATCCATCCATTCACCCATCACTCATCCATCCATCCATCTGTCGCTTTGTTTCATACAAATGAAGAGCAGTACAGTCATGGTGGAAGGGTTTTATACCTGCTTTTAATCTTTTTTTGTGTAAAATCATGATATAATTATCTGATTGTAGTAATTGCTAGACAAATAACCTTCACCCTCAAATGAACAACAAGATCAAACTTTTTCACTGGGTCTTTCTTTATGTGAAACTAATGACATCAGGTTCAGGTGTGGACTTTTAATCAGTCAAATTTTATTTATTAAAAAATTATTTATAAAGCGCTTCACATACCATAAGGCAACAAGTGCTATACAGCTAAATAAGAAGCAAATCAAAGCAAGGTCATAGAATAAAATGGAAACATAAAACATAAAGAATTTAAATAAAAAGTAGTGGCAAACGTCAATACACGGACTAGTCGACTAGTCATCCTCGTTTGAGTTAAAAGCCTCTGTAAAAGTTTTTACATTTCATTTTTGAAAAAAGATGTAAAACCATTAAGAGTTCTAGCAGACCTCACAGAGAGGGGAAGACCATTCCAAAGTTTAGGGGCTACAACTGAAAAAGGCTCCGTCTCCCCTAGTCACAAAGCGAGTCCTAGAACCACCAGCAGCAGTTGATCTTCAGATCTCAAAGCTTTACTAGGACGATGATAATGTAAGAGTTCAGGAATATAAGGAGGAGCCAGACTACTTAAACATTTTAAAAACCAAAAAAATAATTTTAAACGTGATTCTGAAGGAAACAGACAGCCAGTGAAGGGAACGCAATATTGGAGTGATATGCTCGCACCGTCTTGTGCCTGTGTGCAAATGAATTTTGGACTAGCTGTAGACCGCAAAGCAGACACTGGTCCATTCAACTATGAGGGGAGTTGCAGTAGTCCAGTGTACACAAGATAAAAGCATGAATAACCTTTTCAAGGGCATCATGTGTCAGATATGGCTTGACTTTACTAATTAGCCTCAAATGATTTAAAAACTAGACTGGACCACTTCCCTGACCTGTCCATCAAATTTGAAATTATTATCATTCTGATGTAGATTTGTTACTGTGTTTGGGATCATTTCTTGTCACATGACTCAGTGTCAGCCAACCTTTTATCTATCAGACAGATTTCCTTGTTCCATATTGCTGTTGTCTTTCCCTCTTGGCACTGTGTTAACACACACCTGAATGTTCCAGACCAGCAAACTACCAAAACATCTACTTTTATAGAGGCCTCCACGCCTACTGATGATCAAGAAATGTTGATTCAAAGAAGGGGTTCTAACTCCCCTACATGGCTTTATTTTTGTTTGGTGTTGCTATTTGGCAGCAGGTCAGTTGACGTCTTTTCTGCATCCATCAGTCACGCTCTGGAGTCGTACACCGCCCTGCCCTACGACCAGAGGAGCCCCTGCCCCCCCAACCCCATCCACCGCCCCGCCTACCAGGGCAGCAACCCCATCAGTGACGTCTGGTCCCGCCACGCCCTCCACGTGGTCGCCAAGTACATGAAGCGGTAAACACACACTACTTCTGCCTATCCAGAACCAGCTCCTTTACCAGAAGCAGTTCTTAAAAACCAGTTCCTGATCCAGCTTGGGGGCCCTAGTGGTGATGTGGAGACCATTCCGCTGTATATTCTGTGTATAAACAAATGGTTCTGCAGTGGAACAAATAAAAGTCCAAAACCTTTGTTTTTATTAGATATTAAAGATGATGAGTTTATATTTGTTAAGGGGGACATTAATGCCCAAGATACACTATATAATTGAGTTTATGGCATTAACAGTGATGCCAATAATAACAGAACAACAAAGAGCAATATTAGTAATCTTGAATGCAACAGTAACATCACTAACAACAATTACTTTGAAAAACAATAACAATGATAAGAAACGTGAGAGCAGTTGGAGGTTGAGAAGACAGGAAAGAGGAGAGAACGAGAGCGGCAACAGATCGGGAACACGTGCTGGGAAGAAGGAGCACAGGTTGAAAACAACAACAATGATGTCATTACTAAAGTTGGAGTAGAGGGGAGCAGGGAGAGCAGAGGAGCAATGTGGGAGGTCCCCAGCCGTCGAGATCCATCTGTTGACAGAATGTTGTAAAAACTGGCTGGATCAGTTCCAGCTCACTCGTATAATCTAACTGATTCAGTTATTGACTGGCTGATTGATTGCAGAGCTGTGCGGGACCCGGAGGACCTGGAGGCCCGGTCCAGCATGCACCTGGCCAGCGTGTTTGCTGGGATCGGTTTTGGAAATGCCGGAGTTCATCTGTGGTGAGAACCTAGTTTATGCTGACTATCTAGTAGTAGTTTTGTTTGCTTTCAGACGCCTACTTCAACATGAACCTGGGTTTTTGAGCTGTTTTAGGCCGCTACCCGCAGGATGTTTCTTTATTAACCAGACTGGAAACAACTGGTTTAACTAGTTTCCTGCTGTCGCTCTCCCTCTCTGCAGCCACGGGATGTCATATCCAATCGCAGGCAATGTGAAGACTCACTCAGCGAGGGGCTACAGTGTGGAGCACCCCTTGGTGGTGAGAGATGACACAACCCAGAGACGAGAGGAAAACACCTTTCAGGGTTCTGTTCGGTGTGGACATGAAAGCAGAGTGATGTCATTTACATACAGTCACTGACAAAAGTTTGAACCCTGTTATTTTAATCCAGTGATTAAAAAAACATCATCTGATCATAGTGAGTCTTAGTGTCAGAAAAAATACAAAATCAGATTATCAACAAGAGGGGTTGTGTTTAACTCTAGGAACCACTACAATCTGGTGTTGTTTTTTTTTTTTTTTTTTTTTTAGAAAATAAAAAAACACAGGAATATTAACTGTATTGAATATAAAGAGTTAATATTAGGATTGAAGGAAGACCATTCTAAAAACAAATCCTGGTCCAAAGTTACTTCAACATTCCTCACATTAGTTTGATGTCAAAGGGAAATAACTGGTTGTTATGAACTGTCTTCAGCCTCATGGACTCTCGGTGGTCCTCACATCTCCAGCCGTCTTTAACTTCACTGCGCCGATGTGTCCGGAGCGCCACCTGGAGGCTGCAGAGATCCTCGGTAAGAGTTTAGAGATGCTCTGAGTCGGATATGATGACAAATAAATGTTATATTGGAAAACATGGTCAGAATGTTGGTGATAAACCTCATTAACTTGAAAGACAATTAAAAACGCTTGTACATTCAGGTGCTGTAACAAACTCTGTGGTGCAGTCATTCTCTGTAATCCATTAAAGTGTAGTGACAAAGTCTGTGGTATGTTCGTCCGTTCAGGTTCAGTTCCTGTCTGTGGTGCATTCAGGTGCACTAAGAGACTCACTGTGATGTGTTAATGTTCAGTAAGAGCCTCTTTATGGTGCATTCAGGTGCAGTTACTCTGTGTTTTGCCTTTGGGTGCAAAAACAGACTTGGTCCTTTCTGTCAACTCTTTGTGGTGTGTTCAGGTGTTGCAATTCTGTAGTGCACATAGCTGTTTTCCTTGTGGTGTAGATACAGTAATGGACTAGGCTGCATTTAGGTGCAGTAACTGGTGCATTTGGAAGTTACAATGTTCTCTGATGCCTTCAGGTGCAATAAGTCACTGTGGTGTGTTCAGGTGCATTAACAGACTTAGGTGCACTAAGAAATTCTCTGTTATGTTTATCAGCAGTCATTCTCTGTGATGAGTTCAGATGTAGTAAGAAATTTTGTGGCACGTTCAGGTGCGTTAAGAGACAGTTGCATTTTGGTGTAGCTGATGCTGTTCGCTCAGTTGCAGTAACAGATTCTCTGCGGTGCTTTCAGGTGCCGATGTTCGGCGTGTGAAGCTGGAGGACGCTGGTGCTGTTCTTGCCGACACGCTGCGTCACATCCTCTACGATCTGCAGGTGGAGGACGGACTGGGAGCTGTTGGATACAGCCGAGAGGACATCCCAGCGCTGGTGAAGGGAACGCTTCCTCAGGTGAGTCTCTCCAGGTCAGCATGTTTTCGCTGCAGGTGTACTCAAGTAATTTCTTATTGTTCTTCTGCCCTGCAGGAACGTGTCACCAAACTGTCTCCCAGAGCTCACACAGAGGAGGACCTGAGCCGCCTCTTTGAAGCCTCCATGAAGCTGTACTGAGGTTCCTGCTGCTGCGCTTTCCCCGGCGCCCACCAGAGGCTGCTGTTGTCTGCAGTCAGGCTCGTCAGCATCTAAATCTATCGGTCTGTGATCAGGTGTTTCCTGTACATCAGCCATGTCGTGATGAAAACCACAGTCCTAAATCATATGACTCAAATCAAATATTTCTTGGTTAAATAATTTTCATAAATGGTAAAGCAGCCTGCTGCATTGTCAGCAATTTTAAAAGGTTTGGCATTTTAAATGACTGGGTGAATACCCATCTTAAAGCTGACTGGTTTTTAGGTTTAATAGTTAATTTAATTCACCAAACTGACAAAATCCATGAAAACCATCATGAAAGCGAGGACAGAGTTTGGTGAAACACTAACAGAACCAAATTGTGTCAACTTTGAGTTTTTATTCAGTTCTGTTTCTGTTTCTGTTTCTTAATTTGTTAGTATAAAATGTGAATATAGAGCTTTGTTTTATATCATTAAATTATTTTACAAATTTTAATTAAAAACCATGCATCTACTCCATTTCTGACTATTTTGTCATCATTACTTGTGTCTACAAACAGTGAACTGTAACTGATATAACTGCATCGTAGAGCTTTCTTCTGGAGATTTGATTGAAAGAGCATTTGAACGGCCATGAATAAGAACCACTCATTCCCACTGCTTGTTAATTAGAACAAATCCCACCCAGGAACCACCTTATAAAGAGGTATATCCTCAACCTGCAGGTCTACCTGTGGGTGCATGTCACAGAAAACAAAACATTTTCAGATGCAGTGATAAAGCTCATTAACTGAAGTGAATTATCCTTATTGCTCTTTTCTGCAGTGTGATTAGTTGTGATAATGTACTATTTTTTGTAGTTACCCAGAACCTCTGTAACTAGTACCAACTTTAAATTCTGAAGATACCTTGCAAATATCATTAATATAAAGAATAAATAATATTGGACCCAAAAATGACCCCTGGGGTACACCACAAGCAGTGTCCCAGCATGAAAATATAAACACTCCTATCTTCACAAACTGTTTCCTGCCTCATGGAAAACTTCACATGACATAAACAGAAAACTTATCAGTTTACGTTAGATTTAGGTTGTAACAATCATTTTAATCATAATATATGTGGAAAAATTAGGTTATATGTGATTTTTTTTTTTTTCTGTTTTGGCAGTAAATCCTAAGTGTTCCAATGCGTGAAGAAATAAAATCTTTCCTGATTTCAGGAGATGTAAAGTTGATTTTAATACATCCAGATGTGTGCGTGGAAAATGGCATACACAGGAGTTTTGTGCCGCACTTTTTGTACATGCGGCCCCTGGTGAGCGGGGGTACAGACCTGAGAATTTCTGGTCTCATCTACTGAATTGAGGAAAAGAAGAGTTGCCCGTATTGCCATAGTGGTCATTGGTTAAAAAAAATGTTTTCTTTTCTTTTCAGGTAGTAATTTTTAAAAAATAAGAAACTAGATCTTTAGTTAACACTTTGAACTTGACAGTTTCCCATAGGAGCTGATTAACATCTTAGATTCTAAGAAATTAACTTCCGATGTGAAGCAGCTGTAGCCAGTCATTCCTGAAAGTGATTTTAGGAACCACTTAGATTCGTTTAGAGGAGATAATGGGACATGTTCAGAGAAAGGGAAGTTTAAAAGAGTCTGAGTTAAATTTATCCAGCAGATGATGGTCCTCACAGAGACGGGAGGAAGCTGTGTGTGTGAGTGAGTTTCTGAGAAGACGTTTTAATCCACTCTAATCTGATCCAGAAAGAGCTGTTGCGTAAGCATGATCTGACCACGGTCCTAAACGCAGCTCACAGCTCTACTGAGATCACCTGTGGCAGAAACTTGACCAATGAGAGCAGTCAAACGACCCTCAGCACTGAGTGTGTGCAGACGGGCGCATCTGAAGAGATGACTCAGGTGATCACCAATGCTGATCAATCAGTATCAGAATTGTTGACATCAAGTCTCTGCAGAGCTGATGTTCACACACAGATGTGTGAGGATGGTGGGGCGGGGGTGGCATGGGGACCTAAACTGGTCTGATAATGGTGCATGTGAGGACCAAGGCCCTGATGAGGCAGACTTTTTCTCTGAAGTCAGACTCAGAGCTCAGGTTACGGTGTGAGCATCATCGCTGAACTACCTCTGTGTGCATGTGTGTTGGGGGAGGGGCGGATTACTGCTGTAGGTATTTAAACCCTCAGTCAGAGTGTGTGAACACACACACAACATGCATCAGATCTACAGACACAGAGACGAACATCTGGAGGTTTATACCACCGTTTTCTCCCCACAAGGTGAGTGACCCTCAAACACACCTGTTCAGGTGAGAAGATTCTCATTAGCTTCATTTGTTAATTTACACATGTTTATTTTTAAGCGATTCCAGAAATCTGTTTAGAGCTAGTGAAGAGGTATCTAGGTAGGTATCTGAACGAGAAATCCACGATGTTGTTTCAAACACTCAGGGATGATTCTGGAGAATGGAGAGTCCCTGTTTAGTAAAACTCCAGTGCGATGGAGACTCCACACTCTTGAAGATGGTCTGTTATGGAACATTTTCAAGTTAAATCAGCTCCAGGTCTATTATTAGATGAGTGTAATATTTAATTAGAGAGCAAAACTTTGTGAATCAAAGCAGTTTTGACTTGGCGTCTATTCATCATCTAAACCAGCTTATTCTACTTCATGGATCTGCTGCAGTCTATCCCATTTCTCTCATGCAGAAGGCAAGAATTCACCTGGACAGGTCACCAGTTTATCGCAGGACCACATATAGACATACAACCACACACTCTAATGCGTAGTTTAGACTCACCAACGACCCTGACGGACATGTTTCTGGACTGTGGGAGGAAGCTGGAATACCAGGACGAACCATGCAAACTCCACAGAGAATGACTCCTGCTGGGAATCCACCCCTGAACCTTCCAGCTCCGGGGCAATAGCGGGGCTCACTAAACCACCGTGCTGCGTGGAAACTTTGTTTCGCAAAATGGACCTTAGTGTTAGCACAGGGAGCTAACAGAGCTAGATCCTCTGAAAAGACTCAAAAATGTTTTTCCACTACAGTCATAGTGTGGATCAGGTTTCTGCAGACAAGATCAAGACATTTAATCATTGTCTGTGTAAAGTGTTTAAAAAATGACTGCCATAGTTGACAACAGAAGGAGAGTTCAGGGCCTTTGCTTCTAATTTGTTAAAACGATCTGCTTCTACAGAACTGGATCAATACTCTGAGATGATGAGTACTCCTTTTGCGTCTATGGACGTTAGTCTGTGTGACATTGATAGTTGACCTTTCCAGAACGTCCTGAAAGTCCAGTAAACTACTGTAACAAAAGAAAACAGGACAGACTGGTGACTCTTAAGTTTAAATTCAAGTTGAGTTAATGACGGAGTATCAGGGCCTTTCCTCAATCTGGATGCCCAGAAATCAGAATGTGGAGATCATCTCCACACAGTCTTTGCTGATGTAGAGTGGTTGAATGTTGGGGTTATTCTTCTTGTGGATGATCAGCTCCTTGGTCTTGGTGGTGTTGAGGACCAGGTTGTTCTCCTTATGCCACCAGGCCAGCCACTTCACCTCATCCCTGAAAACTGACTCACCCCCTCAGAGATGAGTCCAAAACTGTGGTGTCATCTGCAAATTTAACATAGGTGTGGGGTTCTACTCTAACTCTACATGAAGTCCAGGATCCAGGTACAGGTGGATGTTGAGAGATCCAGGTCTGTCACTTTTGACACGTCTGTGGGAAAATACTGTATTATAAGCAGAGCTGAAATCCATAAAGATCAGTAACTTCCCAGTTGCTTCAGGAGAGTCAGCATGGAGACCTCTGTGGATCTGCTGGCTCTGTAGGCAGACTGATGTGGATCCAGAGCTGGTGGCCAACTTGCAGTGATATGACTTCCACCCCAGTTTCTGAAAGCACTTTGTTTCTCTGGTTGCTGTGTTCATGATCAACCGGTTCTGATGCGAGAAGACGACAGAGGACCTTGGGGGTGGGACAGGGAACTGGTGAATGCTTTGGTTAAAAACAAAAAAACCTCTGACCAATTGGATTTACTGGGGGGTGTAAACTGGGCTCAGAAGCAGGGAGGTGTGGTCTGTCTAGACTTGAGATGGTAAGATATACCATAATGCAGCAAAAGTGATACAGAAGTTATAGAAGAAGAGAAGGGACTAAAAAAAAAAAAGACAACTTCAGTACTGGGCCTGTACCCATGGGGCCCCTTTCCCATGTGCTCGCCACCTGTAGGAGGGGCCTTAGGAGTCAGGTGCAGTGTGAGCTGGGTAGTGGTCCAAGGTGGTACCTTGGCGCTCCTATCCTTGGCTCCATAAGCTGCCTCTAGAAACATGAAATGTCACCCCTCTGGTGGAGAAGGTAGCTGAGCTGGTTCACAAGATTGAGAAGTTCCGGCTAGATATATTCATGTTGACTGTTGTTTGAAATGTTGTGCTTGTGCACCTAAAAGAACTTCAGAATTCCCACCCTTTTTTGGGTCTTTGGGTGGAGTGCTAGAGAGTGCCCCTGCTGGGGACTCCCTCATTCACTTGAGCAATGACAGTGAGACTTGGAAAGGCATGACTGGGAGGAACGGCCCCTCCAATCTGAACCTGAGAGGCTGTAAGCTGGGCTCAGGAGCAGGGAGGAGTGGTCTGACTGGCCAAGTCGTGCCAGTGGCTCAGCCCTTCAGTCCTGCAGATGGAGTAAACCTTGTCCACTGTATTTGAACCTCCACTCACACAATATGCTGCTGAGACTTGAGGAGCACTTTCAGGTCAGCATGGTTGAAACTGTGCCATTCTGTCACCAGCTTCAGGATACGTGCTTGGTGATGTTCCAGTAGCTGCACTAACATCAGGTAGAAATTACAGTGTGACAGATAGTGAGATACACTATATGGCCAAAAGTATTTGCTCACCTGCCTTGACTCACATATGTGTGTTTCGGGGAATTTTTGACCATTCTTCCAGAAGAGCCTTTGTGAGGACACACTGATGTTTGACGAGAAGGTCTGGCTCTCAGTCTTCACCCTAATTCCTCCTAAAGGTGTTCTGTTGGGTTGAGGTCAGGACTCTGTGCAGGCCAGTCAAGTTCATCCACACCAGACTCTGTCATCCAGGTCTTTATGGACCTGCTTTGTACACTGATGCACAGTCATGTTGGAAGAGGAAGGAACCAGCTTCAAACTGTTCCCACAAAGTTGGGAGCATGGAATTGTCCAAAAGTTCTTGGTATGCTGAAGCATTCAGAGTTCCTTTCACTGGAACTAAGGGGCCAAGCCCAGCTCCTGAAACACAACCCCACACCATAATCCCCCCTCCACCAAACTTTACACTTGGTACAATGCAGTCAGACAAGTACTGTTGTCCTGCCAACCACTAAACCCAGACTTTTCCATCAGATTGCTAGATGGAGAAGTGTGATCCATCACTCCAGAGAAGGCGTCTCCACTACTGTAGAGTCCAGTAGCGGCGTGCTTTACAGCACTGCATCTGACGCTTTGCATTGTACTTGATTATTTATGGCTTGGATGCAGCTGCTCTGCCATGGAAACCCATTCATGTAGCTCTCTGAGAAAAACACACTGCAAAAGCACCAAAAAAAAGGTTATACGGCCGCTGTGTCTATGCAAACTGCCATCATCTCACTGAATAAGCTCACAAATGTGTGAAGAAAAAAAAACTCAGATGGTGCATATGTGAGTTCTAGTTTCAAGTCTTTACTGTGAAGTTCTTGTCTAGGTGGTAACACACACACACTGCTTATTTTATTTCTTCCCTGATTCTGGATATTGAGGTTGATCGTGTAGGTGGAGCCCCCCTAGTGGCTGCAGAGGCTCTATGTATCTGTGTAGCCTGCATGAGTCCAGAAACGGCTCTGGGTGACTGTAATGTAGGCGGCAAAATGGAGCCGTGGCTGAAACCTCCAAGCAAGAAGGTTTTCTATGCTTGTGGCCTGTACTTTTGAGTTTTCTGTTCTTTGTCATCTGTATCTAAATACAATAAAATAGACTGAAACCTGCATGTATGAAATCAACCTGAAAATACAGGAATATAAAAGTGAACAAGCACACCTGGTTCAGACCAGCGTCCTGAGTCCTGGCCAACACTTGTTCAGTTCCTGTTGTCACACTCAAAGCTTTATCACGATCCTTCACAGACTGCAGAAAAAGCGCAGGACAAACACTCTGTGATGTCACCCAAACGATTTTTTTAAGAGTGCCTTTAAAGCCTCTTTTTCCCCATACTGCATGACGGCAGAAGAAACAGAGCTGGTAACCAGCTGAAACATGCCCATGTAATCTCAGTTATCACAAGCTATATAAAGGTAGTTAATGTATGACGCTAACTGATACTGTCTAATATTCATTCTGGTCATCATGCTTACACATCTGTATTTGTGCTCTCATCATCATCTAAAAGTTTTGTTCAAATTCTTTAGTCTGCGTCTCATTAGGTCCAAACAACTGGATGTGTACTCGATCTGCCCAGTGGACCCTGTCTAGACCTGAGCTGTGTTTTTTTTTTTTTTTTTGACTTTTTGCTTCTCATGGATTGTCCATAACAAACACCATGTTCAAACATAAGGAAAATGTCACCTGTAAACTCATATTCTGTGGCCCTGACAACTTTTTATGAGTTTTACTCACAGAGTGGACCATCATCAGTAAACGGCACACACAGATGATTTGCATGTGACATTGGAGTAATGACAGGTGAAACCTGTGTTTTTGTCTCTGTCAGCCCGCAGGACGAGGACGAGACATGTGGAAGCAGAAAAGGTAAAACCTGATTTTCATCACTTCACTGATTTGTGTTCAGTAATGTCATTTGTGAATTGTGTTCACGAATTGGTGATGATGTCATTCGACATCGTCAAGACTTCAAAAACATAGGCAAATAAAGAAAATATCCAGGACCCATTCTGGGAGTGTTTGTTTAACTTCTTGAAAAGATTAAAATTGTTCTAAAAGTAGACACCTCCTGCAATTTAGAATTATCAGTCAAATTAGTTTGCATGTTTTGGACTGTGGGAGGAAGCCAGAGTACTGGAGGGAACCCACGCAAGCGCAGGGAGAACATGCAAACTCCACACAGAAAAACTCCCGCCAGGCCCGGGAATCGAACCAGGAACCCTCCTGCTGTGAGGCAACAGTGCTAACCATTAAGCCCTATCCAGAATCCGTGAGGTAAACACAAACAAAAAAACCCAAACTAATTCTGACTGGTTTTGGAGTTGTTTTTCTCACACATTTATGAGTTTACAAAATCTCAAATTCAGAGTTTGGGAGTTAACAACGTCAACATTTCTGCAGTTTGTCTTCTAAATTGGCAGGTTTACAAAAACACAGTTTCTGAGGTATTCTTAGTAAATTTGTGAAAGTATAAAGTCAGGAATGTTTTCATATCAAATAACCGCCATCCCCACCACACTATTGTTTTTTTAATCTATTTGAGGCAGCACGATGCTAACTCAGATTACCTCAGAACGTCTGTTAACTACCGAGGTTTCTTTTGGCCTTGTCAGCTAAACTCAGCCACTTCAAGAGCTACAATTCAAAATAACCTGGATCCTCTAAAATTGTAAATAACGCACTTGATCAACAATTTATTACTGTTAAAACCAAAAACAATCGTTCACCTGCGTTTACTTCAGGGGGCCCCTGAGAAAAAAGCTCAGAAACCAGAGTTTAACACCATTCACGAACTCTGGGACACGCCGGGCTCATATAACACTTTTGACTGCCGTGACTGAGCCATAAGTGCCAAAAGTAACTCAGATTAGGCCCATCTGCTATCCGAGAAGTCTGCAGGTCAACATTTGTTCTCCAGTGTGGGTCATGTTGTGGATTAGTGTCCATTGTAGGTTTCAGTCAGATGTCGCGTGTGCCCTGGTGTGGGGGTCCAGACCAGCTGTGTCAGGCTCCACACTAGAACCGGGTTGTGAACGTTCTCACAGTCCTCACAGGGACGGGTGAGTGTGAGGATGAGTGTGAATTAACCAGTGTTACATCAGCGTCAACTCTGAACTGAGTATTTATGGCCTGCTGAGCTGAGCAGATTACAGCTGATACACTGATTATCACTCTCTCTCACACACACACACACCTGCATTTTTAGTAACTCCTTGATCATGTATCTTCATTTTATTCCTAACAATCTATTTTTACATGGGGGATGTCAAAATACAAGATGGGACTCAATGAAGCTGGTGGAATAGTGCCTTTCAGTGTACCCTCCTTCCTAAATGAACCTCATCACACAGCTGGATGTTGGGGAACATTGAATGTTGAAGTGATGATGTAGCAGACACAAACTCTGTCCCTGTAGGGTACTACAATTTGTTGGGAGATTAGGTTTTTAGAGCTCATTGATAGTCAACATCAACGTTTTGGCTACCTGACTAACCAAAGGCTTTCTTCCATTTTCACTCAGCTTAGCTGGGAACTCGGGTCTAGAAGGTCTATTAATAATTCCAAATTTATTCAATTTCAATGCTTTTCAATGATAAAAAAAAAAAAAAACTTGGGTTTTAGGGTCGAGGCTCATCAATCCCATCTTATTCGGAGAACGTAAGCATTTTGGGGTGATGAACATAAAGTAATTCCTCTTCCCAAAATCAAAGCCCAAAGGCAGAAGCTGAGGAGGAGGTGGGAGTTAGAGAGTGGACCATACTGTATATGCTGTCTGTTGTGATTGCGGTTATGAACAGAGATTACTAAGTATTGGGAGGATTAATTTCAGAATGGATCCCTATGTTTAAGTGTGTGATTGAGTGCATGCATGAATATGTGTGTGTGTGTGAGTCAGAGCCTGTACAGTCAGTAGTCTTCATAGACTTCTGTCTATAAAAACTGTGTTACCGCAGCTTGGAGTTGAACGAAACCAAACACACCCTTTCAGCAGCAACACCTCCGAATCACTGTCAAGCACAGTGGTGGAGGCATCGTGATTGGATCTGGAATGACCTCGTCAAAGTCCAGACCTCAGCCTGAGTAACTATGCTGCCACGTTCAGAGAGCTGTGAATGTTCAAAGACCTCAGAGGTGTTAGAGCTCCAGAGGATCCAGATTGGGTTCAGATGATCCTGATATGGTTTGAAAAGATCCTGTTTGGGTTCTGAAGCAACATTGTAAAGAAGAATGGACCAACATTCTTCTACAAGCATGTGAGACCCTGATAAAATCATACAGGAAGCCTTTATTTCATATCACTGCTGTTGAAGGTGGATCTAAAAGATAATGAATCATTAATCGTTTTATCTATATATTAGTCCAGCAGATAATGACCAAGTGTGATATGTCAGCCCTTGAAAGATGTCAAAATTTTCATTCCAAAAGGAAACCAAAACACTTCCTCTGAGTGTTCCTTGAAGTTAAAGCGGCTAAACATTAGAAAACACATCCACTCAGGCTCTTTTAGAACATGGTTTGATGGGATTAGTAGTTTTGGACTGTGACCAGCAGGTGGCGGTGGTGAGGATCCAGCACCGGGCACGCTGGCCCAAAGAGCTGGACCTGGACCAGGGGGACATGATTCAGGTTCTTTTTAAAGAAAACGAGGCCTTGTGGTTTGGACGGTCGACGAACGGAGACGAGGGTTACTTCCCTGCAGCCTGTGTGGAGCCGCTGCAGGTAAGGACATTTACCTGAACCAGGCGAACGCAGACAGCACACCTGCAACTGAACCACTGAATGGTTAAACGCTCTTAATCTGAAAGGAACTTCATGGACACTGGGATATAACTCTGATATCTGAATGTGTGAAGTTAACTCTTCTGCTTATGTAACATTCTGTGTGGCAGGGCGGAGCAACATCCAGAGTCACGCCCACACTGCTGAGGAGAGGGTCGGTGCCAATCATTGTACAGACGGGGGGTGCCCCCTGTGGCTGCACAAGGTAACTACCAGACTACACAGGTTTTACAAAAAGATGACCTTGATGTCTGCCTAATTTGCACTTTATCCGTGAATAAAGTGTTTTAATTCTTATGTTTTCTACTGCATTTACCCTTATCTGTCCTTGAGGCTGTTTTAACTGACTTCAGTCTCCTTCAGCCTCCTGGGAGTTTTCCTTTTTTACAGCGTTGGATTTGAAAGTATTTATGGGTTTTAAAGACTGAAGCAAAGTCCACTTGGATCAACTTCAAAGGAAAAGTGGAGCGCGCAGATGTTCTGATTTATGGCCCAGTTTTCTGTATCGTTCCAGTGGTCGCAGTACTCCTAAACTTCTGAGGAAGGACAGCGTGCAGCGGAAGCTGGAAGCCGCTGGCCCTTCTGCACCTGCTGGGTCCGTGGCCTCGATTGCACCGCAGCGTTCCCGCAGCCTCCTCCACCGAGTCCTGACCAAGTCAAGGAGGAAGAGCTGTCCACATCTGCCCCAACCCCACCTGGACACCAGCTCCGACAACACTGCCTTCCAGCCAGACTAGACCGGATTGTCCTTGTCCACATCAAGTCCAGCTCATGGATATGAGCACAGATTTTAGTTTCTTCTCATTTTTGTTTATTCTGGGTCCTAAGTGGCTCGAGTTCAGGTCCCAACTGCTCAGATAACGTGTCCCAGATCAGATCTTTATCTGGGTCATCCTGGAGTCGCTGAGGCGACATCCAAGATCCACAACAGGTCAACTCTGAATCACTGAGGTCATGCCAAAGTCCAGGTTTCTGAGTAGTTTGATCTGGTCCCAGAGTCACTGAGCTTATACAGAGAGGGTGCAGCTGTGTTTACTAAGAGGTGCTGCAGCCTGAGTTTCTGGAGTCCAGGTCCAGGTGCCTCTGGTGATGCTGGTACCTGACTTTGAGTCAGCAGAAACGGAGGATGGTGGTTCCACCACGGAGGTCACGGGACATGAAAGAAACCTTGCAAGACTCACAGAAGAATTACAGTCAAGATCCAGAGGAGTCCGTGTGGAGCCTCAACAGAGTCACAAATGAGTCCCTGTTGCGGTTCTGTGGAGTGCCAGCAAGAATAGACAAGATTCTGCTCATCTAGTCTTCAGCTCGACCTACTGGGACTCCACAGGGATACTGCAGGGACCTCAAAAGTTCTAGTACTGTCCCTGCCGGACTAAACCAGATTCTGCTGATCTACTTTCCAGTGAACACTGCTGGGGCTTCACAAGACTGGTCTTCAGGTAGGGTCGATGAGACCAAGGAGGAAGGTTCTGATGTTTCTTTGATCCAAAAAGGGTGACTAGGTCAGTCTTGAGAGGAATTTGGGACATGTGTGGGACATGTTTTTAGACCGGCTTCAGAATGAAATAAGAGTCTGAAGTTGCTGAGGAGAGATGGTGAACACACGAAGATCACCTGAGCTCCACTTTAACATCCATTAATCTCATGCCGTCTCACAACGTCTAATGATGTCAGGTCATGTGACACTGTTACATGTGTACACAAGTTCATGCAACAAATTCATTCCAGATGTTTATGTGCAAAATGAGTGAAATAAAAGAACTAACACATGTGGTCTGAGTTATGTTCAGATCCAACAGACACATTTAGTTACAACAATCAATAAATCCATTTCTGATGTGTGGTTCTCCTTAAAAAGAATACAAATGATGAGTTCTGAACCAAAGTGCTAATGTTTAGAATGTAAACATAAAGATAGAAGAAAAAAATCTGTGTTTTTAGGTTTAAACCTGTGTTCATGTTTTCTATTTAATCAGCTGCTCCAAGTCAATTAAGACTCATTAAACACATTTAAAAAAAGAAAACCTCCCAAAGAACACTGATGATGGAAATTTGGCTGCAGAGAAACACTGAGACTGGTTGACTTCACAGAGAAGCAAATAAAACAACCTGAGACCCACAGAGATAAAATAGTAAATGTGCCAGAGAAAATATTCAAGTTGTGTTTAAAAGCGTATTTTTCAGTTTTCAGTAAAACATTGGGAAGACTGCGGAGGCTGGAGTAAACCAGTGACTCAAATGATTCCAGTGACCGAAGTGGTTCCTGCATCTCTGTATCTCTAGCAGATCCAGTGACCCAAGTGGTTCCAGTTAATCCAGTGTCTCCATTGGCACCTACAGTGGTACCAGTGTTACAGCTGAA
This sequence comes from Xenentodon cancila, assembly GCA_014839995.1. NCBI lineage: Eukaryota > Metazoa > Chordata > Actinopteri > Beloniformes > Belonidae > Xenentodon > Xenentodon cancila. The sequence continues at coordinate 21,656,157 of CM026207.1, read as the reverse complement.
GCTCTGACTGGTGTTAGAGGGTAAGAAGTGCTGATTCATGATTGGCATGCGGACTCAGCTGTCTCCCATGAAACAGCTGTTACACAGAAAATACACCACAATGAACACATGACGCTTTTATTCTGAAAGATCTGGATACTTGTGTACAAGTGTAACTTGAGCTGACAGAAAATCCTTATATTGTTCTTTCATTGGTTTTTCTGTCTTACAAACAAAAAATATAAAATGCTTATTTATCAGCTTTGAATTTAAAACCAAATAGTGTCCAGTAAACAAAGATAATGTGTCTGCTGTCGATCAAGTAATAGTGTGCAGCACTATTGGGATTGGGATTGAACTACAAGGCAAAAGTTTAATAAATCAGCTACAAGTTGGAGAGCGTAAACGGTCAACTAACATGGGTATTCATGCTCCAAAACTGGTCATGAGTACACGAGGGAGAGAGGAATGAAGCAGGAGACCTACAGGGGGATCTCCTCCAGACTCTAGCAGTCTGTTATGGTTAAAAGAGAGCTGAGACTGTGTTTACTGGTGGATCTATGTCGCAACCCTCACCCATGGAGCTGTGGGTAGTGACTGAAAGAACCAGATGGGGGATAAAATCAGCTGAAATAAGTTTCTTCTAGAGGATGGCTGGACTCTCCCTTAGCAATAGGAAGAGACATTGAGTAATCTGGCAAAGACTAGTAGAGGCACTGTTCCTCCACATCTATGTGATGGTTCATGTGGGCAGAATGACTCCTGGACACCTCACTGGTGAAATCTTTCTTGTTCAACCAAGGGGAGGCCCTGGACTGAGCTGGAGGAGGTGGATGGGGAGTTTGAGGTCTGGGTCTCTGTACCCTGCTGCCTCCATGACCCAAACCCACATTATTAGATGGATTTATTTATTTTATTTTTTTTTTACATCTGGTATTAAAACAAAAAACTGCAGTTCTCACTATTTAAACTCATTTTTCATAGGGACTCTAAGGACGGAACACAATAGTGATTTAGATTTTTGTATTTTCATTTAGACAATTTGTAATGTAATCATTAGTAATCTTGATTTGGATTCATCTTAATTGGTGCACACATTTAGTTAGTCCATTGTTTACTTTACTTTGTAATTGTTTGGGGGTTAATTTGAATTTCTTGACTTTACTAGTACATGGTATGATGGCTGAATCCTGGCTGGCCATCAGAGAACCATACCTGCTTCCCATCGAAGACTGAAAATCTGTTTAGTTAGTAGCGTTTTAGCCAGTTTGTAAAAATCGCTGGTTGCTTTGGTAAGTTTGGTAGCATAACGGTTACAAATGAGGAAGTTAAAATGTCTAGCTATTATCTGATCTGGCTGTAATTCTATCATATAAATAAATTTGTTTATATAAACTCTCCTGATGTGGTACAAACACCCCCACCCCCCAGAGTTGTCATTGGTGTGAAATCGAATGACTGAGAAAATGTTGTTTTTTTTTAACCCGGTTGTAAATATATCTATTTATTTATTATAAAGTTGGACATTTAACAGAGATATATGTTCTACGGCTGCCTTTCGAGCTCAAACATGAAACACACAGTTTTCACACCACGAACAGATCATAACGGGTTTCACTGACACCACATTCACTCTGGTGCATTGCAGCAATGTACAGGGAGTGGTGCTGTTGACGCTCCTTCATCATACCAGAAACAACCACATTTCTGCCTGCTTGCTACATAAATAACCTGAATTAGTCCCACCTCTGTGTGTGTTTTCACGAACTAGGTTCTAGCTGTGCAGCTGCAACCTCACTGGCTGACACGTGCATTAAAGCAGGGAAAGTTAAAATCCTCCAACTTTTAACGGAGCCATCGACAATGCACAGATCCCACAATTCAGTTCATCAAAGGATGACGTGTCGCAATTCAAAATCCATGGAGATGAACGCAAAGAAATCTCAGTACGTCTGTTTCGGTGCAGCAGAGTGGGGTAGCTGTGTTCACACTGAGTTAAGTAAACTGCACTCGTACCCAGAGCTCATCTGAGCCGACCTGACTAGGGCTGTTCTGAAAACACCGTCAGTCAAACCAAATGGCTGCGGCTCAGCTGGAGGAACCTCCTGCTCCACCTGCTGACAGCAGAAGAACCACTCCAGAGGTTGTTCACCAGTTAGTCCAGCCAGACGTCTCTGGCTGTGGACGGAGGTAGCTGCTGCCTGCTGCCAAGCCAAGCTTCCTCTTTGGACTCTTTCAGACCAATCCAGAACCAGTCTCAATAGTGGTCTGTTAGTGCACTTAACCTTTCTGTGACCCCCCTGGTTTCTGTCTCTAACTCAGACAATCTATCAGCTTTGTTCATAGTCTTTAAGTGGTGACAGTCTGTGAAAACTGTGGGACAACTTGTTTTAGACAAATTATGGACTCAAAAGGACCGCCTTTGATGGAGGAGGTGAGGCAAGTTTATTTGTAGAGCACAATTTAACAACAAGAGGATTCAAACTGCTTTACAGAGACATTAAAACTTCATCACACAGCAGAAAATAAAAAGCAGAATAAAAAATGTAAACAAAAAGAAATAAAAAGAACAATAGATGAAGACAGTATTTAAAATATGATCAAGTTTTAAAACTCAAGCTTAAAAGTATCAGTGCACATTTGTGTCTTTATTCAAATGCAGCTGAGAACAGGTGAGTCTTCAACCTGGATGTAAATAAACTGAGTGTTTCAGCTGATCTGAGTCTTTCTGGGAGTTTGTTTCAGACATGTGGAGCAGAGAAGCTGAAGGAAGCTTCTCCATGTCTGGTTCTGACTCTGAGAACTGATATAAAACCAGATCCAGATGACCTGAGGGGTCTGGAAGGTTCAGACTGGGTCAGGAGGTCAATGAGGTATTTTGGTCCTGGACCATTCAGAGCTTTATAGACCAGCATCAGAACTTTAAAGTCTGTCCTCTGACGAACCGGCAGCCAGTGTAAATACCTCAGAGCTGGACTGATGTGGTCCACTTTTTTGGTCTTAGTGAGGACTGGAGCAGCAGAGTTCTGGATGAGCTGCAGTTGTCTAACTGATGTTTTAGGTGGACCTGTAAAGACGCTGTACCACTGTTGCTTCACAGGAAGAAGGTTCCTGGTTCCTGGTTCCTGGTCATTCCCAGCCCGTAGGCGTCTTTTTGTGTGGAGTTTGCATGTTCTACACGTGCTTGTGCGGGTTCCCTCCGGGTACTCCGGCTTCCTCCCACAGTCCTAAAACATGCATGTTAGGTTAATTGATACTTCTAAATTGCCCGTAGGTGTGAATGTGAATGTAAGCGTGCATGTTTGTCTGTCTTTGTATGTGATCTGGCGATGGACTGGTGACCTGTCCAGGGTGTACCCCTACTTTTCACCTGCAATGCGTCGGGATAGGCTACGACAGACCCCCGTGACCCTAGAAGGAGTAAGCAGGTATAGATAATGGATGGATCGATCGATATTCTTAAGGTGATAGTATGCTGACTTTGTTATTGCCTTAATGTGTTTTTCCAAATTCAGGTCTGAGTCCATCACCACACCCAGATTTCTGGCATGGTTGGTGGTTTTTTGAAGCATTAAATGGGACTTAAATATGTTATGGAAGGATATGTAGAATATCTAAAAATAGTTCATATACAGGTAACAATTAAAAATAATTAGCAGTAATATCAAATTCTGAAATTCTTGGACTCGTTATCCCTCAAATATTGCACATTAAACCATTTCTCACAAATTTCACAAAGAATAATGTTACGGTCCCATAATCCAACTCCATGACTGCAGAACTCCAGTCCTTCACTTCATGACCCCAGTAGAAGGAGGCCAGGTATCTCTTTAATGCGTCTTATCTTCCCCATAAATTGCTTCATCCTTCATCTAACATGATGGGTTTGCTCCTCCTCTGCAGCCTGGTGATCCACCAAGGGGGATGTGATTCCTGAAATATACCCTTGGAATAGTGAAAAAGTATGGAAGGATGAAGAGAGAGCCTCACTCCGCAGAGGTCACTGAACCCAGTCCCAGCTGTTAACTTCCCTCTGTCTTTTATCTTAAAATCTGTCTGACCATTATGGTCTTAAATCTCCAAAAATAGAATAAAACAAAGAGAATAAAAAAGGTTAACAAATGTTTTCAAATGCAAATTCATGTTCAGTGATACAAACAACTATACCAGTAAGAATAATGATGTGAAACATCCATAAAATAAATCAAGTGATACATTTTTTCTAAAAAATTAACCATACGGGACACGTTTGGTGTGTGTTCATCAACACCTCACCAAGATTAGGACACACTTCTAATCTGAAAAGTTGGAAAGCTTTTAAATTTGATATGAAAATACAGCTAAGTTATATCAACAGCACAATCTTGTTAACACAAAGCTTCATCCCAATCTTCCTAAAATCATCCACCATCACAGCATCCTCAAAACGCCAGAGGTACACAGCCTCAACAACTACAGGCCTGTTCACTCACGCCTGTGATCATGACGTCTCGCAACACATCAGGTGCTGTCGTCCACAGGGAAGCACTGCAGAGAGGGATCAACGCAGCCCAAAAGATCCCTGGCTGCTCTCTGCCCAGCCTGGAGGACGTCGCCACTTCCCACTACCTCAGCAGAGCTGCCAACATCAGAAGGGACAGAAGGGTCAGTTCCCAGATCATCACGTTTGACTTTCTGCCTTCTGGATGGCGCAACAGGTCACACAAATCACAGACAAACAGACTCAAGGACAGCTTCTTTTTTCCCCAGAGCTATCACCACAGTAAACAAACACAATCAAAACATATAGTACTGTAGTAGTACAGAATTGTGTATTAGTACATATAGTACTAATACCATTACACGTACAACAATGTTTTAACAGGTGAAATACTGTGTCCCTTACATGTGAAATATGGTTGTATCATCCCTGCATGTGCAATATCTGTTTATCACTTAGAAGTGCCATATTTTCCATGAAAGTAGATCTTCATGAAAGTGCAAAATGTTTAAAGTTAACAATATATTTATCAATGAACATCTCATTCTTCACTGATGTTTTTTTTATTACCCTTTACTTTTTATTATTCCTGTCACTTTATTTATACATTTTTTTTATTTATTATCATCATTGCTACTATGTGGCATTTTTCCTTACTTTTTGAATTTCCACCTCTAATCTTGTTGTATGTAAATACAGTGACAATAAAGGTTTGAATTTTGACTCTATAAGTAGCACATAGTTTGTTTTCTACATCCCCATTCATGAAACTTACAGAAAGTATTTATTAGGGTGGATTTTTTTTCTTTTTTTCTCGCACAGAAAAAAAAATATTGTTTAAAAAAAAGGACCACAGCCCTTATTGCTGTTATGAGTTCGTCCTTTTTTGTATTAAAACTCTGACACTTCTCTTTAATAACATGGATGTTAATGATGTTGCAGCCAATACCACGCTGCTGTGATTCTGCCAGATTACCATTCATCGATTCGCCTTTCCCCCTATTTCTGACTGGGAATGAAAATCAACTTTTAAAAAAAACAAATCAATATTTTAAAAAAAAATCAAAAATAGAATGACAAAAAAAGTTTGAAAAAAATTACAAACTTTAAATTCTATTTTAAAAAAATCGTATTTTCTGTCTTTTAAATAATTGTATTTAAGAACTATTAATGTAATATGTTTATTTTTTTAATGTTTCAAAAAGATATCTAAATTCATCATCCATCCATAACTACTCGATCCTACTCAGGGTCCTGGGATCTTCTTGATACTGTCTCAGCTCTCCTCGGGTCATCAATATTCATAAATCCATTATTATCAGAAAATATTAGAACTCGATATCCCGACATACCTTGCGCAAAAACGCAGCCTCTCCCGCCCATTCTGCGATTTCCCGGCATGCTTTTCAGCAGGGCCGAGAAGAATAGGCGTCATGATGGAGTCCGCGGGAGGTTAAAGTGATAAATCGGGGGGAAATTAGAGTTCAATAAAGTTTGAGACGTTTATGGTTCCCGAGAGGAGAGTTTTACAGCAAGAAATAACTGCTTCATGACAGCCAGATAGCTAAGTGTGCTGCGGAGATCGTTGGTGAGTGTTCTAGTGTTAAAGGAGACTTCCGGCGCTTCCGCCATTTAACTGCGCGAGCAGAGAGAAAAATCAAATTCAAACCGGATTTCAACGTGACCGAAACACGACTCAAACTAAACTGGAGCCAGCCGAGTAGAGGGAGTTGGACCGGTGTAAACCTCGGGGTTCCCGACACGCTCTTCGCTACAGCTGCGTCATGTTTTCATCCCGCTGCTAGTCGGTTAGCGGTCGTTGCTCGCCGCGGTAAACAGCGCGTGCACGGACAGACTACCGAGGTGGGAAACTAGTGTCGGCATGCGGGCTATACGGAGCGCCGCACGCGACCGAGGCGTCCCACGTTTACCCGGACAGGCTTCACGGGAACTGGCTTTCCAGTGCGTTCGTTTAAGTTGGGTTTAGGCTGGACAGACCAGGGAAAAGGTGTCTGCTCCACCTGCATCTGGGTTTCTGCTCAGTTTGGTTCACCTCAGGATTTAGCGTCACACTGGCTTTAGTCCACAGCGGGGTCTGGTGGTGTTGCTGTTTTGGTTCACCCTAAGATCTGAGGCCTGTCTCAGAAAAGAGATTAAACAAAATGAGTAAAAAGTGTAACTCTTTGGATTTCAGAACAGGTGACCAGGGTACGTTTAGTCACTCTTTGAGTATGTTGACTCACGGTTACTCGAATATAAAAATGCCCCGATGCCGTGATTCGCCATGGCAACGCATAGTGGGAGGAAGTGATCTTCCTGTTATCGTTAATTACTGGACAAAGTGCAATCATATAATGAATATGAGCATATATTCTGACAAAAATGCAACATGGCTGCTACAGCGAAGGAAAGTGAAAATTTGCAAAGGCAGTGAATGCTTAGGTGAATTACAATATTTAATGACTGTTTATCATAGTGCATGAAAAACAAATGTATGTAGATGTTCTCAATATTTACTGTCATATAGGTGCAATCCTGAGGGTGAAACCGGAATGTGAACAGTTGAAAATGAAGTATAAAATGTATTTCAGAGAGGTAAATCAAATGTAACGGGTCGGGTTCAATTTGCTTTAAAAACATTTCGGAGGAATAGAAAAATCAAAGGTTAAGGCATTCAAGGAGTTTAGATGGGAATATAGGTGTAGTCGAATCCAGTCAAACTGTTTTCTAAGGGGAACTACCAGCGGCAGCAGGACACTAAGTTATTTAAAACAATTCATTTCAAATCATGTCAATTACCTGATGACTTGGTGGTTACCGGTAGAAGAAGAAATAAATCTTGAACGTGTGTGTTTAAAGAAAAGAGGGGGGCATTTTCTTCCCCCAAGTTCTGCATCATTTACTTTATTATAGAATAGAGTATGCTCTGTATCCACATAATTATTAGGAAAGCAGACACTTGTAAATAAAAGATAATAAAAATTGATAATTTGAGGTACTTTGCCTGAAGTATGAACAGACTGTGGGTGATATTTGTGATGCACACATCATGTAGGTTAACTCCAAAACAAACAACAACAAAGACTTAACCCTCTTAAAACCCATCAGGGCGTCAGGAGTGCAAATTATGGCTGGTTTGATTGCATTAAAGCATCTATTCAGATCATCAATATACTTTCCTGACATAAATATAAAATGTCGCCATCCAGAGCTCCTCTAAAGTTTTTACTAGATTGATTGATTGTCTGATGCAATTGAACTCATTTCAGCTTCATGAAGGGGAAAAGACAGTAACTTGAAATATGTTGAAGTAAATTGGTCAATAGCAGGTTAACTTCAACATCAGTCGGGTTCAACATACTCAGTTTCTACGTAACCCGATCCTACTGTCATTGTCTTCATCTTCACATGTCTATTCAGATCCATGTTTATCATGTGCCTGAAAACACTGCTCCATTTTTCATCTCCAGCTGTGATTTGAAGTCGATGTTTTATTCTGTGTGACCGTAGTAGAGGAATGTTGGGAATTGTAGTTTCATGTGTGGATTCTAGACAGGTGGTGGACTACGACTGTTCATTAACAGCATTCTTTTACAGTCTTTGCCATAGTTTGCCATAGATGTTTTCTCTGTCATGCAGTTAATCTCGTTGTTTGGGTGTTCTTTTTTTGAGTTACTTGTACTTTCATCCAGCTGCTGCCTCTTTTGTTTAAAAATACCAACCAAACTAGAACTCATGTTCTAATCGCATTGGACCTATCAGGATGCACATTTTACTGCCAGGTGTGAACAGACTTAATGAGCTTGACGTGTGTGTGTGTGTGTGTGTGTGTGTGTGTGTGTGTGTGTGTGTGTGTGTGTGTGTGTGTGTGTGTGTGTGTGTGTGTGTGTGTGTGTGTGTGTGTGTGTGTGTGTGTGTGTGTGTGTGTGATCAGATCAGATCTAGTTTTGTTTTCTCAGAATCAAGTTCTTTTTTCCAGTGATGTGAAGATCAGCTGATGTTTTGGTTCTAGATCTGACCTGTTAATTGATCCACTTTGTATTAGCTCTGATCTGATTTTGACAAATAAACCTGATGATCAATGATAATTATTAGTAGTGATTCTGATGCCAGAAGGCAGTTTTCTGGAAGATTATGACGTTTATCAGGACTCTACATTCATGGTTGTGCTGTGGGGGGACTGGTACAGTTAAGTACTAAAGTAAACAGCCAAACTGTTACCTAGACCTAATTCTGGAGATGGTGTCAACTAGTCAGATTTTATTTTTCCTGACTGATCAGATGGTGGCTTGATGTTTACTGTGTCCCTACTCTGATCTGGAGTGTGGTTAACTGGAAATATTGTATACATTTCTCTATGATTATTTTCCTCAAACCACTTAAAACCAGCCAAAATAAGCAACAAAAGAAATCAGAAGTAAATGATGAAAAATGACGTGGGACTATGAAATAAAACTAAAGGAAACTTGTACTAAGATAGTGTGATTAAACTTTCCTGGTTCTGTAAGGAGAATGGAGGAATGTGTAGCTTCACCTGCCGTGAGTTTCTGAATAAAGCTGTCATATAATTTGAGTGAAAGTTGTTCACTTGAAATAATTCATGGATGAATGGTTGCCGTTAGTGTAACTGTGTCTTACGTTACATCAGTGGTAACATCAGCAGTAAAGATGAAATAAAGAAATTTTTTCTTTCCTACACCAATTCTGATACTGAATTCTGGGTGTCAGCCCATACTGAGTACTGCTCAGATACCAGTGTTAGTTTAATTATGTTTTTCTTTTAATTAGAAATTAAACTTTATTTTTAAACTTACATCAGATAGACAGTCTAATTTGCATTTCAAGCCTGAGAAGCTACCAGATTTTGAGTTACGCAGTGAAATCCAATGTTTTCTATGACCAAGAGGATCTGATCTTCTAAAAAACAATTCTATAGTTTACTCCATCATTGTTGTGGTTTCAGTCTGGAATCTGCAGCACAAGCAACATGTCACAGTTGTCATGGGAGGATTTTCAAACCTAAAATAAACAGCATAATGGCAAAACTACATGGCTAGTGCAGTGTAGGGACTCGTGCTGCTGCCTCAGTCGATTCAGAACAAGTATTTCCAAGGCTGTATAGAGTAACTCCTTTTAGAGCAATAAAGAACTGGAATTCTGTTTGAAGAGATTACAACGTGGTAACATAGACGGTAGAAATAATTACACAAACCGGATGATTTTTAATGGTGTCTTTAGCAGTATCTGTGAACATTTCTGATGATGATTTTGTATACTGTATCAGAACATCCCCAGCTCATTAGTTTTAGGTTGGGTATTCAACAGACTTTCTCTACAGATGTCCCGGTCTCATTTTGGGACCATCGTTAAGTTACCAATAAACAGGTATTAATTGTTCCAGCAGCCTCTTGTGTCATGTGACCAAGTCAGTCCAAACCTGAAGCCATATGTACTGTAAGAGTAAGTTTAAAAAAAACAAAACAAAACAAAAAACTAAAGAAACCTGCATCTTTGTCTGTATACAATATCTTTTTTTTTTTTTTTTTTTTTTTTTTTTTTTTTTTTTTACTTTATGTACATTTTTATGTGGGAAAGTTTCCATGTAGTTTTTTTTTTTCAGTAGTTTTCAACCTTGGAGAATCTGTAGTGAACGTCTGTTTAACATCCAACCTAAAACCGAATTCATGGCAGTGCACGCAATAGGACAACAGTTTCTGCGACAGTGGTTAAATAAAGGGTTTGATTGACTACCTGTCACCTGAAAGTTATAAACTTTAAATGAACGTTATGGTGTCAAATCAACCATCGGTCTATCATTAGATGCTAAGAATGAAAACTTTCAAGGACTAAAACAAAATGAATGCCACAATTTGAGTAAGAAGAGAATCAAGAGTTTTAATGTAATCACCATTGTTTGGCTAATAACCAGCCAATGTTTGGATAAACTATTTAATCCTCTAAATACTTAAAATGTGCCTGAACTTTGTGATTGTTTAGATGGAGTCCCTAGAGGCAAACAATGTCATTTTAACTTCCTATGTATGAAAAGAGCTGTTTTATTCAGATGCCATCACAGTTATAAGTCTGTACAAATCGACAGCTGAATCTTGTGTAAACTGTTGTCAGTCGATGCATTAGGCGAACCGTCATTAATACTGAAGTATTGAGAGGTCACTAGCTCTACTCGACAGACGTTTGTCCAACATTCAGCAGTTGATTGGTACAGACTTATGATGGTGGTAACTGGAAGACACTGTCAGGTAAGTAAAATCAAGCCTTTTTATGAACTGTTTGGCTTTTGTTTTTGTCCTTAATGAGCATTTCAGCTAATTACCGTGTAGTAATAGACCTAGGGTTGATTTAAACCCAGAATGTTCCTTTAACTAAACACAAAGTAGTTGTTCACTGATTAATTTTATTCACTGATAATAAACAAATGTTTTCTATCTGGGGCAAAAGGTTTGGTGCTCAGGCAAGTTAAACTTTAACCACTAGGACAAATGCCTGAAAGCTGAGTAATCTCTGGTTATGGTACTTGATCATAGTTATGGTGATTGGTTGTAGTTGGGTTTTTTTTTTCTTTACAATACATTTTTAAAAATTACATTTATTGAACTAAAAAAAATTAAATGTTGAAATTAAGATAGTTTAAAAAATTACATAAAATTAAAACAGGTGAATTACATGAAAACACATTTAAATTAGACTTTGAAAATGTTAACATAATTGATTTTTAATATATGAAATATGTATCACATAAAATGATGAAAATAAGAACTCAAATACTGCAGCATAAATAAAATTAAAATACAAAAACAAATGCATATTAATTTTTAAGTATAAAACAAAACCCCCAAGAAGAAAAGCCAAAAACTAGAATAAACTTGGGGTCAGAATAAGATGTTTCTATGGCTTTCCTGAGATGTACCCGACTGTTAACCTGCAGGATATCCTCAGATACAGTGCGGGAAAAGTATTTAGTCAGCCACTGATTGTGCTAGTTCTCCTAACTAGAAAGATTAGAGGTCTGTAATTTTCATCAAAGGTAAAATGAACAACTATGTAAGACAAAAAAAAATCCAGGAAATCCCATTGTAGGATTCTTCTTTCTCCAAACACGACAAGTAGAGTTTTTACTAAGAAGTTCTATTATGGTTTCATCTGACCACATGATATTCTCCTTTGTCACTTTGGTCTCAGCTCTATGCAGGTCTTTCTTTAGGTCTTTCCATGTAGTTCTGGGGTTTTTGCTCACCGTACAGGATAAAATCTTGTGTGGGGCTCCAGATCAAGGCGGATTATCACTGGTCTTGTATGTATACAGTTTTCTTACAATTGCTCTTACAGCTGATTTATTCACACCATCCTGCTTTCCTATTGTAGATTCACTCTTCCCAGCCTGGTGCAAGTCTACTATTTTCTTCCTGGTGTCCTTCGATATCTCTTTGGTCTTGTCCAGGGTTGAGTTTGGAGTCTGACTATTAGAGGCTGTGGACAGGTGTCTTTTATACAGATAAGTTCAAACAGGTGCCATTAATACAGGTAACAAGTGGAGGACCGAAGAGCTTCTTAAAGAAGAAGTTACAGGTCTGCGAGAGCCAGAAATCTTGCTGTTTTATGACCAAATACTTATTTTCCACCATAATTTACAAAAAATATTCTTTACAAATCCTACAATGGGATCTCTTGGATTTTTATTTCTCATTTTGTCTCTCATAGTTGAAGTGTATCTATGATGAAAATTACAGACCTCTCATTTTTCTAAGTAGGAGAACTTGCACAATCAGTGGCCAACTAAATTCTTTTTGGCCCCACTATATGCTGATGCTGGTTAATAAATAACCACTAATTGTTCTGATTTGATGGTTCATTTCATCCCTGTGGTGGTTGATAAATTATATGTAATAATGTTCCTATCTTATTTATAGAAATGTAAGTTGAACAGCTGGCTGCAACAACTAGATTGATTTTAGGTCAAATTAATGAATAAATAAAAAAAATGATTAGGGAATCAGCTGCATCATTGATTAGTGAATGTGAGTGTTGACTTTGATGTGGATGTTGGATCCATCCCAGCTCCAGAAGTGACTTGATGATGTCATCACCTCGGGTGAACCTGAGCTTCTCACAGATCTCATGGAAGGGTTTCAGGAGTTTTTCTGGAGTTAAGAATAGAGGGAGATTTGTGCAAATAAACCTAAAGGTCTGACTGGAGCAGATGTGGACAATGTGGAGTCTGAAACCGGTTCAGAAGTTCACGTTCTGCTGCAGTAACACACCTGCAGTGTCTTGGATCTTGGAGAAGGTCCTTACATAAGTTTCCACTGCAGGAGCCAAGGACTTTCCTGATGAGAGATGTGACCACCGAAGTAGTCCTAGTAGAGTCATCATACCCTAAAATTAACCAGGAAAGATGGTGAAATTAGAGTTGGAAACATTGATCCATGGTTGTTTCACAGCTGTGAGGGTCTGATGTGGGAGTTGGAACCAGTCTCTAGAATTCTGTAACATGAACATATTCTCACAGACCACCGGATATAATCATTTTCAGTTTTAGTTCCGCGAGCTAGTGGAGGTGTTGTGATTGGTGCTGATGCTCCACTGCTGATCGGTCCTTATGGTTATGCTCTACCTCCCTTCTTTTATTCACCTGCAGGATTAGCTGGAAACCATGGCGACAGACGTGGGTTCACCGCAGCGCTTTTTCCACATGCCGCGCTTCCAGCACCAGGCACCTCGGCAGGTGTTCTACAAGCGGCCGGACTTCGCCCAGCAGCAGGCCATGCAACAGCTCACCTTCGACGGGAAGCGCATGAGGAAGGCTGTGAATCGCAAAACCATCGACTACAACCCCTCCGTCATCAGATACCTGGAGGTACAGACCCGCGGGCGCCCCTGGCTGTGGTCCAGAGCGCAGAACAGTTCTTCTGACTGTGATGGCTTTGAGGCGAAACTGAAGATATTTGTTTGTTTCTCCTGTTTTCTTTTTCCATCAGTGGTTCTTAGACTCTTTCCTTTGAGCCCACCTGTCCCAAAATGTCAACTTCAACATGGATTACAAAAAGAACCTTATTTTATATTCATAATTAGTTTAAATAGAAAATAAATTTTGTGTCTAGATAACTGTCAGACAGCCTTTTCATGAAAATGTGGAATCTCATTTTTTAAACGAGGTTCAACAATTTTGTTGTTGGAGTTTTAAACTCCATCAACACGTTCTTAATAGTTTTTTTAAAATGAGACCAAGCATTTTATTTTATTTTCAACTACTGTGGAAGAGGAGCAGTCTTCTGTAGGATAATGTAAATCCATCTGTCCATTCTTTAATTTTGCTGTTTTGAAACCAGATCAAAAGTAAAGGAAAAACAGTGGCGTATTTTTATTTATTTAAACAAGAAAAACCGGATAAGGAATAAAAATGTACCTCAAACTGCTTTTTTGCTTTAACAACATGCTGCCTTCACTATATTTTGGGGTGTGGGTTCTGGTTTAAGAAGGAGCTGGTTTTGTTGATTGCTGTCTTTCCTGATCCTGTCGGCTGAAGTTCTCCATCTGCTGCCGGTATTAGTATCCCTATAAAACCTGCAGCTTAGATGGGTGATGGCTGTCTAAACTGGCTTCCCCACCAGAGCTCTGCTGGTGCGTCAAGTTGCTTGTTACCCTGCATAACTTACACCAAGACCTGCTTGCGGTTTGGATTAGCCCTGTGCGAGCCTAAGGTGGTTCTGGCTGTGAGCTCAGCATCAGCTCCAGCACCTCACAATCAACACCTCATCTATCAGCAGGGTTCCTTGCAAACGGATACTGGCTTTGTACAAAGAAGTGTCTTCATCTCTCCAGAGTTACACTGCATGAGTTTAGGACAGTTTGTGACATAAAGAGGATAGATTGTATGTGGAAAGCAATCTCCAGTAACTTTGGCTAAACACTAAAACTGCCAGCTTTCTAGCACCACCTACAAGCGCCATGGCCATCTCACAAGCAGTCAGATATAATTTCATTAGTGGGGTACAGAAATCAGTTTTTTAGGTGAAAAATTGTCTAACAATTTTGTCCGTGTCGTGTGGGAGGAATGATATCACAATTGTTTAATTTTTTAAGTGAAGAGAAAAATATTAAGTATCGTCTATAAAACGTGTTCAAAGCACCAGCACACTCCTCAAAACCTATGTTTTCGATGCATTGAATATATGTAGCAAACGCACACAGACCATACACAGAGGACGGTCTCTGCGTGCTCATGGATAAACCTGATTCTCTTGATTATGTCTTGATTTATTTATTTTTTTTTTGAGTTATAGTATTATTTTGGTCATTGCTTACTTTCTATTAGCATTTTTATAATAATTATAATCTCAGATCTTTTTATTGTAGTGATGCCAGCACTGAAGCGGACGTCTGCCACTCCACTTTATCCGCTTGTTGTACTGCTGAGAGGAATGGCGTATAATTCTTTATTAATTGCAGTAATCTCAGATATTTAGGCTAGTAAATCCATTTGTATTCTCAAAATGTGTATAACACTGACCTTCCAAAACATCCTGCGAAAATGAAATGTAACGATCTCCAATGAAGCAATAACTCTGCACCTGTGGTGTAAATGACGGCTGTCTACAGGACCACTGTGGTGGTCCGAGGAATAATTGCTCAGAACTCACAAGTATTATAATATGGTCAAAACTTCAGAAAATATAAAGCAAAAATATTTAGGAAAAGTCAGGGAGTAACAGACCTGTAGATTATCTTTAGACAAAGTTATTCACATAATAAAATCCTTAACTTCATGTGGTAAAAGGTGAATTTGAAAAGCGGTCGTGCTGCTCCAAAGCGGTCAGCTGCTCCAGGCCTCAGAATGGGGCCTGGAGCAGCTGATTACTCCAAACCCTGGACAGTTATAGTCTTGGAGCTCTTTCAGACTGTCAGTTTGCTCCCTCAGCTTCAGTTACAACTGAAAACAGTTGAGCTGCAGAAGGGGCATCAAGGCCAAACTCACCCAACTCCTGTCTATGTTAGAGGACATCATGGACGCTCACCCTCTTCTTCTTTGTTGCTGCTCCTCCTCGTTATTGAGAGTATGAAACCTCACACAGTATATTTTACATCGGAGCCTAAAGGCTGTTCTTGTTGAACTGCCATGACTACAGACCAGTGTCCTGGTTTAAAGTGGACCTCCTGAACCGAGTAATGGATGTGAGCTCAGTTCTGTTGTTTCTCTGCAGAATCGACTGTGGCAGCGTGACCATCGAGACCTCAGAGCCATCCAACCAGATGCAGGCTGCTACAATGATGTGAGTACTCAGACAGGCCCTCTGTCCTCCCCGAGTCCACCAGCAGGAGGTGCTGCATCGCATCCACTCACATGGTTCTCATACTGGTCCCTCCCTCAGACCTGGCTTCGGGGTTAGACCAGTAAGCTTGTATCCAGATGCGGGACACTGTTGTCCTTCATCAACTAAACCATACGAGTCCTTTTGAATTGCTCTTAGGCTGCCCCACCCACTCACTCAGGATCAATTTACCTTGGGAGACCCTATCAGGGGCAGTCACCCCCAACATTGAAGCTCTAGCGATCAATCGTGGATGCAAAACCTTCAAATATGATAAGGTGGCTTTGAAAGAGGGGCAGTCTTCCACGTCAAGAAGAAATACTTGAAGTGCTTCATGTGGCTTGGATGTCTCCTGCTACGGTTCAGGGATCTGTATTGAAGACAAGGTATCTGTTTTGGTATTAAAATATTTTCTAAAATACTTGGTTGTAAGCAAGTGTGACATAATGGCGAAACATGTAGTCCTGGTTCAAGAATCTGTTTCATGGAGAATCTGTTAAACGAATACCAACCAAAAAAACAACCCTATTTCTGTTATGTGGTTTAAAAAGTGTACAATTTAATTGGGGACAAAAGTGATGGGAATCAATCCAGTTTTGAGTTAAAAGGAATATATGTTTGGAACAAAATGGCCTTTGTTTGCAAAGGGGCTACGTCTAAATAAATGTCTTATGACATGGTCTTCAAGGCAGAATGTCAGATATACTGTCAGTAAACACTAAAGGAGAGCTCATGGCCTTTGCTTCCGTAGAGAAGGATCAGTACTTATTAATTAATATTGGATATCATTCTCCTAAAAAAAACTCCAAGCCTGGTTGGACATGAATTGGATTTGAAGAAGCCACAGCTCAGTCTTCTCTGGATGTCTGAACCTCTCCCCCCATCTTGTGTACCCAAATGACAACTTGTATTGTATTAGATGCTATATAAATAAAACTGAATTGAAATTTAATTAAAGACAACTGCCCCTAAAGGGGTCTCCCCCAGGCCTTTGCCCCTGAAGGCAAATTGGTCCTAGGAGCAGGCCCAGACTAAGCCTGCCTTTTTACTGGACTTTTATGGAAAAGACAAAGCAAGGAAGGCAGTATCCCTTGTCTGGACGTGGGTTACCATGGTCCCACCATGGAACTGAGGGAAGGAGGGGGAGGTCCATGGGGGAAGCAGCCAGACCGCTCATGAGGGACCAGTTGGGCTCATCCTGGCTAAAGGATGTGGGTCTGCCCTCCTGTGGGTCCACTTCCTGCAGGAGGAACTACAGGGGTCAGGTGCTGTCCAGGACAGGTCGCAGCTGAAGGCATTAGCATCGACTTTCTGCCTCCCGGTTTGGAGAAAATGTTTTTGTTTAAATATAATGCAGAGTGAATCATGAAATAAACCTGGTCTCGGGCTGTTTTTGTGTGTCTGCAGCTCGTTCCTCCTGTGGGCATGTTGAACAATCCAATGAATGCTGTCACCACCAAGTTTGTCAGAACCTCCACCAACAAAGTCAAGTGTCCCGTGTTCGTGATCAGGGTGAGCAGCCAGCATCATCTCGGATCAGCTTATCCTGTCATCGTTTTTTGTTTTTTTTTCTTTCTTTGTTGTTTTCCCCTGTGAGGCTGCTAAGCAACACATTGTGAGTGAAGTCATAACACGACTTTCAGCTGTTTCCTGTCTGTCTCCACAGTGGACTCCTGAAGGCCGTCGACTTGTGACCGGAGCCTCCAGTGGAGAGTTCACTCTGTGGAATGGACTCACCTTTAACTTTGAGACCATCTTGCAGGTAAATATGCATCCATGTAGACACGGGGAGGGGGTTGCAAGAAGTGAGACATCATCCAGGCCTTTATGTCACCGAGACATGATTGTTGTCCTGATATCTTGACTGGTCCCATCAGAGTATTATCCATATATGGAAGCATGTACAGCCACATTTAAATGAATATCCCTCTTTCAATCCCTTGTTCCTTTTTGTTTTTGTGGGTTTTTTTTTTTTTTTTTTGGTTTAAAAAAAAAAAAAAAAAATTAGAGTATTGGGTCTTGTCATCAGACAAAGCCCCAAAGTGACAGTATTTAACAGAAATGAAATTTAAAACCCTGATAGTTATGATTCAGCAGTTTGTAGATCCACCGTCAACAGCAGTAGCGATCAGTAATAACAGAAATAATAAACTATAACAATAAACCACTACTCTAAACGATTGTTCAGCACTTATAACACCCACAGTATTGGTTTCCTGACTGACCTTCAGTTACTTGCATAGCTGTGTAGGAATCAAGGATAATGAGTTTGACAGTTTTGACCATTATTTCTGTGGCATCCTGTTTTTTTGGGAATTTTTTTTTAATTTTTTTATTTATTTATTTTTTTTTTTTTGCATTGTATTAATTTGGGGTAAATCTTTTTGGACAACCATTCCAAGGAAGAGATGTTTTCCACATAAGAATAATTGCCCACTCTGCAGAACATTGAACTCCATATTTCTTGGAAAGGATCTTACAACCTTTTCCAGGTTAATGTGCAGCAACATTTTCTCCTCTGAGACCATTGATGATGTTTGTCCCTCTTGGCCATAGTGTTAAGACACACCTGAGCTCTGAAAGGCATGTTGGAATTATTGTTGTTTTTTTTGTTTGTTTTGTTTAACAAAAAAGAAATTTAATGAAGGGCGTACTAACTTTTGCACGACTGCAGAGTGAGGAGTATGGTCTCAAACACATAACCCTGTGTAGCTCTATGACCAACTTGTTCACATGAACAAAACTGAATATGTCAGATATAAAGTGTAATTAGCCTAAGCATTAAATGAGTGTTTGTTTTATGGTTATTAGCACTGGAACCAACTGATTTTGAGGAGCACAGTGGATGTTCTGATGAGTTAACTGTGATCTGTGTCTTGGCAGGCCCACGACAGCCCAGTCCGGGCCATGACCTGGTCTCACAACGATATGTGGATGCTGACAGCTGACCACGGGGGCTACGTGAAGTACTGGCAGTCCAATATGAACAACGTCAAGATGTTCCAGGCTCACAAGGAGGCCATTAGAGAAGCCAGGTTTACACCCAATCTCCCATTCTCTGTAGCTCAGGGCTGTCTATGCTGCTCGCCGGCAGCCACACGTGGGCACTACCACATGTTGTGTTTATTCCGGTTGATTCCTGACACATGTATGTGTGTGCTGTTGCAACACTGCAGTGATCTTTTGTTGATATTCTTCCTGATGTGGCTAAAGAGCTGTCTCTGTACTCCAACGGTTGATGTGTTGAATAAAGTCATCATCTTTAACTGGTTTGGGTCGACCGCTGGTTTGGGTGGATGCCAGGAGATCAATAAAGACCCAGGACCAATAAAGTTTGAGCAGGGATCAATAAATAAAGAGTCACACTGCTGCTGGTATGAACTGGCTCCAACTGGCAGATGGTTGTGTTTAAATAAAGATTTGAACTCCACATGTGCACCTGAATGCTCATACACTTCCCATGATGCAGCAGGACCGCACCCTCACCCTCCAGATGTACAGAGTGATGTCACTATGACATCAGGGAACAGAGAACATCACACAGTTGCCCAGCCCGCCAAACAGGGATTGCCTGACTGACTTCTGAGAGTCCCAGCCAGGTGATCCCGTTCCTCCCATCTCTCATTACCTGGAACTGTATTACCCATAGGCCTCAGTGGAGGAGGACCCTGATAGTCAAGGCTATGATTGGTCAACTAGGTACATGTTTACACGCTACACCTGTTGGATTTAGGTGGGGCTGGGGTGCAGGTTTCTATTACCCTTGAAAGTGTACAGTTGGAATTGTAAATGCAAAATATATCAAAAACAAACATCTGTTTGGCAAAAACTCTTACATTGCAAAAATGTTTCTATACTAACAAGAGGTGGTTCTTCTAGCATTTAACTTTTTTTTTTTTTTTTTTTTATTTTGCAGTGGAAACACCAGTTTTATTGTACTTCCTGAAGTGTTTGATCCACTACATTGTGGCCATTGACTTTGCAGTTCATTACAAATGTTTGTGTAATGAAGTGTCTTCAGTTCCCGATTCCAGCCATCTGTTGGGGTCAAAATTATTTTGGCTAGCGTGGTTGTAGGAATAAATATTGACCTGCCAAATAACAAAGGTTTATGGAGATCCATTATCATATATTTTTTTGGCCTTTCCAGAAAGGAGAAAACAACTTTAGCTCTATTTAGATGGGATCAGTTTAACAGAGACATAGAGATATGCAGTAGACATTAATACCTGAGCTTTTGGTTCTATTTGAATGTGCCATCTCGGTAGTCAGTAAAGATAACGGTGACGTTTGCCTGTTAAAACATTTGCAGAAAATGACCTCTGGTAATGCTAATCTCATGTGAGGTAAATATGTATATAAATGTTTGTAATATCCTTTTTTAAAAAGTTATTACCTGCAACCTTTTCAAATATTAAAGTGCTTGACTGAACCTTTGGTTGCGTACCAGGCTGTCGGTAAGGTTCGCTTTCCATTGTAGGAGACCTAAGAAATCAGCTCTGCATTCTAGGTTGGCTTTGTGTGCTAGGAGGTCCAGGCAATCGGCCTCGCGGTCTAGGAGGTCCAGGCAATCGGCCTCGCGGTCTAGGAGGTCCAGGCAATCGGCCTCGCGGTCTAGGAGGTCCAGGCAGTCGGCCTCGCGGTCTAAGAGTTCCAGGCAGTCGGCCTCGCGGTCTAAGAGTTCCAGGCAGTCGGCCTCGCGGTCTAAGAGTTCCAGGCAGTCGGCCTCGCGGTCTAGGAGGTCCAGGCCGTCGGCCTCGCGGTCTAGGAGGTCCAGGCCGACATTTGGCCTCGCGGTCTAGGAGGTCCAGGCCGACATTTGGCCTCGCGGTCTAGGGGGTCCATGCAGACATTTGGCCTCGCGGTCTAGGGGGTCCATGCAGACATTTGGCCTCGCGGTCTAGGGGGTCCATGCAGACATTTGGCCTCGCGGTCTAGGAGGTCCATGCAGACATTTGGCCTCGCGGTCTAGGAGTTCCATGCAGACATTTGGCCTCGCGGTCTAGGAGGTCCATGCAGACATTTGGCCTCGCGGTCTAGGAGGTCCATGCAGACATTTGGCCTCGCGGTCTAGGAGGTCCATGCAGACATTTGGCCTCGCGGTCTAGGAGGTCCATGCAGACATTTGGCCTCGCGGTCTAGGAGGTCCATGCAGACATTTGGCCTCGCGGTCTAGGAGGTCCATGCAGACATTTGGCCTGATGTTCTACCTTGTCTAGGCAGTCAGCCTTGTATTTAAGGAGGTGTATGAAGTCAACTTTGTGTGCTAGGCTGTGTTGAGACTTGTGTTGTAGACCCATGGCCATGTGCTTATAGAGAGCTAAGTGGTTAGCTTTGCATTCAAAGAGGTTGGCCTTGTGTTGTAGACAGTCCAGGCGGTGCCCCTTCTGTTCTAAGAAGTCGCTCATAACCTTGTGGTCATTCGCCTAGACCACAAGGGTAACTGCTAAGAAAGTAAGAACTGTGATGAGACAGATGCTCTGCCTCAGAATTGGAGAAATAAAACATCTGTTTTCATGGTATGGAGTTGGCCATGCATTTTAGTGGTCGTCCTTGCGTTTTACCCCACTGACCTTGGCGTTTAGGCGGTTAGCTCGTGGCTAAGCCGTCGGTGCCACACAGCAAACAAAATTCTGATTGAAAAAAATACTGACAACAGCTGGAAACAAATAAGCACAAAGAATGGTGTTAGCCTTTTTTCCACCCTTGAGCTGAGCCAGGCCATTTGAGGCCTCCGTCCTTTGTTCCTCAAAAGACTCAGCCCTTCATGGATACCGCTTTAGTTCCAACCACCCAGAAACAACTCTGGGGCATTTCTGTCTGTATCCAGATCAGACAGATGCTCAGCCTCAGAATTAGTGAAAGAAAACGGCTGTTTTCATTTGTAGTAAAACATTTTCACACTTCATTGTAAAAAAACTAAAACCATCGGTGACAGGTCTGTGTTTTAGCCAGGTTCACAATGTAAACTTCAGACTCTAGAGTCTAGCCTGTTTTTGTTCTTTAATAGTGACAGATTAGGTATCTGTACAGATCATAAAGAGTTTAAATTTCACCACTGCACTGGAGTTCTACTTAACTGTAAACCAGAAAGCTAGAAGCAGTTTGGTTTTACCAGCTGACACATCCAGCCACATATCCTACAAGATCAGAAATGGATTGTATAGTTTTCCTGCTCGTCACCTGAGATTTGAGTCTTCATATTTGTCTGAGAGGATACAAAGATGGTTTACTTCAAGTTCAGATCCCTTATCTGGATTTGTGTTTTCATACCTCTGGAACAAGAAGTGCAGCCACTTTTACTCATTCTTTTTCATTTAACAAATCCACTTATATAATTTAGTATAAAAATATTTCCATTCATACAGCTTCTCACAAAGTCCAAGATTATTGGACAATGTAGAGACCTTTGGTTGGACTTTTATTTGGATGGTTTACAGTTACAACAAACTGTCTTCACTGTAGTAAACCACATACGTCCACAGACATTTGTTGTGTCGTATGTAGTTTATGTATTGTAAACTGGACAAACCCTTTAACACCACCCAGAGGTT
The DNA here is from genome assembly GCA_014839995.1 of Xenentodon cancila. Classification (NCBI taxonomy): domain Eukaryota; kingdom Metazoa; phylum Chordata; class Actinopteri; order Beloniformes; family Belonidae; genus Xenentodon; species Xenentodon cancila. The sequence continues at coordinate 21,633,817 of CM026207.1, read as the reverse complement.
TCTGAAGCCCAGCTGTGGGAGCTCTGAGGGTGACCATCCTGAAGGATCTGACTCTGCCTACTCCTGGTTAATACAGAAATGGTTGAACAAGTCTGGTAGTGGTTTGGGACACTCCGACCTGAACTCTGTTACCACAATCTGGCTATTTAAGTTTCGCCTGGCTGGTGTTAACTAACGTTATCTGATGAATCCCTAATTCTCTTCTCTTTAGCTTATCTGACAACTCCCTTCTCAAACATCAATCCGTTCAAAACGCAGCTGCCCAGATTATTACCGGAACTCCTTCCCTCCCTCATATCACTCCTGCCCTGCAGAAGTTTGACTGGCTCCCTATTAAATCTAAATCTAATCTATTAAAAAAAATGATTTTACTACCCACCTAGAAGGCCATAGACAACCTCACCCATCTGAATCTCACTGACCTCCTCCACATTAACTTACCCCAGTCGTACCCCCTCCTCTTCCATCCAACTCACCCTCCCATCTACCCGCTTGTCCACCGTGGGGTTGAGAGCTTTCAGCTGCTCAGCCCGTCTTTGGAGCTCTCTACCACACTATTAAACATTCTGACATTGTCACCGCCTTTAAAACACCTTATTAAACAGGCATTTTTCATTGAATTCTGGGACTGGAATTACCTCATTTTTTCACTTATTTCCTTTATTTTTTTTATTATGTTTTACTGTGTTCTTTTTCTATATTTTGACATTTTATGGTTTGTCTATATATTGTCTTATGACCTTGAGTGCCCTGAAAGGTGCCTATAAATAAAATGTATTATTAATATAGCATATTGAAGTTAGTTGGCTCCACTAACATTGTAAAGTTAATTCAGTTAGTTTGCTAAATTTAGCTACACAAACTTTTAATTTTGAGATGTTGATATAGGGGAAGTTAGATAAAGTAGTAAAATTGGAATCTTAATCACTTAAATCCAGAAGAAGTCAACTACCTGATAACTTTTTTTTTCTTTTTTTTTATGTGGAAAAAAAGTAGTTAGTTGGCTCCAATAAAATTTAAATGGAAAAGTGGGTGAAAATCTGTCAAAAGCCGTTTTACTAATGTCTTACTAATGTCGTATTTACAGGGGAAACTGACATTTCTGCAGAGCCAGCTTTTGACACGGTTAACCACATCTGTTATCTGTACCCTGTATGGGCTTTTCAGACGAGACATACTGGTGGTTTGGTTCTCACATAGCATGTCATGGACTAATGTCCATAGCTCATCGCCTCTCCTCAGGACCCAAGACCCAGTGCCAGAGTCCTTCTCTTTGCTTTGTACACCTCATCCTTGGTTCTGGTTATCGTCTCATCCTCTGGCCCAGTTATGATGTTATAGCCTGATCCTTGCGTCCAGTTATCGCCTAGATCTCGATTATGACCTCATCCTCGGGTCTGGTTATTGCCCTCATCCTCGGGTCCGGTTATTGCCCTCATCCTTCGGGTCCGGTTTTTTGCCCTCATCCTTCGGGTCCGGTTTTTTGCACTCATCCTTCGGGTCCGGTTTTTTGCACTCATCCTTCGGGTCCGGTTTTTTGCACTCATCCTTCGGGTCCGGTTTTTTGCACTCATCCTTCGGGTCCGGTTATCGCCCGCATCCTTCGGGTCCGGTTTTTCGCCCGCATCCTTCGGGTCCGGTTATCGCCCGCATCCTTCGGGTCCGGTTATCGCCCGCATCCTACGGGTCCGGTTATCGCCCGCATCCTACGGGTCCGGTTATCGCCCGCATCCTTCGGGTCCGGTTATCGCCCGCATCCTTCGGGTCCGGTTATCGCCCGCATCCTTCGGGTCCGGTTATCGCCCGCATCCTTCGGGTCCGGTTATCGCCCGCATCCTTCGGGTCCGGTTATCGCCCGCATCATCGGGTCCGGTTATCGCCCGCATCATCGGGTCCGGTTATCGCCCGCATCCTTCGGGTCCGGTTATCGCCCGCATCATCGCGTCCGGTTATCGCCCGCATCATCGCGTCCGGTTATCGCCCGCATCATCGCGTCCGGTTATCGCCCGCATCATCGCGTCCGGTTTTTTGCCCTCATCATCGCGTCCGGTTATGATGTTATGGCCTTGTCCTCCAGGCCCGGTTATGGCCTCATCCCAACACCTGGTTATGACCTCATCTTGGAGCCTGGTTATGACGTTATGGTCTCATTCTTAGGTCTACTTAATGCCTCATCCTCAAGTCCAATAATTGCTATATTTTTTGGGCCTGGACAGATCGATCCTCTTCCTCAGGTCCAGTTTTTGCCTCATCTTTGGGCCTGGACATTGCCTCATTGGAAATGGGCTAACATTCTTTGGTAGATAATGTGATCTGAATATGTGAAAATGAGAATCTGCCCACATGGATGCCTACCTTCAACTAAACGTCCCCACCGGTTTGTCTAGAGCTATATGAATCTCCTCTGTCCTGCCAAGGTCACCAGAAATCTCGGTGTCCTCATCCATGACCAGTTGTCCCACTTCAACCATCCGCATCTCCAACTTCCTGTTCTGTGAAAGAAAAATCAGGTCGAACCTGTCTCAACATACAACTCTTGGTCCAGTCTGGCTATGTCTCGTCTCCATTACTGCAAAGCTCTTCTCGCAGGTCTTCCAGAACACCCAGTTAAACCTCTACAGATGCAGCAGCACATCTGCAGTGGTTCTTGCGTCTGCCTAGCAAGGTTTTGTGGCCAGCGTAGTGCTACCAGCTTTACTCACAACCGACAGTCGAAAGGCAAAAATCTGGTGCCGAGTCTGGCATTGGCACCGAATAAGCAACCATTTTGGTCAAAAAGCCCTAAAAGAGACTTCTGGGTCTGCAGCCTGTTATTTAAACTATCCTAAAGGCTTCTACTCCTGCCTGATCTCTCTATGGACCGCCGCCTGGCACTGCCACCCCCACACACAAGTGTTGCTTAATTAGTTAGTTAACCCTTCACACAAGATGACCCAAATTGTTCTCATTTGTTGTTCCACGCTGGTGCAGCGAGGTACCACTTGCGAGGTACTACAAGACATTCTTCTCTACTTTGAAGAAACTCTGGAAGACTAGACCACCTCCCTTTACTAACATCCTGACTCATCTAACTCACATCCAGCTGCACTTTTTTTACAATCATTTCTCTGCATGTCTACAAAACACATGGTTTTTTTGGGCACCTTACATGTTTCTCTTAAGTGTTAAATGACTATCTGGGAATATAACATGCAAACTATTTGTAAAATGTCACTAGCTTTATTGAGTACCGGTAAAATTCAGGTTACCAAAGACAGTCAAAGTGATTGTTTTGTGGTGAATTTGTGTAAAATAGTACTTTTGTCGGTGAAGAAGCTTTTTAATAAAGTAAACACACAGGTAAAGCAACTCTGAAAGACTTGGAGGTATTTCAATTTTCAAGCTTTAAAACATCAGTAACATTGATAAAGGTTTTTTTAATGGACTTGAAAAGGAAATACACCAAAATGAACATGCACAGTTAGTAGATACTGCACATTACTAAAAATGTCATTTTACTTCCATCTAGAATTACAGCTAATGGACTTTTTGAGTGTCTGAGCTGCACAAGAACATCTAAAGACAGCATGTTAATTTAGTCTTTTACGTATTTCAATATTTCAGACATTTAAACACAGCAGTGAACGTCATACAAGACAGCATCAGAAGTAACAAAATGAGTCCAGCACCAGCACCACATTACACTAGTCCACATCCTGAAGAGGTCAGCAGACACAAAAAACAAAACATATCTTCCCTTAATGGAATTCATACATTTAGTTATATATATATATTAAATCAGTTTTATACTTTGTTTCCTGAAAATCCTCAATGGCACAGGTATGGCTAAATATACCTAAACATTTCCCTTAAAAAATGTCTAAAACCTCTCTGATGTTCCTGTGTTGGGAGCCTCTTGGTCCCGTACATGATGAGATGTTCTAGAATGGATGAATGAGATTTTACTACGTTAATCTAAAAGTGCAGGATTCATGTTTCTGCTGTGTTCCATCTTCAGTTACGCTGCTTTGATATTACTTGACGTGATTTCCTTTACTTTTATTCACAGTAACCTCCTAGTTACTGAGATGAACTCATTGTGGATCTGACGTGTTTTAGACAGAACTGGCGTCTGGTTTCCACACTGCATTAGAAAACAGCTGATCTACTGCAGAACCTGTTTCAAACTCAGCTGTTGTGGTTCATGAGGATGGCCGAGAACCTGAACCCTTGAAATGATGATGTAAGCCACTTGTTGGTTAGAAGAACAGCCTATTACACAGATGACCTAATTCAGAGTTTCCAGTCTGAACTTCATTGAGCGTTTCTGTTGAGCATGGCTGGTCCTACATTTTAATGGTGCTATGTGAATCAGTTCAAGATTCTAACTGCTTTCAGACTGGACTGGACCTCAATGGCTCTTCAGTACCTGCTCTGGAGTGAGGATGAGGTCATCACCAGCTGTTTGTCTTCTGTGGCATCATACATCCTGAGTGACGACATCACCATATCTGCTCTCAGGTGTCAGCAGTTATCTACTGAGGTCCAGCTGGACAAGGTCCAGATGACGACTCGTCCTGACTGATTAAGCAATCACGAACCAGATGAGCAGAGACTTGTGTAGTTCAGCACAGGGTTAGAACAACTGATAACCTGACCAGGGACCCGAATCATGGCCTGAGCAAGGACCTAAAATCAGAGCCCAAGTCAGGCACCAAACCAGGGTCTGAACCCAAACCTGAGCCAGAGCCTTGGCCTGGTCCGAACCAGCTATGTAAACACAAGAACGTAACGTCTGAAATGTTTGGGAACCATGAATGACTCATCATACACTCATGATGTTTGTTGTGGGTTTTCTCTAATGTTCGGTCCACACGCCTGACTCCTCCTCTTCTTTTCCAGTTTCTCTCCCACTGATAACAAGTTTGCCACCTGCTCCGACGATGGCACCGTACGAATCTGGGACTTCCTGCGCTGCCATGAGGAGAGGATCCTCAGAGGTATGTACACATGTCCGTGAACTCTCAGGTTTAAGTTCTGATAGAAACATGAGTGACAAAAAACAACCATCTAAAACGAGTGTGTGTGTTCAGGTCACGGGGCTGACGTCAAGTGTGTCGACTGGCATCCCACCAAAGGCCTGGTGGTGTCGGGCAGCAAAGACAGCCAGCAGCCAATTAAGTTTTGGGACCCCAAGACGGGCCAGAGTCTGGCTACGCTGTGAGTGCAACACAAAGGCACACACTGGGTCTGGCTCTCCTTTGTGGTCACCATGGTAACCAGTAGCTCACCTTCTGTCCTTAGACACGCCCACAAGAACACAGTGATGGAGGTGAAGTGGAACCTGAACGGAAACTGGCTCCTGACAGCGTCACGTGACCACCTGTGTAAGCTGTTTGACATCAGGAACCTGAAGGAGGAGCTACAGGTGTTCAGAGGACACAAGAAGGAGGCCACAGGTGAGACACCTGAGATATACATGAAACATACCTGATATATAGACACCGGAGACTCTCACCTGAAACGATCATGAGTCACATCTGAGACTCCTGAGATGCAGAGATGGATGCGACTTTTTCTGACTGTCTGTTCACGTTTCCTATCTTTCCAGCGGTTGCCTGGCATCCTGTTCATGAAGGTTTGTTCGCCAGCGGCGGCTCTGATGGCTCGCTCCTGTTCTGGCACACCGGGTGAGGAAACTTGAAGACATCTCCAAGTGTGTGTGTGTGTGTGTGTGTGTATGTGTGTGTGTTCAATGCTGACATTCCTTGTTTCAGGGTGGAGAAAGAGGTGGGCGGCATGGAGATGGCCCATGAGGGGATGATCTGGAGTCTTGCCTGGCACCCGCTGGGTCACATCCTTTGTTCTGGCTCCAACGACCACACCAGGTGTGACAGATTCTCCTGAGCTTCTCCTGCAGCTGCTTTGATCTTCGTGTCTGAACATTTTCTGTCTCTTCCACAGTAAGTTCTGGACCAGGAACCGGCCTGGAGACAAGATGAGAGACCGTTACAACTTGAATCTACTGCCGGGGATGTCGGAGGACGGTGTGGAGTACGGTGAGCTGCCAAGGACAAGTGTGACCAGAACACGTGTCTGGTTTGTTGTCTGCCTGTCCAATCGTTTGGCGTTTGTTTTTCAGACGATGTGGAGCCCAACAGCGTGGCTGCCATCCCCGGGATGGGCATCCCCGAGCAGCTGAAGGCCGCCATGGAGCAGGAGCAGAGTAGTAAGTCTCGTTCTCAATAAAGAGAAGATCAGTGTGAGCACTACACACTTGGGTAGAACTCACCTGTGCCATCGTCTGCAGGTAAAGAGGCAACTCCAGAGGTGGAGATGTCCATCCCCGGTCTGGACTGGGGCATGGACGAGGTTATGGGAAAGGACGCCAAGAAGGTCCCACAGAAGAAGGTTCCGTATGCCAAACCAATCCCAGCACAGTTCCAGCAGGTAAGTGTCCACACTTGTGGAGGTGTTGAGGTCAGCTGGTAATCATTGCTGATTTTCTGAATCCATTTGATTCCTATCCACAAGGTCATGATTTGATTCACAGTTTGATTACATTAATTTAGAAGCATTTTCATTTCAAAATAAGTTTTGTATAGTTACCATAAACATACCAGTGAAGCATAAACCTTTTTTGGAGATTACATTTTTCTAACTGGTTATGTATCTGATCCAACATGAGGGCGTGTGGCTATTGGTGCTACCGCTGTTAGTAAATAAATAATAAATAGTAAACGGAAGAAGGCGACGGATGATCATTACAAACGATAATTCAGACGCAAAGCTTTTATATAATACAGTAATGGATAAACGATTAATTATTGTTATTGCACAACTACATCATATTAATGAGGCCAAAAACAGCTGAAACTAGGTTTGACTGCCCGACTACGTCGCATCACTACGTCGCACCACTGCCAGAGAAATGTGCAAAAAGCATTTCCATGACACTTTGTGATAAACTGGATTATCAACATGTCTGTAAAACCACCTTCTGAAAGGGTTAAAAGGTTTTTTTGCTATATTTGGCTATTTTTTTCAAATGAGAGGTGTTTCTTTTGCAGGTTTTGCTTTGTGATGTTTAGGCTTTGCACAAATCTAGGGCAGGGGCGCCACCAGGAATTTTGGGCCCCATGAAAAAAAAAAAATCATCATGGACCCTTTAAAAACCTTTAAAAGCTGTTACATAACTCTAACCTTGAAGGCTTGCAGCTGTCTTGATTAATGTAGTTCAGTACCAGAACAATATTTGCTGCTAGTGAATTGTACGTGCAACAGTATGCAATCCGCTATTTGGGTACAGGCAGGAGGAGACGGGGCTGCTGCTCCTGACTCTGTTAGTCAGTCTGGTAAAAGGGGCGGGGACAACTTATGTAATGTGAATATCTTGCTGAACGTGTAACTGCACTGATTAAATGTATGTTAAAAAGGAGTGAGGTTTAGGCGGACACTAGTCTGTAGCTATTATTTCACTGGGGACATTAAGCTACAGTTGATCTCTGCCGCTCAGCCCCTCACATATGTCACATATTGGCACCCTTTCACTTCCCTCTCCTCCCTCTCTTTTCTCTCCTTCCTTTTGTGAAACCCAGATTTTCTAGGAAGTATAATCCTCAGTGGTGATGAAATAGCGCACTAGACAACTGCTGGTTGCGACTAGGCATCTCCACGTCAGTGCCTTAAGGCAGGACCAAACCACTTCATGCAGATGCAGAGGGGGGTAGTCAGTCAATGTGGGTGATTAGTTTTTGGTCAATGGGGATATTTAACTTTTACTGTAAAAACAAGCAGAAACAAAGAGCTCATTCATTTCATTACTATGTTTGAAAAATGATTTTCAGTGATGGTTTAATAATGTATTATTAATTGGTATGTATTTTTGGGGCCCCTGTCAGTCAGGGGCCCTTGAAATCATCAGGTTTTCTCCCCTGTATGGCATCCCTGTCGGGGTAATGGGAACGCTACTCATGTCTGTTCGGGTCGCATTCAGTCATCCCGTTGTGCAGCCGTGTGACAGGAAGGAAGTAGAATACTAAAATAGAAAATAAAAATATCAATCCATGGATTTACAAATTTTTTTGTTTTTTAAACCCAGCCTTAGTTGGGTCCTGTGTTGGGTTCCTGTGTTATTGAGTCCTGTGTGTCTGACCACAGGCCTGGGCTGAGAACAAAGTACCCATGATGCCTCCCTCCGGAGATCTACTGAAAGACAGGAAGATGGAGCAGAAGGGAGAGGTGAAGAAGAAGACGCAGGCAGAGTTCGAGCAGGAGATGGCGGCGCTGCAGTATACCAATCCCATGCTGCTGGAGGTGAGGCTCTTCTGCTGCCGTCCCACATCCACACCACCAACAAAGCCAGTAAAACCAGTTGAACTGTTTGTGACCCTGTTTCTGGTTCTGCAGCAAATGAAGATGGACCGGATGAACCAGATGAGCACAGAGGGGAACATGCCCCCTCCCCAGGGTCTGGGCTCTGTGTCCTCCTTCTCTGGAGGTCCTGGGGGCGCCATGCCTCCTGGGCAGCAAGGATTTGCTCCAAACATGCCTCCTGGCCAGATGCCCAACAACATGGGCCCCCCCATGGGCTCTGGGAGCATGCAGCCTCCATTCATGCAGTCTGGACAGATGGGCCCCCCCTCTGGACCCCAGTCTCACCAGGGGCCCCCTCAGGGCATGATGGGACCCTCGGACATGCAGGGACCGCAGAGACATCCTGGCCCCCCAAGAAACATGGGGCCTCAAGGACCTCATGGTATGGGGCCCAGAGGGATGCAAGGCCCCCCTGGTGGAATGATGGGCCCCCCTCCACGAGGAATGGGCTCAAGGGACAATCAAGGGCCCCCACCTCAAGGAGGAATGATGGCACCTCAAGGCAACATGATGGGCCCCCAGGGCCCCATGCAGGGTGGGATGATGGGCCCCCCGCCTAGGACACATGGCAACAGTTACATGCAGGGGCCCCCTGGAGGGATGCATGGACCACCTGGAAATATGCAGGGCCCCCAAGGTAACATGCAAGGACCTCATGGAAACATGCAGGGGCCTCCTGGAAACATGCAAGGACCGCATGGAAACATGCAGGGACCACATGGAAACATGCAGGAGCCCCCCTACATGCAACACCAGGTAAGTCTGTGAAGACTGGTCGAGGACCAGGTCCAGTAGAGGTTTCAAGGTGTCTGAGAAGGGTCAACTCTGTTCTGGTCTTTGCAGGGTCAGAACTCAGGGCCCATGATGCATGGGATGAACCAGCAGGGGCCCAACAGCAAAGGTAAGAAGACCCGTGCCTGGTTCTGGCCCGGGTTTATGGTCTTTAATCATTTGTTCGCCATGTAGTTCTGTACTGACCACCAGGGTCTGGATCCAGATCAGGAACAAATGTATGCGTAATTTGAACTGTTGCGTCTGCTAACATCCACCCCTTTGGGTTTTGTTGGTCTTCAAGTGAATTTGACTTCTTAGTTTTTGAATAAAAAACAAACAAAGTACAGTTCGTTTTCATTTTACAGAGAATATGTTCAGATCCAGCTGCAGCTGGTGGGAAGATCTAGGTCCAGTTGGACCTCAGGAGCTCTAGCCAGATGATCACACCTTCAGATAGATGCCAGAGATCCTGCAGCCAACCTGGTCAGATAGATTTGATCAGAATAAATGTCAGTCAGTGTTAGAGCTGTCCTGCATACCAGTTTATTGGCTCATATACAGTTTTTATACACTATTACATGACAACAAATATTCAAAGCTTTGTGTTCTTTGTTGAGAGAGAAGAAAATCCAGATACTGAAAACTGAATGTTCACTTCACAAATAGATATCTGATAGATAGATATGATGATAGATATCTTTTTACTGGACTTTAACCAGAACCACCTATGTTCACTTCTCTTGTCAAGGAGACCCTCGGGGGCCACCACCAAACCACCACATGGGGCCTCCTGATCGGCAGGGTCCTGGAGGACCAGACCAGGGTTCTGGACCTTACTGGGGAGAGAACCAGCAGGGTCGACGAGGGCCACAGGACTTTGATGGAGGACAGGACTTCCACAGCAGAGGAGACGAAGGCTGGAGAACCGGTCCAGGTCCTGGGTACCAGGGTGGACGAGGGGGAGGCCATAGAGGGGGAGGGCACAGAGGAGGAGGGAATGGGGGGAATTGGGGCCACGATGAGCAGTTCAGCGGGGGAGAGTTCAGAGGACGAAGGGAAGATAGGTGAGACATCTGAGTCTGGATAGGGTGTTCCCAGACCGCTGATTGAGGGTCCTAACTTAACTGGACTCTGTTCCAGGTTCCGGGGGCCCGCAGGTCGAGCCTATGCTGATGAGTACAGCCAGGAGGATGGATTTGATGGTCCCGAGGACATGGGCCGAGGCTGGGACACGGGAAGCCGAGGGAGGCCACCGCGGGGAGCAGGTCCACCAAGAGGAGGAGGTGAGGAACTGGATCCCCAGAGTAGTCTGGACCTTCAGTTTAGTGTTTGTTTTTGGCTCTTATTGTGGTGGTGCGTCTCCACGTCTGTCTTCAGGTCACGATAGTTATCGGGACGGGCAGCAAATGCACGACGGCTCGTCTCCAGCCGGTCGGGAGCGTCCCTCGTCTCTGCAGGGGATGGACATGGCGTCTCTGCCACCCCGCAAGCGTCCGTGGCAGGATGGCCCGGGAACCGGAGACCCCCGAGAGCGCGAGTCCCCCGGGACTGAAGGAGGTGAACACATCCCTCCATCAAACAACAAACAAAGAACACAATCCAAGTTGTCTGACTTGCATTCTTAAGATGAGAGGCAACTCTGCTTTGTTTATTAAACATAAATAGAAGTAAAACCCAGCCTTCATAACTAAAACTGGAATCTGAAGCGGGTTCCAGTTCATGGGACAGCAGAGCTCCATTGCTCCATGTAGCAGTTCCTCTTCTGACCGCATGTGGGTGCAGCGGTAAGCGCCTCCGTGTGGTCAGCACAGGTACTGATGGTTTTTAAAAGACCTGCGTTTGCAGTTTTTAAACTGTCACACGGATGAAAAAAAAACATACAGTTTGATTCAAGATGTTTGATTTGAATGTTGCTGTCTGGATGTGTCTCGGGCCGGCTCTTTGATGTCAAAGCGACTGTTAACGTCTCCATGGTAACGCTGCAGCTGCTCAGTCAGTGACACAGAAACAAGTCTCAGCTGTGCAGGTTCTCAAGTCTTCCCGGGCTAAAATCGTTCCTCGTACTGCTGCCATTTTCACTGCAATGGTCTCGGAGAGATGGAGGACAGCGTCCTCGTCTTTTTAGTTTGTCTGCTGGAACAAACGTGGAAATGATAACATGTCACTTCTTTTGTTCTCCAGATGCTGTTATTGTTTGTATCGAAGTCTGTTGGAAATGTTTGATTCAATTGATGTTTGTTCAAGACTTTTACACAAAACCAGAGAGCTGGATCCCCCGGAGAGCCTGGTCCCAGTGCGAGAGCCGGGTCCTGCTACGAGAGCTGGGTCTTTGGTGACCCAGTCAAGCCTCTCTCAGAGAGCACTTACCTTTGGGGGACTTTAGCATTTTATGTAGAAAATACAAAAGTTACAAAAACCAAAAGTCCTATTAGTGATGGCCCCAGGTTTATTTCTTTTTTGCTTAATTTTTTTCCTTATATTGTATTTTTAAAACACTCTTTCACTTGTCTCTTTCTTTTTTCTTTTACTTTGATCATTTGTAATGTTTTATTTCTCTCGTCGTCGTGTCTCCGCAGGTCGTCTTCAGAGGGACGATGGCAGTTACGGTCCATCTGGAAGAGGTGGGCGAGGCGGCTGGGGTCCTGGACCCAGGAGAGGGGGACCACCACCCAGAGGAGCGCCGAGGGGAGGTGGCCGGGGGCGATAGTCCCTGAAGCAGATCCAACCTAAGATGAGACTCCCATGATCCTCGTCTCCCTGCTGGCTCCTCCACAGACCTGAGACCAGATGCTGATATGGTCATGTGACCCACTCAGCTGGTCTGTGGGGGCTGCGTGGCCCAACGTCTGTAGGATAGTGTAGAGACTGCTGCTGGTGTTTGTACGTGTTTTATGGCAGCTCGTCTGCAAATTTTGTAACAGATTTCTAAGTGTTTGTGTTTTCACCTTTCACAAATGTGGACTTGTCCTCTCTGGATAAGGGACGGCTCGGTTTTCCAGGACCCTCAGCTGGATGTGCTGCTGAATCAGGTTCTTTAACGCGCACAGACAGAAGTACTGATGAGAATCACATATAAAAAGTCTTTATTTTCCTGTGTGGTAAGGTACAAATGTAGAAATATATGGAAACATCTTCTCTCTACAAGTGTTACTCCTCTTCATCACCTGGAAAATCAGCCGACCAACATTCAGAGGAAATACAACAAATAAATGTACACAAGTAGTTTTCTTTTGCAAGTTTGTGTGTTAAAGTCAAAAATTAAAGTTTTTCTTGGGAAAAAATATATTTTTCTTCATCCAATGGCCCAACTCAGAGGTCTGAAACCGGCCACCTGAACCTCCAGGTTTTGAACACCTTCCATCCTGAAGAATCAAAAAATCTTCTGGAACAAAACTTAAAGGTTGCCTGATCTCAGACGTCTGAGTCTACACCAGCATGTCCAGTAACTGGGTTTATTGACTGAGTTCAACTGGTGTTTGAACTTCAGACTGGTGGATCTGGCCTGTTTTCTTGATTAATGCATCACCACAGATCATCTTGGAGTCTGAACTCCCTTTCACAGCAGTGGGGCCCTAGAAAGGGTTTTCCTTGCCGATCCTGTTCGGGGGTTTGCTGTCAACATTCAGCAGCATCAGTAATCAGTAACTGTCCCGGTGCAGCAGGCTGCAGAGGAACGACCTCGCACGTCATCGCAGTTCTTTGTGATCCGGAAAGGCCCCAGGTCTGACATTACTTCGGTCAGATCGGCATGGTTTTCCCGGTCACAGTCCTCCTGAGCGCGGACACCAACATCCCTCCCACCAGGCGGATCCCGGCGCTGCCGCCGGGCAGCAGCGTCACCACGTAGCCCACGATGGCGGCGACCTGCACGGCGGCTCCCAGCGCGGTCAGCACGGTGCTGCGAAGACTCAGCGCCGCGTACAGGGTACCCCCCAGCGCACACAGGTACACGGCAGCCCCGGGGGAGGTGGGCAGCCCGGCGGCCATCCTGCTGGGGCCGCGCAGGACTGCCGCTGCCGCGATGGCGAACAGCGACCCGAGCGACCAGAGCAGCGCGAACTTCCGCGCGTAGAGCAGCAGCAGCGGCGCGTAGAGCGCCGCCAGCCCAAAGCACAGCAGAGACAGGGACGCACAGACGCCGCAGACCGCCAGCCGCTGCCGCCGGCTCATCCCCGGCAGGCACGGGTCCGGTTCAGCCGACCACGGCCAGGAGAAGCCGCCGGATCCGCTGGGGTTGAGGCCGGCCGGACTGCCGCCGCGGCCTCCGGACCACGGACTGGACCATCGGCCAAACCAACTCCCGGGAACTGACTCGGGCTCGTCCAGTTCCACGGTGGTGGAAGCGGACTGGGACCCGGAGCTGGTTCCGGCTTTAGACTGGACCAGATATTCCTGGAGCTGTCGGTTCAGATCCGCCATGATGCTGGGAACACTCCTGACTATCGACCTCTGAACTTCCGGTGACTCGAGGCTGCCGCCTGCAGGCCGTGAGGAGAACTGCAGGCCCCTTGACCCCCTTGTTATGTACAGTCTAATGGTTCTTGGATTCTAGGGTTCATCCAAGAACACCAGACTACAGGCTCCAGTCTGCGGAACGTCGGGGATCCGCGGGGAGTGGCCAGCGCGTGCACTGAGCTTTTCTGTCAAACGTATTCGTACAAAACTATACTGATTAAACGCATAAATGTACATATATATTTTACTGCACCTATAACCACACAAAACTATATACATCCCCTGGTCTATTGACGGTATGGTTTGATTTGATTAACTTTGTGCATTCTAATCCACGTATAATAAATGAACGACAAACTGGTTCCACAGAACAATATTTATGTAACATTTTTGACCAAATAATTCAATACCAATACGTAACTAATATTACAGAGATGGATTTTGTTTCACTGACATTTTTCATTTACAATCAAAAGCAAAGAGAATGGGTAAAGATGAGTATAAGAGGGAGTAAAGCAGCCTGGTAATTAAAGATATGGATGTTTCCATTTTATTTTGGTCCTCAAAAGACGACATTTAGTGGTTCTGGTTCTGGTCTCAGCAGGTCAACAACTCTGTTTGCTCATTGTTCCCTCGGGTGTTTCCAGGTATTTATTCCCTCCAAAAATGTATTGAGCCTCTTCTGGATTTGTTTGCTGGTGTTGATGGCTGGGACCGTGACATCATGGGGAGGGGGCGGGGCCCAGGTACAAGCCTTGACGGGCCACAGCGGCTTGGCACTGTTGTCGTCCTTTGACCGGCTTGCGGCTCCTCGGCCACCCGGACCGTGTTGCGGCCATATAGCCGTCGCTCATACTGCAGCAGTTGCTCCCAGAAGCCAGCGTTCAGCCGCACGAAGGGCCGGCTTTCTTGGACCCAGCGGTGAGCCTGGCACAGCGTCACGCCCCGGAACCGCATCAGGTAGGCCATGACCAGCGCTGGGGAGCGACTCATGCCGGCAACACAGTGAACCAGCGTGCCTCCCACACGGTTTCCATGGATACGCTCGGCCACCCGGTCAAAGTGGTCGCTGAGGCGGGCATTGGGCAGGTCACACACGGGGACGCGCACGCACTCTACGCCCGGGTACACGGGGCAGGTGTGGCTCAGCGTGGCATTGACGATCAGGGTGATGCCTTTCTGTGACACCAGTGCAGCGTTGAGAGGGGCGTCGGCCCCGCCCAGGAACAAGGTGGGCGTGACCTGAGACAGCATCACTGGAGGTCAGCAGAAACGCCAGGATGTCTGTCAGAGCAAACAGAATGGTGGTCAGAGAAGAAAACCTTCAAACTCTTCAGGAAAAGCTAGATGTTCCCACCTGGAACTAACCATACAAAACAACGCAAACACCTGAGGGCATTCCATCAACCAAAGAGGTCATCTGACCTCCACTGGCTTCCCCGTGGACCACAACTGGTTGACTACTCTGACATCAACCAGTTAGTGCGGAAAAGTCTGGTTCTTGTAATGACCACTTGTTGTAAAGATAACATGTCACCTTCCTAAAAACCGCTGTGATTGGTTCTCGGTTGCCATATATGTTAATTGCCATATATAACCACAAATTCAAAATATTTATTTTTATATGGTACAAAGCGACCAGTACAGTTGTCATGGAAATCTAATGATTAAGACCAAAACCGGTTTTTGTACCAGACGGTAAACATGTTATTTCTGATGTAAAGAGATTTAACGAAAAGATCAATGGAGATTAACTCACTGTTGGATCCAAACTCTAGTGGCCAGTGCAGGAACCGCAGCTCCGGATCCAGACCTGAGTGGTCAGTAGAGAAACTGCAGATATGGATCCGGACCCTAGTGGTAACTAGAAGAACTGCAGATCTGGATCTAGTGGTCAGTAGCATAACTGCACATCTGGATTCAGGTCCTCGTGGTCATTAGTGGAACTCCATGTCTGGAACCAGACCCTAGTGGTCAATATAGGAACTGCAAGTCTGAATCCAGACCCTAGTGGTTACTAGAAGAACTGCAGCACTGGATGTTGTGGTCAATAGCAGAATTGTAGGTGTGGATCAAGACCCTAGTGGTCTGTAGAAGAACTGCATTTCTGGATCCAGACCATAGCGGTCACTAGAAGATCTGGATGTCTGGTAACAAAACTGCAGGTTTCAATCCAGAACCAAGTGGTCGGTAGGGAAACTGTGAGTTTCTTACTTGAAACCCCTAAAGCCACTTGCCCATTATGCAGTTTTCGTCCCGATTCGCTTCGGTCTCAATCGTTTTCCATTACAGTTCAGTCCCAACTAAATGTGGGTGGAGCCTCTACATATACCTTCTCGTTCCGCACTGCCCCATCAAGCTCCCTTTGGATGTGGTCGTCAGCCACGAGGCACAGGAAGATGTGGACCTTTTTGATGCACCATGGAGTATGTTTACTTGCCATTTTTCCACTGTGCCAAAGTATGCCTTGTTGAGGGACATGGCTTTGCTCTGTAGGAGGGAAAAAGGCTTCAAAACTGGTCTACAGAAACCAACGGGTGAGGTGACCAAATGCTCCGTCCATTGTTATATACAGTCTATGTTTCAAGTAGGTGTGAAAGAGGAGGCACTAACCGGTGCTATCACCTAGTTGAAAACTATAAAAACAAGTAGGTACTAGTGGAAATTACCTAAAAGTCAGATTCCGAGATTTTTCTTGCAAATCGTCAAGACAAGAAAGCAATAAATTATATTTTTTCTGCAAAGTGCAAGTTTTGTTCTCACTTATCTAAGTTTATAAACTCATGTTTTTCTATTTAATTTATCAGTTTGCGTGTGATCTTCAGATCCATAAATCTGGCCTGTTTTCTTCTAAAAGATAAAGATTTGCGCATCACCAAGGATCATCTTAAAGCGGGGTTTCCCAGCTCTGGTCCTGATGGTTTGCTCTTCTGCATGTTTTAGACATTTACCTGCTCTAATGCACATGATTCAAATAATTCTGTAATTAACAGATTTGTTGAGGCCTTGATGATCAGCTGACGGTGATGCATTCACTTGAATAAGCTCAATCCCAGAGGGGCGCCATCCTGTAGGTTTCAGATGTGTCGCTGCTTCATCCCACCGTGATACAAATGACTGTGTCATTAACAGAGTTATGCAGACCTTGATGACAATGACAAGCAATAATGATCTATTAATAAGAACCTGGTGATATCCAGTCCCGCACTGACTGGATATTAGAAAACCTGTCTTCAGTGGTCTATATCGCCTACCAAACTAGAGTTTTGTAATCATGCTGACTCCAGTGTTTTGGAGTGTCCTGAAGCCTCAATGTTCTCCACAACGCCGAAACCACTTTAGAAACAAGATGGGCTGAATGACTGAACAGATTTCTCTGTGAAGCTACTGGACTCTCCATCTGCAGCTCCACTAAACTCTTCAGTGTGGTTTTGTTTAAAAAAACAAATGTAAGAATGTCAGAAGTTTTAAAATTGATGGGTTACCTGCTGCTGCCTCCTTGACCGCTCTGTGTATGAAGCATGCACACACACACACACACACACACACACACATGCCGTAGATGGTTGTGTCAACCCTTCAGCCAATCACGTCATTGGTTAAATTTAGTGCAGAGCAGCTGAAACTTCTCCCAGGTCATGTGACTTTGACCAAATGAAGAGAAGAAATCCAGAATAAAGACACTGACATACTCTCAACTCTCATAAACACATTTACATGATTATTACTGTTGAAATAATGACTGATGAATAAAATGTATGAGATGATGATCCACTGACCTGTGTTAATGTCAGATGAGTCTGCTGCTGCTCATTGATTCATACAAATGAAGATTCGCTTCCATGTTGGAGGAAACATCAACCAGCATGTGTAAGAATTACAGCATTAACCCTTAATCACCTGGTCGTTTTCAATCAGTTTTCATAGGTTAGAATATAAACCCACACTTGAACACTTGAATAGATTAAAAAGGTTTAACAGGCGATTATTATCATTATTATTATTATTATTATTATTATTATTACAAAAACAATTCAGCTAGTTAGTTGTTTTTTGTTTTTTTGTTTTTTTTACCGCCAATTTCTATGTTTTTGTCAACACGTGGATAATCTGTCTTGGATTAATTAGATTTTAATGTTTTAATAAAAAAAAAAAACAAAAACAACAACAACACATCAACAAGTTGGAATTGTAGCGGATGGTCCCCCGCCGGAAGTTGGCGGTGACACGCCACCGGAAGTAAACAGTGCGCTAGCATCGCGGTGTTGTCGTGTTTCGGCGGAACATCTGCGTGTCTGCAGTAACAATGTCTTCAGTTCGGTCTCTGAGGGGGTTTATCAGCGAGCGGCTGACCGCTGCTGCTGAAGAAATCTTCTCCGAGTTTGAGAAAACCATCGTCCGGTACGAAGAAGAGATCGAGCGTCAGCGGAGACTGCTGGACGTCACCTGGAAACCAGGAGTCAGCACGAGCCCAGGTACGAGACCGAACCAGGACCTGCAGGTCTGCAGGTACGAGACCGAACCAGGACCTGCAGGTCTGCAGGTACGAGACAGAACCAGGACCTGCAAGTCTGCAGGTACGAGACAGAACCAGGACCCAAACCAGACCTGCATGTCTGCAAGACCTGCAGGTACCTGCAGGTCTGCAGGTCTGCAGGTACGAGACAGAACCAGGACCCGAACCAGGACCTGCAGGTACGAGACCGAACCAGGACCTGCAGGTATGAGACAGACCCAGGACCTGCAGGTACTTGACCGAACCATGACCCGAACCAGAGCTGCAGGTACGAGACAGAACCAGGACCCAAACCAGATTTGCAGGTACGAGACAGACCCAGGACCTGCAGGTATGAGACAGACCCAGGACCTGCGGGTACGAGACAGACCCGGGACCCGAACCAGACCTGCAGGTACGAGACAGAACCAGGACCTGCAGGTCTGCAGGTACGAGACCGAACCAGGACCTGCAGGTCTGCAGGTACGAGACCGAACCAGGACCCAAACCAGACCTGCAGGTACGAGAAAGAACCAGGACCCAAACCAGTCCTGCATGTCTGCTCTGCAGGTACGAGACCGAACCATGACTCGAACCAGACCTGCAGGTACGAGACCGAACCAGGACCCAAACCAGACCTGCAGGTACAAGACAGAACCAGGACCCAAACCAGTCCTGCAGGTACGAGACCAAACCAGGACCCAAACCAGACCTGCAGGTACGAGACCGAACCAGGACCCAAACCAGACCTGCAGGTACGAGACAGAACCAGGACCCAAACCAGACCTGCAGGTACGAGACCGAACCAGGACCCAAACCAGACCTGCAGGTACGAGACAGACCCAGGACCCGAACCAGACCTGCATGTACGAGACAGACCCAGGACCTGCAGGTCTTCAGGTAAGAGACAGAACCAGGATCTGCAAGTCTGCAGGTACGAGACAGAACCAGGACCTGCAGGTACGAGACAGAACCAGGACCCAAACCAGGACCTGCAGGTACGAGACAGAACCAGGACCCAAACCAGTCCTGCAGGTACAAGACCGAACCAGGACCCAAACCAGACCTGCAGGTATGAGACAGAACCAGGACCCAAACCAGTCCTGCATGTCTGCTCTGCAGGTACGAGACAGAACCAGGACCTGCAGGTATTAGACAGAACCAGGACCCAAACCAGTCCTGCAGGTACGAAACAGTACCAGGACCCGAACCAGACCTGCACGTATGAGACAGAACCAGGACCTGCAGGTACGAGACCGAACCAGGACCCAAACCAGACCTGCAGGTACGAGACAGAACCAGGACCCAAACCAGTCCTGCAGGTACGAGACCGAACCAGGACCCAAACCAGTCCTGCAGGTACGAGACCGAACCAGGACCCAAACCAGTCCTGCAGGTACGAGACCGAACCAGGACCCAAACCAGATTTGCAGGTACGAGACAGACCCAGGACCTGCAGGTATGAGACAGACCCAGGACCTGCAGGTACGAGACAGAACCAGGACCTGCAGGTACTAGACCGAACCATGACCAGAACCAGGACCTGCAGGTACTAGACCGAACCATGACCCGAACCAGACCTGCAGGTACTAGACCGAACCATGACCCGAACCAGACCTGCAGGTACTAGACCGAACCATGACCCAAACCAGACCTGCAGGTACGAGACAGAACCAGGACCCAAACCAGATCTGCACGTACGAGACAGAACCAGGACCTGCAGGTACGAGACAGAACCAGGACCCAAACCAGTCCTGCAGGTACGAGACCGAACCAGGACCCAAACCAGATTTGCAGGTACGAGACAGACCCAGGACCTGCAGGTATGAGACAGACCCAGGACCTGCAGGTACGAGACAGAACCAGGACCTGCAGGTACTAGACCGAACCATGACCCGAACCAGACCTGCAGGTACTAGACCGAACCATGACCCGAACCAGACCTGCAGGTACTAGACCGAACCATGACCCAAACCAGACCTGCAGGTACGAGACAGAACCAGGACCCAAACCAGATTTGCAGGTACGAGACGAACCCAGGACCTGCAGGTATGTCTCATACGTATGAGACAGACCCAGGACCTGCAGGTACGAGACAGACCCAGGACCTGCAGGTACGAGACGAACCCAGGACCTGCAGGTATGTCTCATACGTATGAGACAGACCCAGGACCTGCAGGTACGAGACAGACCCAGGACCTGCAGGTACGAGACCGAACCAGAACCCAAACCAGAGCTGCAGATACGAGACAGAACCAGGACCTGCAGGTCTGCAGGTACGAGACCGAACCAGAACCCAAACCAGAGCTGCAGGTACGAGACAGTTCCAGGACCCGAACCAGACCTGCAGGTACGGGACAGACCCAGGACCTGCAGGTATGAGACCGATCCAGGACCTGAATCAGACCTGCAGGTACGAGACAGAACCAGGACCCGAACCAGACCTGCAGGTACGGGACAGACCCAGGACCTGCAGGTACGAGACCGAACCAGGACCCGAACCAGACCTGCAGGTACGAGACAGACCCAGGACCTGCAGGTACGAGACCGAACCAGAACCCAAACCAGAGCTGCAGATACGAGACAGAACCAGGACCTGCAGGTCTGCAGGTACGAGACCGAACCAGAACCCAAACCAGAGCTGCAGGTACGAGACAGTTCCAGGACCCGAACCAGACCTGCAGGTACGGGACAGACCCAGGACCTGCAGGTATGAGACCGATCCAGGACCTGAATCAGACCTGCAGGTACGAGACAGAACCAGGACCCGAACCAGACCTGCAGGTACGGGACAGACCCAGGACCTGCAGGTACGAGACCGAACCAGGACCCGAACCAGACCTGCAGGTACGAGACAGACCCTTCAAACCTGAGACAGCTAGAGGGGTTTGTTCATGTGGAGCGGTTAATAATACCTGTTTACAGGTGCACAAGTGTCATTGAGAATTACACTAATCACTGGATTGAAGTGGTGGACTCAAAAGGTTCTGGAACTAAATAGTAAATTTAGGGCCTTTTTTTTTTCTCTAGGACAGTTTCATTATTTATTTGTTTTTAATGGAGAGGCAGTGGATGGGTTTGTAACGGGTAACTGTTCTTTGTGGATAGAAGTTCATGTTTCATAAAAATGTGAAGGTTCCTAGTTTTTGGGGCAAAGAGGTTCTTGGTTTGTGGTGGTTGGGAGATTCCCGGTCTGTGACGATTGTAAAATCTTTGGTAGTGCATCATGATGGTTGGAAGGATCCTGGTTCATGGAGGCTTGACAGTTTCTTGGTTCATGTTCCCAGAGAGGTTCCTGGTTTGTGGTGGCTAAAACATTTGTGATTCGTAATATCTGTAAAGTTCATGGTATTTAGGAGGTTCCTACTTAATGATGGTTGGAAGGTTCCTGGCTGTCAGAAGGTTCCTGGCTCTTGGTGGTTGGAAGGTTCCTGGTTTGTTGTAGTTGGGAGATTACCAGTATATGGTGGCTGGACAGTTTCGGGTTTGTGGTGATCAGATTGTTCCTGTTTCATGGTGGCTATGAGTTGCTTGAAGCTTGGCAGGGGGCTTTTTTAGGAGGAGTTTCCATGTTCCCTCTATTTGCTTGTGGGGTTCCTGCGGGGTCCTTCGGGGTCATGGAAACCCATTCCATGAAGCTCTCTGTGCACTGTTCTAGAGCTAATCTGAAGGCCACATGAAGTTTGGAGGTCTGTAGAGTACTGACGGTGTGAAATGAATCTCCTTTTTAGGGGCCTTCATATGCCTGAAAACTCACGAAGTGTTGCACGTACATCAGGCGTTGCGTTAAGTTGTATATTTTAAGGGTGCTGGGCATGGGTGTGCATAAAACGTGTTCAGTAGCACCACCTGCTTCGTGTTTCTGGACAAGCCCCACCCTACGCTTTCGCCTACATTAATTAAATGTATGCTCCTACTCACATAGGGAGTCCGGCATTTTGAATAGAATATGTAATTTTTCCTGTATTTTTGTCATTTCTAAGGATCCTACTTTAACAAACTCAAGAGATTTGGTCACACTCGCTCAAAACGTTTTTTATACAATCTAGACCCAAATTCATACAAAATTGTGACGCTTACAACTTTTAATCAGACCATAGTGACATGCCAAAGTTTGATCTCATTTTGAAGACTTGCCATAAAAAAAAAGAAATTGGCTGTAACTATCGTTGTTTCATCTGGTCCAAAATTGATGTGTACAATTGTAGTCTGAGTCATGTTTCTAACATGCATCCCTGCTCCAAGTGGGATGAGCTGATGCATCTTAAACCTGGTCAACCAGTAGTTAAGACACTGAAGATGACTGACAGTGAAAACTGTAACTTTCTATCAGAGGGCGTTGCTGTGAAAGCAGCAAAGTTCAATGTTTCCATGAATGGAAAAGTTGTTCTTGCACATGAGTTGTCCAGTCTGATCCAAAATCAATACATTTGATGAGGCATCCACTCTGAACATGTATATTTGACAAGCTTAGATGAACTCCACACCACCACCTTCTGGTCAAAGGAAAAGTTATTTGGGTTCCATAATGTCCTATATTTACTCTGTTCTTCATCAGATCATCCAGAGATTCACAATAAATGAAATCAAGACAGCCCTGTGATAGACTGGAGACCTATCCGGCGTGCACCCCTACTTCTTACCTGTAATGGGCTGGGATAGATTCCAGTAGAACCCTGTGATCCCAAATAGGATCATCCGTGTATAGAATGGATGGATATGATCAAAACTGTCATCATGCACCCTATATAGTTTTGTGGATGGATGTCTAATGATGACCTGATAACTTCAGGCAATTATAGTAAACAAATCTGTAAAGAAAGAGCAAAACTGAAGGTGCAATAACAGGTTGGTATCTGGAAGTGGTAGATCTTAAAGGAGCGATGTAAAAATTAAATTCATACTTCACACTCTAATTAAAATGGGGGCAGTATAGCTGCGTAAAGTGAGCTGGTCTACCTTTGCGTAAGAAATGCGGATGGTGAACATGATTCACGTATACTTGGAGCTATCTTGGGGTATCTATCTAACTTGGGCCTTATACTGAGAGAACTGAGGGGATTTAGGAAGGAAAGCAACTCAGCAACTTAAAGAAAACTATGAAGGAATAAATGAAACCAACAAGAGTTGATGAATGGATTGAGGCAGTTGAGACCTGAACACAAACCATCAAGGAAGTTGGAAATGAGCTACTTAAACTTCAGACCCAGTTGAACACTAAACGGATGGATCTGTAGTGAGAGTAGTGAGAATCTACGAAGTAGAAGAAGGAGCAGAGGAAAACTATGTCTATGCTTACCTACATGGAGCATCGGTGGAGAATGTATTTTCACTGAATGCTGCAGAAATACAATTGGAGAGAGCACATCATGGCCTGTCACTAAAGCTGGGCTTGGATACACCTCAGAGGTCCATAGTGATTAAAATGTTGTGATGCAGGATGAAAGTGTACTGAGACAGGCTTGGCAAGAGCAGGGGTTCAAGATTTTTGGAAGAGCAATAAATCTTGACCATTACTGATGTTCTGATCTGAAATCTCCAGGCTTCCATGCAACAAGAGTCTCAGCAGGGACTTTAAAGAACGCTGTAAATGCGGTAAACTCCCTGTACGCTGCTAGAGGGCAGCTGCTTATTGTCTAGTTAACCAACTAGTATGAAGACACCCCCTTACAGAAAATGTTTACACGTTTTTTTGTTTTCGTTTTCCCCCATTTCTTCTTTGTGAAATGCAGCACAATTTCACAGTCACTTACTTGAATGTTAGGTTTGTAGAGTTTTATCTCATCCAATATGTAAAGTAACCGAATAAAGCTCACATTATTCAGAGCTTCGTGCGCTCTTTAAAGGCCTGATCCTAAGTGATGAGACTGAGGATGATGGAGATGAGGTACAAGCACTGACCAGCTGACCAGAAGGAACTGTGGATTTCAGGGGGACAGAATTTCACCAAACGTGATAGTTTTCACTTAAAAGACCACACCTCTGTGTGATTTTATGTATCCAAATAAGTTACATAAAAACTCAACTTTGCATAATTGTCATGATTGATGCCATGAATCTTGCAGAATCTGCTTCATTTGACAATTGTCCACACTTGGACAATTACTGTCTTTACGCTCAGTTAGCCTAACACATTTGAACCTCTGACAATGAACATGCTTTACTTGAAACCTTTTTAATTCCTAAATAATAAATTAGAAACTTTTGTAAAATCTTTTTTTAGTTCCATTGTGGTGGTGTAAAAAGGCTCTGGTGATGTGGTTTTAACTCGCTTTTCATCACATTTTAACCTGTTTCTTATCTGTTTTGTTTCTCCAGGCATCCCACAGCAACATGACTGTAAGGAGGAGGAGGAGGTTCTTCCTGATGTCCGGATCTTTGACCGGGAGGAACCAGAACTTCCACAGATCAAGCAGGAGCAGGAAGAGCCAGACGCAGTCCATATTAAAGAGGAAGTGGGGGAAGAGGAGGAGCTTATGCTAAAGCAGGAGGACGATGCCTTCATGGTAACTGTTACACTTGATGAAAGTGACCACAGTGAGTCAGAGCTAGTCAGTAGCCAGCACCTCCCAGTTTTCACAGAGAGTCCAGATCAGGAAGGGAGAAAGCAGACAGAATCTGGTACGGCGCAGAGTGAAGAGCTGAAGCCGAAAAAACGACGTCGCAAGAACGCTTCCAAACCTGAGAAATGTGAAATCTGTGGAAAAGTGTTTAAGGATAAAATCATAAAAAAGGATCACCTGAGAATTCACACAGGGCTGAAGCCATACGCTTGTAAGACCTGCGGGAGAAGGTTCTATGTCATGTCACAGATGAAGTATCATGAAAGAACTCACACCGGCGAGAAGCCATACTCCTGCAAAGCCTGTGGGAAGAGTTTTGGTCACAGCGGAGATCTGAATGTCCACATGAGAACCCACACAGGTGAGAAGCCATATTCATGTAGCACCTGCGAGAAGAGCTTTGCCCACCTATCAGTTCTGAAGCGGCATCTGACGATCCACACAGGCGAGAAGCCGTATCCATGCAGCACATGTGGGAAAAGATTTACTGAGCTGACGGCTCTGAAAAGACATTCCACCATCCACACCGGTGAGAGGCCTTACTCTTGTGAAACGTGTGGAAAAAGCTTCAGGCAAAGTGGAACACTGATGTGCCACCTGAGGATTCATGCTGGCGAAAAACCATATTCTTGCAAGACATGCGGGAAGGGATTCACCTGCTTTTCAGCCATGAAGAAGCACACTGCTGTCCACACAGGTGACAAGCCATTTCCTTGTAGCACCTGTGGGAAAAGCTTCACTGACCTGTCACGACTAAAGAGGCATTCCACCATCCACACTGGAGAGAGGCCGTATTCCTGCAAGATTTGTGGGAAGAACTTCCGACAAAGCAGCGATGTGTCATCCCATATGAGGACGCACACAGGCGAGAAGCCCTACTCCTGTGAGCTGTGCGGTAAACAATACAGCCACTCGTCTTACTTAAAAAAACACATGACAGTACACACAGGGCAGTAGAGCTTCAGCCCGTGGCCAACAGTGACACGGGTCTCCTTCCCTCTGTCTGTAATCAGGATACACATGCAGTACACAGGTGTGTGCATTTCACCTACTCAAAACACAGTTCCAACATCAAGACATTTATCAAGTGAACACGTGGTTCTAAGATGAGAATGTGGTGTACCACAGAAAACAGTCACTGGAAAAGGGTCCCTTATGGTTTCAGTAATATGGGCTCCAAATGGGAAGCCTAATATGTGAGGGCCCATAAGGGGGAAAGGTGGGCCAAATGGATATTGGCTAAGACGAGAAGAAATAGGTTCCCCTATAAGTACATATTTCAGTACATTAGAAAATGAACTAGTTGGGCCCATCTAAAGTCTAGCTAGATCCCACTCAGAGTCCATATGAACAAGAACAGGCAGGACCACCAGAGAACCTGCAGACAAACCCACCTCAGAGCCATTTTTACATCCTGCTTGTAGCTCATGAGGGGCCCACATAGAGATGATGTCTAGCTGGGTCCCTGCTAGAAGTTGAAGAACAACAACAAAACAACTTCATTTTCAACAACCCAACTGTGAATTCTGTCGTACCTTTGGTGTTGTGCCCTCATAACCCATATTCTGTTGAAAGCTCCGCTAGATTCATGAAAGCCCAAGCCTCTCTGACAAATCCAGATGTGTACCTGAGCCCTCATTACTCTTGATGTTGCAAATCTATCTATCTATCTATCTATCTATCTATCTATCTATCTATCTATCTATCTATCTATCTATCTATCTATCTATCTATCTATCTATCTATCTATCTATCTATCTATCTATCTATCTATCTATCTATCTATCTATCTATCTATCTATCTATCTATCTATCTATCTATCTATCTATCTATCTATCTATCTATCTATCCATCCATCCATCCATCCATCCATCCATCCATCCATCCATCCATCCATCCATCCATCCATCCATCCATCCATCCATCCATCCATCCATCCATCCATCCATCCATCCATCCATCCACACAAACCTGGAACCGTCTAGCTGTGAGGTAACAGTACTGACCATCACGCCGCCCCTTAAGAAGACTGTTTGCTGGAGGTGGCAGTAGTTCTGCTTTTGCATGTTCTGACCTCTAACATAAACACCCAGAAATCCAAAATGATTCCGATTTGTCAGAGAAACTTGGGATTATGTATCATGGTTTTAATCTCTGTCAGACTGACCATGAAGGTCTAACTAAGAGTCCTCCGGTATTATTGTAAATTTGACCATTACTGTTTTTAAAGTGCTGTAAAAATCCAATGTTGCTTATGTAGGCCACCATCTGAGCTCCAGAGGTGGTCCTCTGACAGTCACTGACTTGTGTAAGTTCATGTCTCCAGATGTTCATGCAGTCTGTCAATCATCTGCGAAGTTGCAGTTTAAAACTTATTTAACCACAATATGAACATTTCATGAAAGCCTTTTAGCCTGATGTAGTTTGGTGTATTTGATGTGTATGGATCAGGTGACGTAGAACATGTGTTTCTAGTGAGATCTTCATGGTAAATAACCATTATGACTCATTATAAAGCTGAGTATGTGGTTCATCTTGATACAGAATAAAGACTGATGAATAACAACAACTGTCTTCATTCTCTGGAGTTCCTGGTTCCTCAAGCAGTTATGGTAAAACAGTGAAAGAGGAGATGACCCATGGTGATAAGAAAATGCAGTAGATTTGTGGAGCTGACAGTCAAATTAAGGTTAAGCTTGATAGATAAACCTAACTAATAAACACAAATGAGGCTGAGGATGATTAAAATCACTTAAGTGGAAATAAAGTTTTGTAAAACGAGAGGTTAAACTCAAAGCGAGAACTTACTTCGTAAACCTGTAAATTTGTGAGCAAACTCTTTCATGTCCCGACAGCTCAGGTCTGAGTCCTAGTTACAGTTTTTCCCAGTTACGTGTCTAAATGTTCCTATTTAAGAGGCTCCAAACTAAGACAGCTGATTTTATTTCTTCATGAAACCTGGAAATTGAAGCTGAGCTGGTAGCTTAGAGCCTCCCGTTGGCTGCAGATGGAACTACGGCTGTAGAATCTGGAGCCTCCTGTTGGCTGCAGATGGAACTACGGCTGTAGAATCTGGAGCCTACTGGTGGCTGCAGATGGAACTACGGCTGTAGAATCTGGAGCCTCCTGTTGGCTGCAGATGGAACTACGGCTGTAGAATCTGGAGCCTACTGGTGGCTGCAGATGGAACTACGGCTGTAGAATCTGGAGCCTACTGGTGGCTGCATTTCTGTTCCATTAACATTTCACTGTGTCATATGTGCTTTTTCTTTATTGTTTTTTTTTTGATGTTGGATGTACCTCCTTTTCAGACCTGGATTCTGAGGCCACAGGTCACAAGGACCTACAAAAACAGGTTTAGGGATTGATGGTCTGTGGTAGATTGTCAGTGAGCTTGGCTCTACCTGGACTGACCGATGGATGGCCTCCAGCTTTTTGGCTGCTATTCCTGGCAGCAGCTGGACCAGCTGGCTCCTTTGGCTGAGCCTACCTTCAGGCTGGTCTGGACCCCTTCAGACCAACTAGCTCTACCTGGACTTCCACTGGACCCATGTCCTATAAATCCCCCAAGATCCAAAGCCTGTAGCCAAGCATCAGCTCATCCAGGGTCCTGTTGGGTCTCGTTTGGAGCACTGCAAGGCCTCTTTTCAGCTCCAGTTCTGTTTATACAGTATGTTTATATTTATTTGAATTTAATAAGTGGACAAGAATATTTATATATATATATGGATGTCAGTGAAACTGATATAACAGCAAGACCTGTGCTGCGTAAGACTTTCAAACACTTTTGCATTTCAACAAATGAAGCTGATGAGAAACAGCATGAAATATAGTTTGATTTTTTGTCTTTTTTCCTGTGTTTTCTGGTTCAGGCTTGACTACGGAAACAGAGCAAGCAGAAGAAGCGCCTGCACTGTAGGGAAGCAGGAAGTAAACCAATTTTACAAGCTATAAGCTATATTTGCAAATGTCTGGATTGCACCTACATGGCAGTGAATATTCATGTAAAACAGACGTTAATTGTTTTCATTTGTAGACACATTCACATGCTCAGCAAATTTCTCCCACGTCAACTCTGTTTCCTCTGCTGCAGCAGCTGAGCTGTGCTGCATTTTTCTCTGACTATATGCTTAAATTATAATATTGCACTAATAATCTCTGTTCCAGTTAACTAAACTAGGAAGAGTACTTCTGCTTACTATGCGTTGCCATGGTAATTCACTGTATCTGAGCTTGATGATGGCTTTTTATAGTCGCTGTAACTCAGAGTCAACATAGTTGACTAAACCAACAGCTGTTCTGAAACCCAAAACTCAGTTTCTTAACTCTTCTGAACTTAACCTTCTTGGGGAAACAGGCCCCCGATGTCCTCCTGGTGTTGACATGCTCTCAGGTGTGTGCTCTCTTCTGAGTGCAGCTATGCACTCGTTCAGCAGGGGGCAGCGTTGGGTTCTTCTTAGACGTGAAGGAACTTCAGCTCCTGATCCTCCATCTGTCAGCTGCCAGAGGCTCTTCAGCGGTTACCCCAGATAGCAACCGTCTGTGGACCGACGTACCTGCTGCAGGCTGGTTTGCTAAGTTTCACTCCCAGAACCTTCCAGACCAACCCAGAACTGGTCTCAGTTATACTATAGTCATTATATGTAACTGTATTGCTGTATAAGATTTTACCTATGAGTGCATAAAAAATCCCAAACAGTTTCCACATCTCAAACATGGATGTGGAAATCAGTAGAGACAGTGGAGACCAAAACTGTGTTTTCTACCAGACTGATCCAGACCCTGCAGATCTGGATCTAGAACCTGCTTGAAACACTAGTTTTATGTTACTTTTACTAAACTAGCCACGAAGAGTCCAACACGCCAATGAGGCTCCTTCCAGGTTGTTGTCCAGCAGGAGGTGCTGTGGTGCAGTAGATTGACTGCGTGGGGCCCTTTGGCTGACAACAAAATGATATAAATATACGCCAGTGTGAGGTTTCTTATTTCTTTATTTCATGTGCTGCACATCTCCAGGAGCGACGGCTCCTGTCATACTGTTGGAGGTTCGGGCCAGACTCTTTGGCCCTCAACCTGGACCTCCCCTCAACATCTCACCAGCTTGGATATTCCTGGCAACGTCTGAAGGGCTCAGCAGATATTTTAAAAGCTCCTCTGCTGCTCCATTAAGTTCTGACTTCAACCAGGACCCGGAATATTGATGAGTCCTCAGCTCCATGTTTCTTCGTCTGTTCTGCAGTCCTCAAAGTTTTAACCTCTGTGGTTCTCTGGCTTTAAATTTGCTAGTGTCTGAGCCGCACAGCTTCTCTGAGCTATGTTTATCTTCTACGTGTGTGCGTGTGTAGGTGTGTGTGTTTGTGTAGTGAGCAGTGCTGTCATCATGGCCGTCATGCAGCCATCATTATCCTGTCAGCACACCTTCTACGGTAACTCTGTGTATATGTGTGTGTATGTGTGTGTGTGTGCATGTGTGTGTGCATGTCTGGGGCCTGATGCCAACTGCCAGGCGCCACTTTATGAGTGTGATGATGTCACCTCGACCTCCTCCAAACACAGCGTGTGTGTTCTGAGTGTGTTTTGGCACTTTTGTGAAAGAGCTGTTGTTTAAAAGAGAAAGTGTGTTTGGAGCTACAGCGAGTGTGTTCTTGTTTCCAGTACCTGGTGGGGACCTGTGAAGTTAAAACCACTTTATGGTGATTGTGTGGACCAAAACCCGTCGCCATGTCTGTGATTCACTTATAATGTGCACTGAGGTCACAGACATGTTTACAGGCTTGCACCATCTCTTTTAGTCCTATCTTTGTGTGCGTGTGTTAAATCGTGGGAAAAAATTATCTGATCTTGGGTCTTACAATAGAGAACTTTTCTCATCATGAATTAGTTATTTAGCAAATACAAAGAGAAATAAAAGAAAACAAAATCACGAGGGAAATCCTAAGTACCCCCATGATTCAGTAGCTTGTAGAGCCATGTTTAGCACAGGTTAAAAACTCCCTGGTTTTGAACAAACGGGATCTGGATCTCACCACTTTCCTGTTGGACTCATAAGTAACATCTTATTGAGTTTTGGTGTGCCAGTAAAGTTGTCCAGTCTGTTATAGTTGTATTTTGAAGGCAGCAGGGCTTAAGATCTTATGAGGAAGTATTGTTTTTCTTTTGTAGAAATGCAGCTTGAAGGCTACATTACAGCTAACCGTGTTCGACTCAGGACTTGTATGTGTGATGGACACACACATACACACATACTAATCATGGATGTACATCCAATTGTTTCTGGTGTTTATGTGATGAACACCCAATTCTTTCGCAGCTTCACTTAAATATGAAGATGAAACGTCATTCTGAGTCCAGAGTGCCATGCTGCAGTTCCTCTAATATCCACTAGATGGTAGTACCGAGATCCAGATGTTGGTGAAACGTAACCTTATCCCGACCAGAACTCCAGGGAATGTTTGCATGACCTGCAAAGGTCTGGAAAACTTTATTCTTTCAGGTTTCACATCTAAATTTAGAATATCTCAAACACCATCTTACTTTAGTGGTTTAGGTTAAATGGAGACTAAAATAAAGAGTTAAACTTGTCTGAATTGTGAGGTCTAGTTTATTCAGTTGATCACACACAGCAGCGGACCAAAGGTGATGGAATAATAAAAACTGTAGCGCTGCATAGAATTATAATGTTCCTTCCCAGTCTGAAGTCATCTAAGGAAAAGATTTTATCCAAAATGTCATGGGATGTTCCTGAGAAGAAAAACGTTTTGTCTTCCAGCTGCATGTTGCTGGAACATCTGTGTGTGAGAGGTCACAGTAGGTCATTAGAGTAAACGTTTCCACATAATCTCTCCACTTGGTTTCAGAAAAACCAGCGAAAACACTTACAACGTCACAAAACAACATTAGAGACAGAATAGATAAACTGCAAGAAGAGAAAAAAAGGCCAAGTCCTTCAAGGGTGAAAACTATCTCACTCAGAGTACTCGAGACAGTAGAGTAGTTACCAAAAAGAAAAAGACCAACGGCATAGTTTACTCCTCCAGAACATCAAACATCTCACTCCAGAAGGGACAGTCACACTGAAGCATGGTCGTCAGACCCAAAGTGACGGGGTGAGTCATCTCCTCAGATCTTCATGTTGGAGAAAATCAGGGACTTTAGAATCACAGAATCGTACGAGTGAGGGAACAGAAACTCATCGTCATGCTGTATAAACAGGAACCCTAACAGAAGGGTCAGACTGGATGCATTCATACCCATACCAGAACACCAGGAACCAGACATGGACTGGAACCACAGGTCCACAGTCCCAGTTTTGCATATAAATGTTGTTTTAATGAGAGCTGAGACATAGCTGCAGGCTCTAAAGCCATGAATGTGTCATTACATCAAAGTATTTAAACAGAAATCCTAAAAACATTCTGCAGAAAGTGCTGAAAAGTTTTCCAGGTTCAAGGCCAATTTATCAACATGGTGGGCAAAGTTTATTAAAGAAGAGTCGAAGATGTTGAAGATGTGCAGCACATTGAGTAAAGAAATATGAAACCTTGCATCAGTGTTCACCACTGATCCACATTTAAAGACACAAACAACCAGAGCTGCTGAGGTTCCAGGCAGAACATGCTCCAGGTATCGAAAGGACTTAAAGCTGGATAACACTTTAAGAACAACAAGCAGGAGTGGTTTCTTCTTGGTTTGTGATGCCAGCAGTGGCATTGGTGGAGATGCTGCAGACTGTTTAACACGTGACTCACATACCCACTAAAAACACACAGGTTTAACTGCAAACAGCTCTGAGTCTCCACTGGAACATTTCTGAAACAAACAAACGTGAAATCACTCTTTAATTACAACATCGCAGTCGTTCAGGTTTGAGGATAAGTTGGTCACCTAAGACTGTGACGCAGCAGTCATCACACACTGACACAACTAAGAATCAGCACCCAGGAGACCACATCTGCATCTCAGTCATGACCAGATCCAGCTGTGGACACAGGTGACCAGATGTTGCAGGAAGGACACAAACTCGTCTCTCCAGAAGGTGTTTGTTTTACATCATGCTTTTTATGCTGTATCACATATGAAACATCATGTCATGAGAAACGATGAGAATAATTAAACACATACATGAAAAACTGAATTTGGTAACATCTCTCTCTCACACACACACACACACACACACACACACACACACACACACACACACACACACACACACACACACACACACACACACACACACACACACACACACACACCATCAGTCAGAAACGTCTGTCTCAAATCTTCAGTGGAGAATTGATGATGATAAAGGAAACAGGGTGGGTCTGGAGCCAGGAGGAGACGTCATCATGATGTTGGACGTTGGTGGTTTTGGTTTGTAGAAGATCTGAAGGTCACTTATCTTAATTGAGCTGATTCGTCCAATTTTACAAATGTCACAACTATGAACCTTCCAATGAAGTCGGCATCTTCATGGTTGGAAGTCAAATGTGACCAGACTCATGTCATGTTACTGCTGATGTCGGTTCTCTTTGGACTCATATGGTTCCAGTTTTAGCTTTTGGGGGTGTTTTTTGCGTCCAGAGAAAGACCTTTGTGGCTGCTGATCAGCCAGCAAACAGTCAGGTCCATGAATCCTGATATCAGATTCCCAGCAGGATCCCGGAGAAGAGTGAGTCCTGCAAGACGCTGACGGTGGAACCGGTGGCGTTGTCCACAAACACTGACACATATTCGCCAGCCTACAAACACAGCAGCACAAACACTCTGATTAGTCCACAAACCTCTGATTACAAGAACGTTCTTCCTGTGTTTCTGCAACTTTTATGCAAAAACACGATAAAATCATCTGATTCTAGTGGGTCTTAGACAAACCCAACCTCAGATGAAGAACAAGGTGAAAGGACATGTGGCATTTCACTTCTGCACAGCTACACCGCTCTCTGAAGGTCTCACCACAGCGTTACAACTAAGTTAAGGTTTGAACCAGGTCATTCTAAAACCTCGGTCTTTTTACTTTTTCATCATTTTGATGATTTGCTGTGGTGTTTGGAATCATTTCCTGTCACATGACTCAGTGTCAGCCAGTGTTTAGCCAGTGTTTATTTCTCTTCACGTTTGTCTCTAGAAGAATCTGGAACCCGGAGGCAAAAACCCCAAATCATGTTGCACAAACATGACCAGCAGCCTCCCTCCTCCACTCCTGCTGTTGCGTTTGTTCAACACAAATAACTTCTTTCTGAAGCTCTTCAGTTTGTTAATGACCTGAGTTTCGTGTCTTGCACAGCCACGCTCAGTCTATTTTAGTTGCAGTTGCAGATGACAGTTCTGTAATATGCTGATTTATAACGTCCAGTGCTCTGAGGATGAGGAGCTTGCAGACATCCTCATCTTGTCATTAACAAATTCCACCCACGACCCACCACCCTGCCTCAGTTCTGTTTACTTTAGTCCTGACCCCTGACCCACGGGGCCAGCTCGACGTGTAACCCCCTGGCAGTTAATTTAAAGAAGAAATGGCGACACCCTAGGTTTGGGTGCTAAACACAGGGTGTTTGTTCATGTAAAACGGGTTACTGACTGACAGGTGTCCAGGTCCCAGACCATCATCCCTCTCCCATCATGCTTGATAGTGGTTATAAGATGTTTCTGGTGAAATGCTGTGTTTGGTTTCCTTCAAATATGGTTCTGAACATTAAGACCAAACAACTCCACTTTGATCCCATCTGTCCATAGAGGACAGTTGCTACACTAAGACCATTGCTGATGTCTTACCTTATTGGCATTGTGTTAACACTAACCTGGCTATTCCAGACCAGAAAACGTCTACAGACTTCTGAACACCTGATGATGATCAGTTCATCAAGGACTGATGACGAGCAGGAACTGCCTGCAGCTCTTAAATCTTCTGGTAGCAGTAAGGATGTACTTTAGATTGCCCACGTGAGTTTTGCTTTCCTTTTGGCTCCATTTTGTGAAATAAATGACACAATGATCTGATTGTTCATCTGAGGTTGTACCTTTCTGATATAAGACCCATGATGGCCAGGTGATTTTTATTACATTATTTTCCAATAAAGCAGATGATTAATGGATGCAGGACTAACGTCTGAACATGACTGCACAGAGGTGATGGACGGGGCTGAGGTCACACAGGTGAGCGTCTTACCTGCAGGTAGAGCGTCCCTGTCAGTAAGATACTGAATGTTCCTCCGGCAGCAGCCACGCCCATCACAGACTCCACAGAGCTACACATACACACAAACACACACCATCAAGGACGAGCACAGACAGCTGCAACACAATCACTTCCATCTGAACACGTCTGCTACTGCTTTGCTGGACTGAAGGTGTGTTTGAAGGGTGGATCAAGGGCCTCCTGGGGAAAACAGACTCTTGAAGGCGCCACGGCCCCACCCCCACCCCACCCATCATGGCTGGTGATTCAGACCCTAACCCTGCAGGGGCTACGTTTCCTATCCACATCTATCTGCTATGTAGTCACTTAATTTTATTTTCTCCCAAGCAAACAGCCAGCAGGGGGCGATACTCACAGGTTACTCTGGCAGAGCGACTCGATGCAGATGGATGCTCTCACGCTGTCTCTAAGCCGGACCTGGACCCTGTCGCCGGACTCTAAAACACACACACACGTGCGCGTGTGTTAGACAGGAGCAACTGTTGCGCAGTGAAGCTGAGATATTCTGCGTTTTTGTGTTCAGACGTCCAGACGGCTGCTGAAAACAGAGCTCTGTTTGTGCTCGAGGACCCCACATGTGCATGTAACACAAGTCGTGGAAGGTTTGGATTCCTGATCCCAATGAAAGCTTAGTAATCCCAAAGTTTCCCTCTGCAGAGCTGCAGACGGCTGATTTATAGACTGTATCAGAACAGGAAACGCCTCCTATGAGGCCATCCACACTTTTCTGAAGAGTGTTTACTAAAGACTCTTTCAATTTTACGGCACCATGTTTTTAGCAGGAACTGACTCCGCCCATTGGTTAATTCAAAAATGGACAATTGGATAGAACGAACAGACCTGGAAGCCAGCTGGAACCCACCCACCTCAGTTCAGGTACCAGAAGTTCATGAGATTTGGAGCTCCTACTGAGGAGCACCAGGACCCTTGACAAGCTGATACTAACTGGGTGCACAGGGCTGTGTCTAGACCCTGAGATGCCAGCTAGTCTGATCTTACATCCTGATCTAGTCTGTTCATTCTTCTACATTTGAACAACATTTGAACAACATTTGAAAAGAGCTGAAGCGATGACTTGCAGAGTGAA
This sequence comes from Xenentodon cancila, assembly GCA_014839995.1. NCBI lineage: Eukaryota > Metazoa > Chordata > Actinopteri > Beloniformes > Belonidae > Xenentodon > Xenentodon cancila. Next base: position 21,597,892 of record CM026207.1, on the reverse strand, counting down.
GCACCAGCTGGATCCTCAACAAACCGACACTGAGCTAATCTACCATGGAATTTGTGTCCGCTGGCTCTTCAGGTCCCAGAGGAGGTCCAGGTAAAGTTAACCAGCCTGAAAGTAAACCTGGCTTGGCTGAAGGTTCTAACTACTCCACCTGCTGCCGGGCCTAGTGGGTAACAAGCTTGGTTAGTCCAGGATGAATGCGTATGTGGGTGACGGTAGCTGCTGCAGAGGGTTGCAGCTTCATCTTCAGACTTATCCTAACAAGATCTTGCATGAGACCCTGAAAGCCAGAAACAGTCCTGGTTCTCCTCGGTTTTCTCATGTCTCTTCAGTACAGAACAGACAGTGTGACCTGACGCTGCTTTGACACCGTTCCTGTCTCCTGTAGGTGTGGAATGCTGGGTGGCTTGTGTTCTTGGCTAGTCAGGAACTAACCTATGAGGAGGCTGGCGGTGAGCTGATAGAAGCCGGACACAGGCGCTGAGTATCGGCCGGTGCTGCTGTTGAAACTTGGACCCCTCTGGAGGCTCTGCTCGGACCCCGACGGCTGCAGACCAGAACACACAAAGACACGCTCATGCAGCCATCAACACTGTCATGACTTCCTAATGTAAACCCTAATATGATGTCAGTCCCACCTGAACTCTCGCTCTAGGAAGGAGGTTCTGGTCAGGTCTGAGACTTTGAGGAGACCTGAACTGGATCTTGCTATTTTCATGTCAGTCTCCCAGGGAGTGGAGAATGGTGCAGTAAGTCTGTTTCGCCTGCTTTGAAAGCTTCTAGATGGTAAAGGGACAAGTCAGACTTTTCCTCAGGTTTCAACATCCAGGTTATTCTCCAGCATATTCTCCAGAACGCCCCAAGAACAGGCTGATTTGAGTCTGGACTGGATTCTTAAAGACACCCAGACATTGATGGTATCCCATCTGACCCAGTTATCCTCTAGACAATCATGTCAGGTCCAAAGGACAACATCTGGTTTTCTGGGTTGAGTTCAAAGTGAGAAAATTCCTGTAGTTTCTCCAGTGACCACTAAGATCTGGATCTATACCTGTTGTTCCACTACTGACCGTTTAGGTCTGGATCCAGACATGCAGGACCTCTTCTGATCACTAGGGTCTGGCTTGAAACCTGCAGTTTCTCTACTGATCACAAAGAGCTGGATCCAGACCTACAATTCCTTTATTGACAAGGAAAGTCTGAATCAAGACCTGCAGTTACTCTACTGACCACTAGGATTTGAATCCAGATGTCCAGGTCTTCTACTGACTACTAAGATTTGGAATCGAGACATGCAGTTCTTCTACTGAGTACTAGGAACTGGATCCAAACCGGCAGTTCCTTGATTGGATCCAGTCCAAGGTTTTTCAAGGTTAGTTAGCAAGTCACTGAAACCAGTCCAGGCTTCATGAGCAGAAACACAATAGGTCTGAACTTTAAAAAACACTTCTTCCAAAACCTGTTGACGGCTTCAAAGGGGGTTTGTCAAGATAGTCTTAGAGTCTGTGGAACACAGGCCCGTGTGCTAGTCCAGAGAGACTGCTCTTCATGTCCATGTGAAGTTGCAGAGACGTGTCCCTGCAACATCTAGAGCCTTGAGGAACTTGGGCCTTCCCTGGTCCACCCCAGAGACCAGCTCTTTAGAGGAACCAGATTATCACAAGGCAGGGAGGAAGGTGAAATTACATAAAAAAATAATCTGAATATTTGAATTTCACAAGTGTGCAAGTGAAATCATAAATTCTATTTTTAAATCCCACCCATCACTCTGGAGTTTTACTGTACAAGGAATCTAACCCCCCAGAAGCCTAGAAACGGCCCTGGTGCAGAACTAAAACTCAGATGTGAGAGAGGTCAGTTAAAGTGAGTTTAAGTCAGTTTTAGTTAAAGTTAAAGTGCGTTACCGTTCTGAAGGGCTGCAACTCCAGGAGGCTGCGGCGGGGGATGGTGACATCCTGCAGGAGGCGGCTGAAGAAGGAGGTGGAGACTCGAGGAGGGCCTTCACACTGCAGACACATTCCCCCTGACATGTCTGGGGGGGCAGGAAAAATGACTTCAGCAGAAAGTACAACTCTATGTGTGCGTGTGTATGTGTGTGTGTTGGCGTGCTGCCTTCAGCTCAGAGACGTAAACAGAAACTGTTGTAGACGTGTAGTCTTCACCAGTGCCAGCCTCCACAGTGGGAAAATTCACTGAGCATTGTGGGTAAATAAACCACAGGTAGAGGCACCGTGACAGGGGAAAACTCTGAGCATGGCTCAGTCTGCTGTGGATTTACAGCTGTGGTTGGAGTTTGTATTCATGCTGAAGCTGCTGAGGTGACCAGAGACCAGTCAGAACTGCTACCTAAACAATGGGAGCCAATCAGAAGACTCCCCATCAACCTGGACAATAAAAAAATACCTGCAGACTGGTGTCAGACAAGCACAACCACATGAACAACATCATATAACTTTTTTCACAGTGATATTATTTACTGAACAACACTCAGTGGTTACAGAGGTGGGCTTGGGCCTGGAGGACCCAGGTTCAAGTCCCTGGGCTGGCAACAATGGTGAATCACTGTGGGCCCCTGAGCAAGGCCCTTAACTCCCAGTTGCTCCCTGGCGCTGGGATAGCAGCCCACTGCTCCTAGTGGAACTAGTGATGGGTTAAAAGCAGAGGCCGAATTTCGGTGTGTATCGTAAGGCCACCACTCCCTTTTGGTTTGGGAAGTGAACACGTGTCGGTCAGTGAGTGAACAATGAATTCCCCTGTAGACTAGTCTTTTTGAGACAAAGTTGAGGTCAAATTTAAAATTCTAATTCAAAATTCTATTACTTGTGTAAAGTAAAGTTCGAAACGGCTAAGCTCCTCATTATCTAAAAGACCTGATAGTATCCCTCTTTAAAGGGAGCTTTCCTTGCCACTGTTTCTTTAATATTTGCTTGGAGGTCATGTTCTGGGTCTCTGAAAAGAGACCCATAACTTTGTATTGTAATAAAAATTTGTATTGTAATAGACAATAATTAAATAAAATTGAATTGAATTGAATCGAATCGAATCGAATTGAATCTGCCTGACAGCTGAAGATAGGCTGAAACTTGGTCATGTGACATGAAACGATCTCAAACACAGTGACAAATCTACACCCAAATGATGAAAAATAAAAGAATCAAGGATTTGGAATGAACGAGTCAATGTCAAGACTTGAACATGATTGAGATACTGTGGTGGGACCTTCAGAGATCTGTGTAGAAGTGAATGTCCAAAAACACCAATGAACTAAAGCAATGTTAGAAAGAAGAATGGACCAGAACTCCTCCAGAACAAAGAAAGACACTGATGAAGTCAGACAGGAATCATCTACTGAGAGTTCCTACTGCAGAAGGATACATCTACTGAACCTTATTGTCGCTCAAGGAAGAAATTACTGAACCTTACTGTTGCTGAAGGAAACATCTACTGAACCTTACTGTTGCTGAAGGAAACATCTACTGAACCTTACTGTTGCTGAAGGAAACATCTACTGAACCTTACTGCTGCTGAAGGACACATCTACTGAACCTTACTGCTGCTGAAGGACACATCTACTGAACCTTACTGCTGCTGAAGGACACATCTACTGAACCTTACTGCTGCTGAAGGACACATCTATTGAACCTTACTGTTGCTGAAGGAAACATCTACTGAACCTTACTGCTGCTGAAGGACACATCTACTGAACCTTACTGCTGCTGAAGGACACATCTACTGAACCTTACTGTTGCTGAAGGACACATCTGCTGAACCTTACTGCTGCTGAAGGACACATCTACTGAACCTTACTGCTGCTGAAGGACACATCTACTGAACCTTACTGCTGCTGAAGGAAACATCTGCTGAACCTTACTGCTGCTGAAGGAAACATCTACTGAACCTTACTGTTGCTGAAGGAAACATTTGCTGAACCTTACAAGCTTCTACAAGCTAATGAATCATGGAGGAACTGAGTTATAGATTATTGGTCTGTGGTTGTATCAGTCTAAAACTAAGACCGTAAATGATCAGGTGGGTATTTTTTATGATGCTTTTGTATGAAAACAGGATCAAAGCTGGATTAAAGGAGGCTCCAACATCTGCACATGACTGTACAGAAGGTAAGAAAGATCAGTCAGCAGGAATGTCAGGAATCCTGCAGCTGAGCCAAATCACATCCATGCTCCACAAAATTAGCCCGATTAAGGACTCAGACAGCCTGCCTCCACACTCCGTCTCTCTCTCTCTCTCTCTCTCTCTCTCTCTCTCTCTCTCTCTCTCTCTCTCTCTCTCTCACACACACACACACACACACACACCACACACACACACACACACACACACACACACACACACACCACACACACACACACACACACACACACACACACACACACACAGCAGTATTTACTCAACCTGCACGCAGAAAGTCTGAGTGAAGAAAGACAAATGATGTTAAATGTCTGACTGTCTGACTGCACTCAGACGTTTCAGCAGCTCGTTGTTCTGTCTGAATGTGAATGTGAGAGTTCCATAAGTTTTAGACTGGTTTGTGTGTACTGGTTGATTTGGACAGGTTCAAACTCTGGAACCTGGACCATGGAACCTAGGCCAGTAGGTCTGATCACCTCCGTGAGCTCTCACCTCTTAACTTGAGCTGAAGTTCCTGGATGAGCTGCTGCTGTTGAGGCAGGAGGGGCGCAGGTGGACCTGGGGGCCCCTGGGGTCCTGGAGGGCCTGGAGGTCCTGGAAGGCCATGCTGCAAACGCACACACACACACATAGACTTGGATAAATAAAACAGCACACCTGAAAAACTTAAGGCTGGATACAAACAGAACAATCAAAAACTTAAAAGTCAAAGTCAAAGTCCCAGCCAGCATTTCTACGTGCGCCCCATAGAGCTAAAAGAGGTCCATAAAGTTTTAGGTGTGGATCAACTGGTAACTGTCCAGTGTAGAACATACGTTTACGAAAACTAAAACCATGAAGGCCCTATTTCAAGTCCAGGTCTATTTTGGTCCCAAAGTAGAACAGCTTATACCCAGATGGGACCATATGGACCTGCTGGTCGGGGTGAAGGATGATCAAGTCACAAAATATTCAGAATGCATCAGGTAGAAATGATGGATGGAGCTGCTGCAGAGAAGATCCAGATGACCAGGAGAATCAGAACCTCTGAGTGCTGGAGCTTTGAAACTGAGAAAACAAGACTGAACTACAGACACAAAGATGACTTGGACCTTGTCTCCTGAATGGCGCCATCTATGTGCAGATTTTCTGTATGTAAACACACGAGGTGACAACAACGGGGATGACCGAGCTACAAGGTCACACTCAGTATCTAGCATTACTGGAGAATTAAACTGAACTATCTTAATCTGTAGAACATTTACACTCCACTACTCCATTCTTCCCTCACTCATGAACAAGACTCAGAGATGTTTGGGCTCTTCCACTGAGGTAGCACCTCACCCCTGACTTGGAAAGGACATTCCATCTGAGAACTAACAACTATGGTCTCAGACTTAAAGGTTCTGATTGCCATCCCTGGTGCTTCACACTCAGCTGTGAACCACTCCAGAGAGAGCTGAAGATCTACCCTTGATGGCACCAACAGGATCACATCATCTGCAAAAAGTAGAAGTGAAATCCTGACACCACCAAACCAGACCACCTACCCACTTTGCTCACCCAGAACAAAGGACATCCAGAAATTGTGTCTTTAAAAGTTCTGAACAGATTCATTTTCCACCTGGAAATAATCTGACATACAGACATACAAGCAGCATTATTGAACATATTAAAATTATATACAACTAAACTTACTAAATAGGGTAAATCTGAACTTATCAAAATAGTTCACTAACATAGTGTATCGAAGGCACAAACAGCCAACAGGTAATATGAGTCCTAAATGATCATCAAGTTTAAACTGCTAGAATTAGGCTCAACAAGTCCGAGATCAATGCTGAAGAGTTGACCAGACTTGTAATAATTTAAAACTATGTTCATCTCTAACATTTAGTGATTATTTTAAATGACTAAAATTAACATTTTAATTACAGATTTAAATTAAAGAATCAGCCATCTAAAATCACTGATTCTAGTGATTGTTTAAACTGAAAAGAATGTCCATGGCCATCACTGCACACAAGGAGCAGAAAGTAGCGACGCATAGAGAGGATGTCTACTGTAAAATGGAATCCTCCATTTTTGAGACCAAAGTTAACGATGGTTGTAAAAGTCCATCACAAACATAAAGCCATGAAATGAGAGAGATGCTGAGGTGTAAAATGCTCTTTCTACCTCAACTCTGGCCGCGTCCAGGCTTGCATGGCTTCGTAGAATCTGAGGCCAGAAATTGGGGGCCACAATGGCCAGGACTGGACTTGAAGTGACAACAGGAAAACAACTGTTCTGGGCTCAATACACTTGTTTTAGTTCTGTTAGTGAGAAAGCAGCATAAGGACACCAGGAACACCAAAGTCAAAAACACAGGACCTGACCTTTGATGTTCTCCGGAATCCTTTGGTTCTCCGGTTGTCCCCCATGTTGGAGTTTCTTCTGAAGATCAACCAGGAGCTGAGAGGAGACAGTCTGGAGACTTCAGAGGATGTGGGCTCCTGGAGGAGAAACAGAATGAAGGTCAGTGAATGAAGGTCCATCAGTTCATTCAGACAGAGCTGATTGCATGTTTCAGGCATGAAGCCCTGAAATGTTATTTTTCTGAGCTAAGCAAACAAAACAGGATACAGGAACAGAGAAAAACCTGCAGCCTCTGTCTAGACCGGTCTCTGTCTGCAGCCCCTGTCTAGACCGGTCTCTGTCTGCAGCTTCTGTCTAGACTAGTATCGATCTGCATCCAGACTGTATTGAGTTGCAGTTATCTGCAACCACCAGGGGGCGCCAAACATGGTAAACCTTAAGCTCCAGGAGGGAAATGAAATGTGCTTCTTCCTTCACAGCGTTTTAACTTTACTGTGGACACCTGGAATTTGAACTCAGATATTCTAGTTGTGTTGGCTGTTTAAAAAGTCAGATATTTTTCTTGAAATTTAAGTTAAATTGATGTTAGCTAGTGTTATTTGCAGAGTGTGAATCTAAAACATGTCCCATTTTCTTCTTAAAATTCAACAGATTAATGATTCATCCTGATTTGAACTTTTACCAACTGGGGGTCTCAAATAGAATCTAGTGTAGAACCCTGAAAGAACGACTGAATCTGTGACTGAAATCATCTTAATTCTATTGATTGATCAGAAACACTGTTCAGCTGACAGGCATCTGGGGTTTCCTTCTCACCTCCACCTCTGAGATGATGTCCTCTTCCAGGAACTCCTGACTCTCTTCGCTGTCCGCCTCCTCCACACCAGCTGATCCCCCCACCGCACTCACCACCACCACCATGATGATCATCATCATCGTCATCAAGAACAGCGGGGGCACCAGGAACCCTCCTGACCCCCCTACGAAGATCCTTCCTGGATTTAACTTGCCGATCATACTGGTAGGAGTATGGGGACTACAGGCTTTCCATTGTGTACCTGCCGGAGGCAGCTCCTCTTGTTTGTCTACTGGTCTCTGGGAAGTCTTCGTCCTCTGCAGCTTCACACCATCCTCCTCCTGGTGTGTACCTCCTGTGTTCGGGGAACTTTCAGAGAACTTTCCATGAGTCAAAGCTGCCACTGGTCAGGTTTAAAAGGAGCTCTCTTTCGTTGCTGCTCCTCTTCTCTTTTCCAGCTCTTCTTCTCGTCTTTCAGCTGTGGTTTTTCCTGCGTCCTCCTCAGTGTGGATGTTTCTGCTCTGCTGACTTGACTTTTATCTGGCTCCCTCAGCCCCTCCTCCTCCTCCTCCTCCTCCTCCTTCTTCTCTATCTCTCTCTGATCTGAGGCTGTCACTCTGTCTTTCTGCACTCGTCCCCCAGCGTCTGTCTGTCTGTCTCTATCTTTCCTCTCATCGTTTGTCTTTCATTGCCTGCAGACTTATTTTCTGTGTCGCCCTTCCTCCCCCACCTCCTCCTCCTTGAACTTGTATTCCCTTTATGTTTGACAATTAAGTTGAAGAAGCTTTTTCTTTTATTGTGTTCTGTTAGGATTCCTGAAATCTTGTCTGTTTGTAAAATAGAATAATTAAAGGAACTTTTTTGGGGACAATTTTCAGGACTTTTTCAAAAGTCAGCTTTATACTGCTGTAAGTTCTGTTTGAAGGCCTTTGTTCTGTAGAATGTCAGACCATAGACTATATAAAAAGACCTGGATAAACCCTCTGTGATGACAGTGATTTCAGCTCAGACAGTGAAAAGCAAGTAGAAACAGCATTGTAGTGCTCAGGAAGGAGATGCTCCTGTGTCTCAGAGATAAACCAGCTTTGGTGGGAAAAGTTTAAATGACACCTAGAAGAACAACCAAAGATCTTGTAAGAATGCTGCAAAAACCATGGAGAGGGCATCTTTATCCACTAAACCATCATCTGAACTGACAGGAGCGGAAAGACCTCACGGAGAAAAAAAGACTCAGCTAGGAATATTCTGGAGTTATGCCACACTGAACACCCCAGAAAGATGTCAGATTACCATTTACAGCTGCATATTGAGACAAAGATCTACATTTCAGAAGGGTCTGTGGTCTGATGGGACTAAAATTTAACAGTTTGGTTAACCTAACATTGTTATAATTGAAGGAGGAAGGAAGAGGCTTGGAGGTCTCAGAACCCATTCCCAACTGTGAAGCATGAAGGTGGTGGCATCATGATATGGGACTGCTTTGCTGGAGCAGGAACTGGTGCACAGTTTTGAACAGCAATGATCCCATACTGACCCTCAGATTAGTGTCACAGTGTCTTAAAGACTACAAAGTGAAGGAACTGGAGCGATCATTACAAGGATCTGATGTCAGTCCAAATTTTCTAACATTAAGACCAGCGCTAAAGAGGCAGGTTAGAACAAGAAGACCCTCAAACTGGATTTAACATTTCTGTCAGGAGGAATGAAACAAAACTTCAATAGGATACTAAAGAAGGTTTAACAGGACCCAGCTGGAAGTCTACCAAATCTAACCAAGGATATGCCAACAGAAAACTCCAATAAGAACCAAGGAATCCTAACTGACCAAAACAAATATTTTCCTTCACATTAACAGAAGGAAAAAAGTGTTTGTGATTGTGTGTGTGCATCCTATTCCTCTTTATACAGAGTGTGTTCTGCAGAGCTGGTCTCAGCTCAGCACTGCCATGACAACAGACTGATGTAATAACGCTGTGGTGGGTGTGAGGCTCTATCAGTGTCCGTCAGATTCACAGGAAACCGCTGTTCTTTCATCATCCGGTATGTCTGCAGGTCACGCCCACTTTATCTGACAGGCAGCAGGGCGTGTCCCTGAGCCTGGCCCACATGTGCACTGTTACACATTTACAAATCCATTTCCTTATTGATAAACTCATCTGTCTGCCCATGTAATGATGCTGCTATTGGTCTAGACTGCTGGGGGACCTCCCATGATGCACTGGGATCCTTCCTGACTGTTAAATGTGCTCTTCTCAACAGATTATAAGAAACAATGGATGAAGCATTAGGTCACATGTGTTATTGGTTAATGAAGACTAAATTTGAGGCCCATCTTTTTCCTATAGCGCACAGCTATGTTGCTCAGGAAGCCGATGGGAACATGCTCTTCATATGACGGTCAAAGTTAGCTTTGGCGACCAGCTCCTTCAGCTGAACCCAAGGAAATATTTCCAGAGCTGCCAGCAGATGTTTGCAACAGAACATACCGTTTAATATGTTCTTGGTTTAGCCAGTGCTGGATTAGTACAAACTGATTGCTTTATTAAGCGCGGGTGATGATTTTGGATGAGGAAGTGATAGCTTCCTCAGCCATTGGCTGAGCTGACTGTCAATCATATGAGAAATACATTTACAGTAATGTTTTATATACATTCTCCTGGCGCAGTACAAACAAATTTACTCCCTCAGAGTTTCTATGGATGTGAAATCAAACAACTGAGACCAAAATGGATTTTTGACAAGGCTGTAAATATGTTTATTTCTGCTCTAAAGTTGAACATTTTTACATGGGAGTCAATGGAGATTGACTCACTTTTGGAACCATCCTCTAGTGGTCAGGCCAGGAACTGCAAAGATCTTAGTTCCACATGAGCCTCAATCTGAAAGTCAGATGGTTGGCTCATGTTCTGAACCAAGCACCAAAATTCTAATCTAGTCATCGTTACGCTACACTATGGATGAAGTCATGATTAGTGACTTGATAGTCATATAACATTTTCAGTACCCTTGTTTAGTTCCAGGGTGTTCGTTTAATTCTAGGAACCATTCATGGGACCGTCATACATGTGCCCCACAGCGATCTACCGACATCAACACGCACACTGTGAGTTTAGCAGGTCATTGCTCAAATAAGCGCTATTGGGCTGGCCCCATTTTTAGGTGCTTTGAAAGGAATAACCTTCCTAAGCCTGTCAACATTCTGACAAATACCTTTAACAATATATATACACAAATACATAAAACAGAATTGTCTTACTAAAACGCTCCTCATATATTTACACCTGTGATAATGACAGATTCTGTTACACTTACTTTAAGGCAGCATATTGCTCCATAGTGACATCTGCTGGGCCCTGGCCCTAAATGCAGAGATGCTCATGTCCGGACATTTAATTCCCGGGCACTCTTTTAGTTCCAGGAGCCTCAATTAGTTCTAGTACCGTTTTGCTTTAGTTTCAGGACTCTTGTTTTTCCCACCACTAGTGACTGAATAATCATATAACATAAAAAGTTCATAAAAAGATGGTATAATGCATCCAGGTCACTATTTTCTACAATTCACTGAAAAAAGACTTTTCACACAAATACTTGTAATTCAATTAAAAACTTCCGTCAGTTTATCAGTTAAAAGTGTTTTGAAACATCTTGTTCCTTTAATAAATAGAAATAAGAAATTTTGAGTCATTGTAATAATTGGTGCATATGATATTTTTAGCCCTCCAGTTTTACTAGATGGCTTTCTAAAAATCAAAGATACTGATGAAAACTAATTTAAGTTGTGACAATGGGACACAAGTACGAGAGATGAAGGCAGCAGGAGTTCCAAAAAAAAGCAGTTTATTAAACAAAAAGCGCTATAAAGGAAACACAAAAAGATCCTTTACTTGAAAAACAAAGAAAAAAAAAGAAAAATGGGAAGAGAACCAAAACAAACAGGCAAAACCACAGACATGAAAAACCACTGGTAGAAACACCATGGACCAGCAGAAAGGAGGAAAGGAAAGACAGAATATATACACAGACTGGAGCCGAGGAGACACAGGTGCAAACAATCAGGACAGAATTGGGCAAGGGAAGCATAGCAGGAAAACAAACCAAAATAAAACAGGAAACAAGTCAAACACAAGTTTAAAACTAAAGAACCAAAACCCTACAGGAAACCCAAACTATAACAAATTCACTCATATTTTTTTTTTTTTACTGGAAATAAAGTGGAAATTATCATAGATTATTCCTGCTAGCAATTACATGAATATACCCTACATGGACCAAAGTGGTTAGACACGACCACTCCAACACCAGAGACCCTAATAATGATGTATTCAGAAACTTTCATATGCAGTCGATCTTCTACTGCAGTTATAACAGCTTCCACTGATCTTGGAAGTCTTTCCAGCAGATTCTATAATGTTTAAGTGGGAATCTGTTTCCATTGATCCTGTAGAGCATTTATTGGTTCAGATTCAGATGTGGGACCAGAAGGTCTGGATGTCCATCTCTGTTGCAATTCATCCAAAAGGTGCTGGATGGGGTTGAAGTCAAGACTCAGTCCAGCTCTTCCACATTGATTTCATGTTACCAGATCTTAAAATTGTTGCTCTGCAGACAACTGCCCTGAAACACTACACCTCCCTTCACTCCCCTTTACCCTCCGACTTTATAAATGCCCATTCTACAGGGCAATTTGGTAACAAATTTTAGTTTACTTTAGCTCTCAGAGTGACCGTGGACCAGTGGACTTAATAGAGACTAGGGAGACTAAGAGTGATTGTAGACCAGTGGACTTGATAGAGACTAGGGGTTTTCAGAGTGATTTTGGACTAGTAGTCTAGATAGACACTAGGGGGGTAGAGAGTGACCTGTGGACCAGCAGATTAAATAAAGACAAAGAGCCTCCAGAATGACCGTGGACCAGGGGACTAGATAGAAACCAGCATGAGTGGGTAGGTTTAGAAATGACCTGTGATTGCTTGACGTTTTCAACCAACCCAACTGCAACTCGAACTGCAAATTTTCAGAAACATAAAATAATAGCTGACCTGCTATGCAACCTCTTTTAAAAATAAAATAGATAAAGGTTAAGCTCTTGATTAATCATTACCTTAACATTATATGAACAGCAAATACAAGTATTGATATGTTAATGTGCCTTTACGTATATAATCTACAGATGTCCGTCCAAGATTTTACGGCATAAGTAAGAAATTAAGTGTTGCCCCACCATTATCATAGGGTTATAGCCTAATGCTCAAATTAAAAAAGGCTTTTCCATCTGTGACCAATTCTTGGATATATCTTAAACATATTGTTGCTGTTACTGGCATTTAATTTTATAAGAAAAGAAAAAAAAAGGGATCTTGTTTACCTGGGCTAGGAATAATCATGCTCTGTCTTAGCCTAAACTTTTAAACACTGATGATCCATTTACTGTTTTACTGATTTACTGTTTCTTAAAATTTTTTCCCAGACTTTACTTTTTCTATCTGTGTATCGTTTTGTTTTTAACTCCCCCTCTTGAACTTCTCCATCACCTGCCTCCTGTCACACACATCTGCGCCTGTACAGAGTGCTTGTGCTGCCCCTTTGTATCAATCAGCCAAGGATGCCTCAGTATTTATGACTTATATAACATTTGCTTTTTTATTCAACGTAAAATTGTGTTTAAACTTTAATTTTCAAATTGCAATAATTATTCTAACCAACCCGACCGAACCCAACCCAAATATCATTCTGTATATTTTTGTCTGACTCGTTACCATAGGTGACCGGCGGTAGACCGCTCAGTTCGGATCAGCCTGCACATCACTGAGACTAACAGGGTTCAGAGTGTACATGTGTGCTGTTGGAGGTCCAGAGGAAATCTCCAGCCGTTCGTAGGCGTCTCTCTCTCTCATCGTCTCTCTCTCGCCGTCTCTCCCTCGCCGTCTCTCTCTCGCCGTCTCTCTCTCGCCGTCTCTCTCTCAAATACAAACACACACACACAGACACACACACACACACATACACTTGTGGGCGTGACAGGTGACTGCAGGTCTAAGTCCTGCTAAGAGGATCAGAATGCTCTCTGTCATGCACACACACACACAAACACACACACACACACACACACACACACACACACACACACACACACACACACACACACACACACACACACACACACACACACGGTGTGCCTCAGTAAGCAGATCTCTGAGGATCACTGCAGCGGTCGTGTGTGTACTGAACAGAGGCATGACTGGAGCTGATTTAAAAAAAACTTAAAACTTAGCTGACCTCTAGACCCCAGAGATACACACTTCTGCTGTCATTGTGTGTGTGTGTCATGGATGCGGATGAGGCTTCTCCCCTGCGCCGTTTTGTCATTGCAAAGCGATCGATCAGCACCATCTTTGATCAGCTGCTGGACTTTGTGAAGGATGGCTCCGCCTTCATGGATGGTTAGACACACACACACACACACACACACACACACACACACACACACACACACACACACACACACACACACACACACACACACACACACACACACACACACACTGAAGTACCACCTTACTGCTTCATTGGAGTTATGAGCATAAGATGTAGCTAGGAGTGTTGATCATTAGCAGGTGTGCAGATCTCTGTAAAGCAGATGAACATTCAGGCATGTGATAACACAATGCCAAGAGGAAAAACATCAGTAATGGTCTTAGAGAAGCAATTCAATTCAATTTTATTTATATAGCTACTTTACAACACAAGTGGTCTCTAGGATCTTTCCAGAGACCCAGAACATGACCCAGAACAAGTATTACATAAAAAATGGTAAAAACTCCCCTAGTGGGAGAAAAACCTTAAACCAAACAGTGGAAAGAAAAAACTCTTAAAGAGGGAAGAAACCTTAAACAGGACCTGGATCATAAGGAGGGATCCTCCTGCTGAAGACTGGGTAGAACAGGAAGTAGAGAGAAGAGAGACACAGACACACTGTCAAAGGTACAAGACAGGATACAATAGTAAAATTATCCATCAGCAGGAGAACTAAGACTTCTGTGTATATATGGGTGATATATGGATAGTTGGTGATCCACATAGATGAGGACTGCAGGTCAGGATGTCAGCAGGTATCCAACAGAGACGTCTACACAGACAGATGGAGGTGAACACTGGGATGGTCAGAGGGTGGGACTGCAGGTCAGCAAGCAGCTCCTGAGGATCTGGCCTGCAAACATGTACAGCAGAGAAAAAGAGGGGGCAGACCAGCACAACAAACTGAACATACAAGCATACAAGAACAATGGACCACAATTATGCTTATGAGATACTTCTAATTAATAACTGAGGATTGATGTGAAGAAGGGAAAGAGAGACAGAGGACGTGAGGGGCACAGAAACGTTTTAAGTTTGGTTTTTAAGGTGGAGGTGGTGTCAGCCTCCCTAACCCAAATTGGAAGTTGGTTCCATACTTCCCAAGGGCTGCATGTATAAGCTGAACAGGATTGGTCCTAGCACTGAACCCTGCGGGACACCATAGCAGACCCTTGTCAGTACTGAAGAAACCTCATGAACATGAACAACCTGGAATCTATCAGACAGATATGACTTAAACCAATCTAGAGCTGTCCCTTTAATCCCAACAACATACTCTAGCCTCTGCAGTAAAATGCTGTGATCTATAGTATCAAAAGCAGCGCTGAGGTCCAGCAGAACCAGTATGGACACTAACCCATTATCTGAGGTCCAGCAGAACCAGTATGGACACTAACCCATTATCTGAGGCCATAAGAAGATCATTAGTGACTCGAACCAGTGCTGTTTCTGTGCTATGGTGCATTCTGAACCCTGACTGAAAAATTTCAAATAGATAATTTCTATACAAATGGTCACACAACTGGCTTGCAACTACCTTTTCCAGAATTTTAGAGATAAATGGAAGGCTGGAAATTGGTCTATAATTAGCTAAAATGTCTGGGTCAAGGGAGGGTTTTTAAGTAAAAGTTTAATTACTGCAACTTTTAAAGCCTGTGGGACATATCCTAAGTTTAGGGACAAGTTGACCAGGTCCAGTATTGTCGCACCAATAAGAGAGAAAACATTTTTGAGTAGTCGAGTTGGGATTGGGTCTAACAGACACATGGATGATTTAGCTCTATTTACAACTGAGGTCAGCTCAGGGAAGTCTACAGGAACAAAACAGTCTAGAGTCAGGTCAGAGCATAAGGGAGTCGCCGAAGCTGAAGAAATGCCCACAGTCACTGCCGGGTGGGCGTGGCCGATTTCCTCTCTAATTCTGACAATTTTATTGCTAAAGAAGCTCATAAAGTCTTCACTACTGAGAGCTGCAGGGATGCACGGCTCAACAGAGTTGTGGCTCTTTGTCAACCTGGCTACAGTGCTGAACAGAAAACGTGGGTTATTTTTATTATCCTCTATCAACACTGAATAATAGCTGTTCTAGCTTTGCAAAGTGCTTTTTTATACACTATTAGATTATCTTTCCATGCACAATAAATATCTACAGACCTACAAGAGTACCATTTTACGCACTTTCTGTTTTAACATACGAATATGTGAGTTAAACCAGGGAGTTAAGCTCCTACGGTTAGAGAACCTCTTTCTCAAAGGAGCAACTACATCTAAAGCTGTATGCAACACATCTGCAGTGCTACCAACAAGGAAATCAGCATCTGCAGAGGTAGAACCGAGGTCACAGCCCTCAACTGCTTCACTATGTTCCACTGTATGAAGATGAAGAGCAATGGCCTCCCTAAATTTAGTAAAAGCTTTATCGAATAGACATCTGCAAAAGTAATTCCTCCTATTATGTGTAACGTTGACAACGTTAAATTCAAACGTTATTAAATAGTGGTCGGATAGGAGGGAGTTTACATGCGACACTAACAAATTATCAGTTTCTACACCGTAGATTCACGTCAATTCATTTAAACTAACATACTCTTCCTCTTGTAGCCACGTTTCTGTTGAGCAGAAAATGTCACTCCAGGTCTAGGATTTTTACTTATCCTATTGTAAAGCTTGGGGCCAAACAAACAACAATCAACCACTAAGATCATTAAAAATAACGGACCAGAAATCTGTCAGGCAGCATCACTGTCTCATCCCACAGAAATATGAATTATTAAGTTTTGACTGGTTTGTTAATATTTGATTTATTTTTACTTCAAATGCGTCTACAACCTTCTACCTGAAATAATTTTTCAACTAAATAGACAAGTGACCGAGCAAAACATACAGTAACCTTTGGTCAACAGTCCTTTTCAGTAAGATGCATAAAACTGAAACGCATTACCAGCTGAAATCAAGAAACATTGCACCAATACAAAGAAATGGCTGAAACTGAAGCAACACTCACTATATAGGGTACTGTCTGGTTTCACCAAAGCATATGACAACTGAACTCCCCACAGTGAATGTTCCCTTATGTCGTACAAAAGTGAGGTGATGTTTGAGAGTGATTGGCTGTTTCCTGTGACATCAGAGGTGTGGCGCAGCGACGACCTGGGTCAGCTGGTGGTGGAGGACCAGAACCTTGAGCTGCAGAGCTGCGCCACCAAACTGACCACCATCAGAGACGTTCTGCTCCGCAGACACATGAAGGTGGCCTTCTTCGGCAGGTGAGAGCAGTGACTGGCGGAGACTTGGCTTTCTTCAACAAAAAAAACAAAAAACACTTTAAAACATTTCCTCTATGGAAATGGACTTTTTAGTCCAAATACAAAAATGAGATCGGTTTACAAATCAAATGAGCAGCTTCAAGAGCAATACAGCAAGAAGTAATACAAAAGAAACAACTTATTATTGATTATTTTTAGTAGAGAACTTTGTAGTTAAGGGTCAGAGTCTGTCTGAGGGGCTCTAGTTTGTGTGATGGGGGACTTCAAACCCTTTAAGATGATCCATGGTGGTGCAGTCATCTGTTACTTCTTAACAACTAAGTTCATAATTCCTCATCTAAATTGACCTGTCGTTGGTGAGTGTGTACTCTGTAGTGTAGTGTTTCCATGGTAACACTTGGTTCCATCAGCTATTGACGACTCATGGTTCTTGATGCGGTTTCGTCTGAATGATCAGAGATCACAGGTGTCCAGTTTAGACATGCTCCCTTCTCTTTTACACACTGACATTCCTCCAGATTCCTGAAATTCTGCTCTCTATAAGGACAAATAATCAAAGTCCTTACTATCTTTCTTTCAGGAACTTTGGTTCATACATTTCAATGATTCTCTACCATTTGTTGACAAAGTGATCCTCTGTCGGTCTTGCTGTTGGATATGTGAAAATGTTTTCTTAAATATTCATTTCCAATCTTTATGGAATATGTTGCAAGCTGAAAATCGAATAAATTAAGTTTAACTAGCAAAGAAATGAACATGAAACCTCTTGGGTTTGGGTTACGTCTTTGTGTTTTAACTGGTAACATCAGTGACAAAGAATCACTCTGCCTTTTCTAAGGCATGAGGTCTTTAAAACCCTCGAAGCTGTTGTTGAGAAGCAGATAAAAGTGAGCCAGCTGAGCCGTCAGATCTGAAACGCGGTGCTCTCAGCTCTGATTCCAGCAGCCGCTCAGTGTTCAGCTGCTGATAAACGTTGAGCCTCAGAGAGGAGGACAGTTTAGTTTCAGATAAACTTATCTTACAGACAACTTCAGCTTCAGCTTCAGTCCAGCCAGTCAACCGCCTGCTGATGAAACACACTGAAACAGTTGACTGTGTTTCTGTGGAAACTAATGATGTAATCCATGTCACATGATGCAACCAGTTTCCCTTTAAATTCTTGGAAGTACGGCTAAGAACATGCTCAGGCCTCATGATACCTCTTTGAAACATGAATCAGAAACTGGTATATGTTGTTCAGCAGTCTCTGAAAACCAGTAAAGTCTTTCTATTTTAGTTTATTCTTTCTCTTTAAGTGAATTTGATGCAAAGTTCAGCATCTCTGTCTTCTTGATTGACAAGTGAACTGTAAGATAAATTTCTCTTCCCTCCGTTAATGACAATAAGGACAAGTAACGGGAAGAGCACCGTGATCAACGCCATGCTGAGAGAGCACGTGCTGCCCAGCGGCATCGGCCACACCACAAACTGCTTCCTGTCAGTGGAAGGAACGGACAGAGACGAGGCCTTTCTGACTACTGAGGTGTCGGACGAGACGCGGAGCATTAGTGTATGACCCACCTCCTGACCAAAGATCACCTTCCTCCACTACTGTACCAGCACTGGTCTAAGTCCTCCTTCCTCCCTCCCTCCACAGACGGTCAACCAGCTGGCTCATGCCCTCCACATGGACCCAGCCCTGGACTCTGGCAGTCTGGTCAAGGTTTTCTGGCCGAAGAGTTGCTGTGCACTGTTAAGAAATGACCTGGTGCTCATGGACAGGTAACAACACTTATTTTGGACCTGCACCTGCAGACACAACACTGACAACCTCTCATAAATCTTACAGCAAAGCTGTCTTTCCACTGGAACTGGTTCCTCATGCTACGGTACATTACGATATGAAACTATACGATACATTAAAATATGAAATGATATGCTTCGATGCAGTCCCCCTGTGAGTTGTCTCACCTGTGAGTTGTCTCACCTGTAAGTTGTCTCACCTGTGACCAGCCCAGGGACAGATGTCACTCTGGAGTTGGACAGCTGGATCGATAAGTTCTGCCTGGATGCAGACGTCTTTGTTCTGGTGGGAAACGCAGAGTCGACGCTGATGAACACGGTAAGGAAACAGCCTTTGTTTATGCATTTGCAAACATTTTTCAAAACATAATTGTTTCTTTTTGTCTGCAGGAAAAACTTTTCTTCCACAAAGTCAGTGAGAGAATCTCCAAACCAAACATTTTCATCCTTCACAACCGCTGGGACGCCTCAGTGACGGAGCCTGACTACATCGAGGAGGTCAGTGCTCCTTTGGGTGTGTTTTACCGGATGAGAACTAACTTTAGTGGACTAACTAACTGGAACTGAGTCTGACACAAATTAATTGGTTATGATGGTTACACGACTGGCCCCACTGTTAAAGTGCTTAAACAGATGCTCTTACAATAAAGAAAACTCCTACTGCGAAACCCTCCTCTCTGCTTGAACAACAGGTGGAGTTTCGATTCAGATTCAAAGATTACAGTATCAGAAATACTCAGAATTTTAATAAAAATATCAGGCGATGAAAGCCACCAGGTATCTTTGAATTTTTACGTCTGTACACCATCTATACCATTTGTTGGTCATTGAAAATGTGAAGTACAGGGAACATTTGGAGTCGAGATACATATGGCTCGATCAGAAATACATCCCTGTAACTGCTCTACCTAAACTGTATGAGGTTGTCCCAGCACATATGCTGTGGAAGCAGAGCACAGCTCTACCACGAACATCTGGACCTCCAACAGGATGTCTGACTGGTATCAGATCAGTGCTCAGGTATAGATGATAATCAAAGATGATAGATTAGTATCGGCTGGAACTCAGGTAACAGAATAGGAAGGTATCAGAACATCTTTACTGAGAGATATCTGTGGCATCACATGAAAACGCATGATAGATGCTGGCTCTTGTCTTCCTGCTGTCCAGGTGAGGAAGCAGCACCTCGACCGCTGCGTGAACTTTCTGTCTGAAGAGCTGAAGGTAGTCAGTGAGGAGGAAGCCCCAGGCAGGATCTTCTTCATCTCAGCCAGAGAAGTTCTGAGCTGCAGGATGCGGCGAGCGCAGGGTGTGCCAGAGACAGGTGAGACAGGTGTGAAAGGTGTCACAGGTGAGACAGGTGTGAAAGGTGTCACAGGTGGGACAGGTAAGACAAATGATACAAGAACTCTTGCTGCCATTCTAAACTAAACCTTCTGCTCTGAAGTGGAAACAATAGATGATCCAGTTAGACGAGACAGTCTGTATCCCACCTTCAGTCTGAAACACTGGATAAAAAAATAAAACTGGACAATTTATTTTAACTTGGTTTAGTTGCATAGTTGCAGTAAGATGAAAAAGAGGCATAATCCAACTTGTGGTAAACTGGATCCAGTTGTGTATGGTCCTTAATGGACTGGGTGCAGCACATTTAGTAAGTGTGTAGAAGCATGCACGTATTTGACATCACTAAGACAGACAAACGTACATGCAGCAGCAAAAGTGTCTTATTGACCTGAAAAGAAAAACAATTGAATTTGAAATTTCTATGCAACTTATTTAATCAGTTGTTGAATGTGAGGCATAAATAAGAGAGCACCAGGAGTCACCCTCTGGAGCTGAAGGAGAACAAAAGCTGATTTCTATTATGTTCATGTTTGTACGTAATCATTGACCTCAAATGATTATTTTTTTTATCAGTTGTCATGGAAGCTTTACCCCTTTGTAACCCCACGACTGTCCTTAATCCTCCTGCAGGTGGCGGTTTGGCTGAAGGTTTCCAAGAGAGGCTGAGAGAATTCCAGAGGTTTGAAAGGACATTTGAGGTAACTACAAAATTAAAACATGAGTATGATGTTCTCCAAAGTTCCACCAAAGTCATGATTGGTGGACAGCTGGGTGCCACCGGTGTCTGAACCCCACTGGAGGGGCTCTGAGGGGCCAGTTATGGTGGAGTATTTGCTCAGATAGGGTTGTTGCAGCCACAGTTGGCCTCAATATTGTGACTCAGTGGTTGCCAGTTGGTGTTGAGGGACCTTGTTCTAACCCCTGCAGGAGTTCATATCTCAGTCGGCGGTCCGGACGAAATTTGAGCAGCACACGATGAGAGGGTGGGACATTGCTCAGACCATCAAAGCAGTGATGGATATGGTCAACATTGCTTCTGCTGATAGAAAGTAAGAGGAAGGAGTGATTGACTGTATGACTGTCTCAATGTGTGCCATTCTGACCTCTGACTGTGACAGGATCTGCTTCCTGGAGGAGCGTGAGGAGCAGCGGGACCGGCTGGACTTTGTTCGAGGACAGGTGAACCATTTGAGCAACAGTATCAAAGAGAGGATCAGGACTCTGACTGATGATGTCTCTGCGAAGGTATGCAAATCCTCGTGATAAGGATTCCAGAGTAGTGCACACGCACGTTCAGGTTCCCAGAACTCACCTGCTCCAGCAGTGTCTCTTAATGCTTCTGTCCACGATTCAGGTTGAACATTCAGTCTCACAGGTTCCTTAGGAACAATAATTTGAGGAATGCTGTGTCAGCCACACAGTTTTAATTCTCCAACTGAAAATTCCAGGAGATGTTAAAACTTTACAGGGCATTTCCTAAAACACTTTTGAATTCAACATTTTCGTGCCTGATGTGTTTTTTGAGAACATTACAAGATCTCTTTACTGAATTAATTTTATCAAAATTATTTTTAATTTTTCCAGTTTCAACCATAAGTTTACGTGCAGAACATAAAAGCACAATCATATTTTTCCTCTGTCTGACAATACAGTTTAGGAAACCTTTACTGTTTTGGGTCAGTTTTAGAGTTCCCGATTGTTCCAGAGTTAAGTGAAAAAAAAGTGGTCTTGGTTTGTAGAATCCCGAATAAGAAAATTCAACTATTCAATACATTTCATTTCAATTTTGTTCATATAGTTCTATTACAACACAAATTGTCTCTAGCTGCTGTGTATATATATATATATATATATATATATATATGTTACAAAAAAGTTTAGCTCACTTTAGTTTTGTTGCAAACGCATGCAATGAATTGAACCAACCAGCAGACGCAGCGGTCCACGTGGATTTGTTTACCAACTGAGCGGGATTGACTGCTGCAGGTCGAGAAGACACTACCAGGCCTGATGTTCTGTCACTGCTGGTGGTTCCTCCAAGACCAGACTTCACTGAGACATGTGGACAACTTCTTCTGCGGCAGCATAGCTGACAGGAAAGAAATTTGTTACGCTATTTCCTAAACTACTACTATGTTTGGTAAATAATGAACATGTTTTCTGACCAAATGAATCAATACACTGGTTTCAGGTTGCACTGTTTTATACTGAAATGTTTTATATATGTATATATAAAATCATGCAGTTGTAGTACATCACATATTTGCAATTTATTTACATTATTACTATTCACAGGAGTGTCTTGTTCACTCTTTGTTGGTATACAGTATGTGCATCTTTATATATAAACAAAGTAACATCAATGATCTGGTCGTTACTTTATACAAGTTTGTACACAGTTACTGTTGCGTTTGGAGACCATGTGAAGACGTAAGTCATGTTTCATGAGGAACATGAATCATGACTTCTCACAAGTTCATAGGTGGTTGGTGGCTGCATCAGAGCCACAAACCCAAGACCTCACTCGTCATCTGGGAAGGTTTCTTCTGATATTCATCCTCCTGGAAACAATGATCATCTGCAGGTCTTTGAGAGATACTTCTGCTGTAGGGTCTTCTGTACCTGGGAGAGAGATTTTCATTTATATTTAGGCAACAACAATGGTTTGTGTGTTCGTGTGTGTGTTGTGTATCAATACATTTGTTAATACGTGTGCAGGCACTGTAAGCATATACTTTTTTCAATAAATAATTAGATAATCCAATTGAGGTAACAACTGTGATTTGCCAAGCAGACGGGTCTGTCAAAACACCAGATTCTATGTTAAAAGAAAAACTTTTAACGAAACAATTATAGGCACATCCGATGATTATAGGATCCCATTTGACATCCCATAAACCAGATTACAGTTACCTTGGTTTATCTATGACTTTGTGTCATCAGCCAGTGGTCCATCAGTTGTCCAGATGTGATAGCAGAAGACATAGAGCAGAAGAGCACGTCAATACAGCAGAAGAAATAGAACAAACTACTACAAACCAAAACATTTATTACAACACCAGTTGCCACAAGTAGACCATCCTCTACGAGTAAAGAGAGTGACATAAGCTGTAAACCGGGTTGTACGCTTTGATTGGCAGCTGAGAGGTGACAGGACGGCTTTTGAGAGTTACACAGTCCGGTACCAGGAGAAGCAGATCTGCTCACGCGCTGGTGGAAATGACGTTCGCCTTGTTATAAGTTGATCTACTGCTAAAATAATTTGAGAAACATTATGTTAAGGTTTTTATGTTCTGTGTTGCTTAAACATGGAGATCAATGGACATTAACTCACCATTGGATCCAGACCCTAGTGATCAGGAGAGGAACTGTAATTTTTGGCTTCAACCCAGAAGTTAGTGCTTGATCTAGTTGCTTTTTGGTGGAGATAAAGATCTACATTTTAGGAGATTTTTCCTGTGGTCTGATGAGACTGAATGATGGTAAAGATGATGACTGTTTGGACAAAGGGGAACGTTCAAACACCATACCTTCTGTGAACCATGACAATTTATCAAAAATAAGTAAATAGATAAATAATCCTTCTTACTCTGGAATTCATACTGATTGGTAGCAGGAAAGGTCTCTGCAACTTGTCTGGCTAACATGGAGAAGTGTATCTTTTTCTAAATGATATGAACACTTTAGTTGTGTGCTCCAACATGGTTTCAGACCTGCACATTTCGCTTTTTTTCAGGAAAATAAATCTTTGCTGTTAAAATGTTAAGTGTGCAGGACTAAAATGTTTAAATCTTCCAACATCTTTGATTCCTGAAGATCAAAGATTCTTCAAAGATTCTGCAGTTGATTTGAACAAAAACGTCACTGTATTCAGGAACTTCAGGTGCTGAAGTCAATAAGGTCATTTGTTCACTGAGTGACTGCACACATGATTTAGACGAGGAAAGCTGCCTGAAACAATGTTTTTGAGTTAGAAAGGTTTGAATGCACCATGGAGAAGTAACACCTGTGAGCATCTCTGACTAAAGAGTTTCTGACATGATCCTATTGCATCCATGTGTATCCATGGTAACAGCAGGTGTTTGCGTTCAGGTGACCTTGGTGCTGTCGGATCAGATCCGCTCTCTTCCTGTTCTGGTGGATGAGTTCAGAGCCGACTTCAAGCCAACTCCGGAAAATCTGCAGATCTACAAAAGCGTGAGTTTGAGCTAAAGCTGGTCTCCCACAACAATCCTGCCTTAGACTCACGACTAAAAGCACTTGAAATGCAGAAACACACGTAGACATAAACAAGAGAGCCAATACATAAATGCACAACTCCACATTAGAAAAAGTTGCGATAAAAGGAAAACACTAAAGAACGCAGGATTTCTGCATTTCTCACAAACACTAGGGAGCCTAACCTGACATCAAACCTGTGAATAAAAATACTTCCTTTATTAATCAGCTGTCAATTTCAATTTCATTCAATTTAATTTGATTTATGTAGCATCTATCACAACACAAGTTGTCTCCAGGATCTTTCCAGAGACCAGAACATGACCCACGTGCAAATTATTACATAAACAACGGCAGGTAAAAACTCTCCCAGTGGGAGAAAAACCTTAAACCAAACAGTGGCAGGAAAAACTCCTTTTTAAGAGGGAAAAAACCTGGATCAGGACCTGGATCATAAGGGGGGACCCTCCTCCCGAAGACCAGCTGGGTAGAACAGGAAAAGGGAGATCAGAAAGAGAGAATGAATAACAGAGAGGAGAGACACAGACACACCGTCAAAGGTACAAAAGACAAGATACATTAGTTTAACTATCCATCAGCAGAAGAACTAAGACTTACATGTATTTATGACTGATACATGGTTAGTTGTCATGGAGAAGAAGCTGAAGACGTGTCTGTTGTTACTGCAGAAGCTGGTTCAGCACCTGGAGGAGCGCCTGGTTGGAGGTTTGGCTCACCGATGCTCCACCGTCATTCTCAGAGACATCATGGATGTGCAGAGACACATGATCGGTACACCTGCTCACCTCGTCAGTAACCATTAGAGCCAGAAGCTCCTTTCTGATGGTACCCATGTCTGTCTGTCTTCAGACAGTGTCCGTCCTCTGCTGTCTCCGGCTGTCCAACTTTCCGCTCCAGCCGCCTGCTTTGAGCTGACCTATGACCTCGGACTTGCAGCCGTCTGTGCAGACTTCAGGGAGAACATTGACTTCCAGTTCTCTCTGGGCTGGACCTCCCTTGTCACCCGCTTCATTGGAGCCGCCAATGCCCGCCGGACACTGAGCGGCCCAGATCCTGGATCACAGGCGAGCTAATGTGCACGCCATCTTCACGCAGTTTCAGAACAGGGACGGAGGAGTCCTGATCAAACTAACATTTGTCTCTCTGCAGGAAGGCTCCAGCTTCAAGGACGAGATGGTGGTTAACATAGCAACAGGCCTGGTCTCCGTCACCTCTCGGGCCTCAATGACAGTGTTGGTGATCGGTGGAGTGGTAGGTGCTGCAGAGATGAGCATAGCCTTCACTGTTGGTGTGGTGATTGATCATTTGACCAGCAACTGAAGCACGGAAAGGAAGGACCTTTGCTGTGGAGCACTCCTGACCAAGTTGTAGTCTGCTTTGAGTTCCTAACCTGAAAACTCCATTTTCCATCAGTGGTATTATGTTTTTAATGCAGTAGAAGAACCTGTTAAACCATACTGATGCTGGTAAGAGTGAGTGGAGAGAGAAGAAACTTTAAAATACAGAGACAAAAAAGAGGTCCCAGTCTACGTCTCTGGTGTCCCTCTGTACAGTAGACTCAGGGGTGTCTCTCAGTGCGTCTTGGGTGAGCCTATTGTATCTCAGGTGTCCCTTTGTTGAATCTTGGTGTGTCTCAGTTGTGTCTCAGGTGTCTTTTGGTAGATTCTTGGCATGTTTTAGTTGCATCTCAGGTGTATCCTTTGGTCTCTTAGTGCATGTTGGGTTTCTTGATTGTATTTTTTTGGTGTTGTCTCTCAAAGCGTCTTTGATCCTTCTTCCTTCAGTTTTGCGTGTTTTTTGCAGGTGTGGCGTTCAGTGGGCTGGCGGATCATTGCTCTCTCCCTCTCCCTTTACGGCCTCCTATACCTGTATGAGAAACTGACCTGGACAGATGTCAGCAGGGAGCGCGCTTTGAAGCAGCAGTTTGTGCAGCATGCATCCCACCGCCTGAAAACTGTCATTCCCGTCACCAGCTCCACCTGCAGCCAGCAGGTTTTTAAGTGAGACCCCCACCCACTGCTTTGCACAGCGTCTGCACGAACACCTGATGAAAATCTGAACCTGACTGTGTTTGTGTTTGAGGGAGCTGTCGTCAGCTTATACTCGTCTGGTCCAAAGAGTCGACTTGAGTAAAGCTGAGCTAGAGGGAAACATCCGGCAACTCAGCTTCAAGATCCAAAGACTGGAGAACATCCAGAGGAGGTCCAAGGCCTTCAGGTGGGAGTGCTGGGTTTAAACAGCCTCACGTACCAGCTGGGTGGGGTCAAAGATAACAAGATTAACCTCAGAAGTACAGTTCACCACCTCACAGTTTCAATGACGGGTCATTAAGGTGCAGTTTTAAAAACAAACCTTATGAATGTGTGCGATTTAATACTGCAGGAGTCTGAAGATGTTTGTGATCCGCAAAGTGGGTAAAGATGTGCCAAATGTGCATGACAAATGCTTCATGTGTTTACAGGAACAGAGCGACAGAACTGGAGGCTCAGCTGGAGGTCTTTTCTGCTCAGTATCTGCAGGGAAACTGAAGAAGAACCGCTGCAGTTCTTTGGTCATCTGTGATGTTACTGTTAAGTTTGTCCACGTTTGACTTCTTGTCATTCGGCAGAGATGTCAGTGACTCAGAAGACCATACTGGACTCGACGCCACATCTGCCACAGCTGACGTGGAACAAGTTGATCAGCAAAAATTTGAAAGAGCCGTTTATCTGATTCAGACTTCAAATGGACTTCTTCTGGAACAGTCAAGTCTTTCTTCAAAGAAGCTGAAAACAGAATTTTCTGGATTCTAGATAGCACAATCTTAAATGTGCAATTTGTTTATTTATTTGAGCATTTATATATATATATATATATATATATATATATATATATATATATATATATATATATATATATAAACAAACAAAACAGAAATACAAGTGAGTCAGTGAGTCACTGACTGACTTCAATGTATTTAGAAAGTACAAGAACAACTTGAATTTGATGTGGTAGCACACTCAGAAAAGGTTGTGAAGTTTTGTTTACTGTTGCCTTCCTTTATGTCAGCATATGTCTCACCAAACTCCCAGCATGCATCCTGTCAATCAATGGTTCCTTCACGCCTTTGCATGTCAGCCATGGATGTAGGTGTTAAACAGGGAGCAGAAGTTGTTTTTGTGCTCGTGTTGCTCAGGTGATTCAGATAACCAGCTCCAAATTCACTGATGCAGATTTTTTTTACTTTAGTGTTCAGAGATCCATCACCAGACTTTTGTGTTTTTCTTAGAGAAACAAAAACTCACATTCATTTGTTTATGCCAGGTTGCTGCAGTTTTATCTTCAGCTGTGGTCCATTCGTCGTCGGAGATAGTGAACCAAACTCTGAAGGCTAAACTGGACGTTTCTTGACTTTATCAAGTGAAAATAAATCTTTCAGATGTGATTAGTGTCTCTTCTGTTTGTGTTTGATCGTCAACATACTGTACTGTATTTCAGAAAAGTTCACTAATTTTTTTAGTGTAACGCCTTCCAATCCCTCTCTCAGCATTTTGAGGTTTTCTGTCAGATACCTACCAAATACCTTAGAGTCCAGACATGTTGATGCCAATTCTGGACAAGCTTCTTTGTTTTAATTCTTCATACAAGCCTGTCTTAAGTGTGAAACAGTATCAGGTTGTTGCCTCATTTATGGGGTCAGGACTGCAGGCAGGACAGTCCAGTAGTTGTTTGCTGTTCTGCCATGTCTTTGTAATGTGTCCAGACTCTGGTTTAACATCCATCCATCCTTATGGACTTACAGAAGTGAAGCTTTTTTAGGCAGTTTAGGCGCAAGTTAGATGGGACAGAGTCAGATTTTGTGCTGAATGCAGTAAAGACTATGAAATGATTTCTGGGTAAACCGACAACTATGAAATTTGATCATGATGCAGAAAAGCCATCCAGTTTCAGTTTCTAAGCTGTATGATCTAGTATAGTTTTCAGAAGCAGGGAAGGGTGCTGTTTTGGCCTGTTTGGTCACAGACCAGACCAGAGTGTACCGTAGCGTTGGCAGAATGGCAAAAAATTGCATTTTTTTTCAATCACCCCCTCTGGAGCCAGGCCTGAAGGCTCACTGAGGAGAACCTGGTGGCCTACCAGGTGAGAAAAGTTCTATTTTCATTTTGAGACATGTCGAGAACAGATTTTTTATGGGTTGCCATTTGCCAGAGTATCTCTTGAACCTAAGTTAAGGCCAAGACATTGATGAAACATGTCATGTTCCATGGTGAAGACTGACCAGAAAACAAAAACCAGCCAGTCTATTATATAGAACATATTTGGCACTCTTTGGAACATTGTAATACGGCAGCCCGATGGCTTAGTGTTTAGCACTGTTGCCTCACAGCAAGAAGGGCAAGAAGGATCCTTGTTTGATTCCCGGGCGGGAGTCTTTCTGTGTGGAGTTTGCATGTTCTCCCTGTGCTTGTGTGGGTTCTCTCCGGGTACTCCGGCTTCCTCCCACAGTCCAAAAACATACGTGGAAGGTTAATTGATCATTCTAAATTGAGCGTGGATGGTTGTCTGTCATTGTATGTGGCCTTGTGATGGACTGGCAACCTGTCTAGCATGGACCCCTGCCCCTCGCCTCTAATCGGGATGGGCTCTGGAGGACCCCTTTGACCCTGCAAAGGAATAAGCAGGTACGGAAAACGGACAAATGGGAAATTTTGGGACACTTGATTTGCCAAACAGCCAGTTTGGGGGGAATTGGGTCTTTGTGAACCAATCTGGTTCACGAAGACCAATATGTGTTTTTAGTTGGCTGTAGTTTTCTGTAGTTTTAGTCTTCTGTCTTCTTTAGTCCTCTGTTTTTAGTCTTTATTCATCTTAGTTATCTTTTGGCCATTTTTACTACTTGGCCAGTTGGGAACACAAACTGGGATTTTTGAACGGTATTTCTCTGAGGCTGTGGGAACCAGTGAATTATTGCTCCAGGGCCCAGCTGAACTGTCATCAAAAGCAGGGATGGGATTTTTAGTTGTCCCAGCATAGCCTAGGTGGAGGCCCAATGTCAGACCCCGACGGGTGTCTAGCTGGTCAATTGGAAGTTTTCCAAGTGTGGGACTAAAGAGAGAGGTGTTGACCTCCCTCTCTGACCCCCAGCCACCTCCTCCAACTCTTCAGGAAGGATACCAAGAACTCTCAAACCAGCTGAACATACTGTATAATCTGAAAGTGTTGTTAAGCCTTCACATATTTTTAATTAGTTTTATATCCTTTGTGAGATTAATGTGGATTCATTTTTCATGTAAAAAGAAGTTGAGTTATGTTTGTTTTATTTACTTGAATTGCATATGGATTTATTTCTGCTTTTAAAGTTGTATGGCTTTTGTGGTTGGTCTCATGAGATCACGTCTCAAGAAAGTGCCACAAGACGTACAAACGTACAAGTTTCACTATTGCACATAATTATCATTCAATTACAATTAACATGAGTTATTTGTTTACTTACTTTATTTTGCCAGCTAAACTTTCTTTTGTTTGTTTCATTGTTTTTTCTTATGTTTAAACATGTTTTGTTCTCTGTGTATTTCAAGTTCTTACGGCATGGAGGCATGATTGAGCTGAAACCACCAGAGGGCGTGCCTGTGTAATAAATGCCCGTTCCAAGGAACCAAACTGTGTCTGTGGTGGTGTGAAAGGAACTACATATTCTCTCCATCATGTCTTCCCTGGGACCTCTGCCCAGTTGGACATTGAGGAGACATCTTCACCAGATGAACCACCTTAACTGGCTCCTCTGGATGTGGAGGGGCAGCCACTCTACTTTGAGTCTCTTGAGGTTATGTCTTTAAGGGAGAGTTTAGCAACGGGCCAGAAGAAACTTGTTTCGGCTGCCTCTGTTCATCTTATTCTTGTCTACCAGTGGTTGGTGACCATAGGTGAGGGAGGGAACATAGTTCCACCAGTAAACAGAGTCTCAGATCTCTCGTCACCATAACAGACCAGTACAGAGTCCCCATTACTGCAGACCTAATCACTGGTCAAGCTCCGGCTCTATAACCTCACTCAAACAAACAAAACTACTCCATACTTTAACTCTTCCACTTGAGGCAGGTGCTCACTGCTATGATTGCTGCTTTTGCAATGAGGTTACACCCACTGAGGTCTGAGTGGGTTGTTTCCTCTGAACTTTAAACTTCTACAGTGAAAACGAACAGGACCAGTTATGTGCCTATTTTATTTATGTAGCATGTGGACACTAATGTGGTAATGTCTGCCAGTCAATTCAGTTATTCTACCACTAACATCTTATCCACGTGATATCAATTTATTTGGTTTAAATACAACAAAAGCAGTATCAGAACAATATAAATTAAGAGAAATATATATATATATATATATATATCAACTCTTTGGAGGGTCATTTTTCAGCTGATTGTATATAAAGTAATCATTTCACATTGGTGAGCTGAAGGAGCTGGTGTCTCAGGCAACATGGGGGTGCCCCAAGGGAAAAGTATATGTTCCTTTAATGTGTGTGTGTGTGTGTGTGTGTGTGTGTGTGTGTGTGTTAAAAAAATAAAAGTGGTGTTAAACTGCATAAACTTTGCAGCTTTAATGTATATGTTGTATATGTATGTATATAAATGCATATGTCTATTTCATCTTGGGCAGGACTGAGGTTTAGTGGTTAGCACTGTTGCCTCACAGCAAGAAGGATCCTGGTTCAATTCCCTGATCCCTGTATGTGGCCTTCTGATAGACTGGTAACCTGTCAAGGTTACCCCTGCCTCTCGCCTCTAATGAGTCAGGACAGGCTTCGGGAGACCCCTGTAACCCTGCAAAGAATAAAGCAGGTATAGAAAATGGATGGATATTTTATCTTATTCTTTTTATTTTATTTTTCTAGATTTTTTTTTGAGAGGGGGGAAGACATGCAGTAATGAACATGCAGAGTGACAGGCCGGGATACAAACCTGCACCATCTGCATGAGGGTGATAGGGTGATCAACCCACTGAACTATCCAGGGCCCAGAAATGGCAACAGTTTTCAACTATCTTGGGAAGTGTTAAGAATCCAGAGGAATGGCGATAAATTGATCTAGCACAAAGAACAAGGGCAGCAGAGCTGTAGCAACTACAGAAGTATAAAATAAATGTATTCTTGATATGAACTCTCCTGGCGTGGTCCAAAGAAATCCACCCCACTCAGAGTTGTCATGGGTGTGAAATCAAATGATTGAGGCCAGTTCTTTGAATCAGGCTGTAAATATGTTTATCTCTGCTATAAAGTTAGACATTTTAACATGGGAGTCAATGGAGATTGACTCGCTTTTGCAGCCAGCCTCTATCGGTCAGTCGAGGAGCTGCAAATAAACTTGGTTACTCACGAGACTCAATGCAGAAGTAAGATGGTTGGTGCTGCATACACCATCGAACAGTGAAACGTAAGTTCACCGAATACCACTAGATGGCAGTAAAGTACCATTAACCCACTGACATATGAAAAATACAATAAGCATGTCTGTGTGGGCCTTCCAGGACCCCATAGAGACTATATATATATATATATATATATATATATATATATATATATATATATATATATATATATATATATATATATATATATATATATATATATATATATATATATATATATATATATATATATATATATATATATATATATATATATATATATATATAAAGAGGCGTGACTACATGGCTTTAAGCTGATGGGGCAGTCAAAGACTGTGGAAGCTCAAATTGTGGAATCAGTCACGACCACTGTAACAGAGCGTTGGAATAAATGAATGAATAAATCCCCAGGGATCCAAGGAGCAAGGATCCCCTGGTGTTATTTCAAACTCACATTAAAAACTATTTTGTAGAAAGAGACATTACAAATGCCAAAAATTAAACAGAAATTAGACAAAAATAGGCACAAAAAATACTACAAAAGAATGTCATATAACTCATATAAGATCACATTAATGATCAATGCAGTACGAATGTTTTGTTTATTATTTTATTAATTCAGCCTTATTTTATTTAGTTATTTTATATTTATTTTAAGTTATTTTTTTAATGTTAAGTCATCCTCTCAAGTTGAATCCATTATAATGTATATGATCAGAATCGGCTTTATTCGCTACGTACGTAGACACAAACAAGGAATTCTTTGTCGGCAGTTGTTGTTTCTCTTATCACTCAAAAAAGGGGAAATAAACTGCTGTACTGTACGAGCTGTACCGACTCGACTTATGCTGCTTTTATTGACCATTGAGTGTTTTTTCTCTCTCCCCAGTTAGATCTGATGGACTCGGTGAGGACCACCCCTCACTGCAGTGCTGTAGTGAAGGATAAATATATCCCCTTCCTCCTCCTCCTCTTCCTCCTCCTCCTCCTCCTTCTCCTTCTCCTCCCGTTGAGTCTGCAACATCTTGACCGGCCGAGGCTGGAGATCGCAGGCAGCCGCAAGCCCCCACAGGACGGATGGATTAATAAACCTGGAAAACGACAATCGTTTTTCTTCTCTCATTATTTTTCGAGTAGTGCTGTAAACACTCCTGCCCTGATACTGATAGTGTAAAGCGGATACCAGGTTAGTGAAAAAAAGTGTTTTTTTTTATTTATGCAAAGGGTGCAAGATTAGATAAGCAAAATAATAACAATCAATAAAAAAGATACGTTTATTACTCATTCAGACTGCACGGATTTGTATGCAGAGGAGCGCTTTGCTGGGGCCCCGCAGAGCCATGGTTACATCTTGGCATGCCAGACTTTTTTTTTTTTTTTGTCAAACTACTTTAAGTTGATCTTAGATCTGAGAGTGCTTTACCCGAACTTGACACACACACACATACACACACACACACGCATAAGCTCTTAACCTGGCACCACAGTACCACTCTGCGCTGGAAGGTAACTGTCTTTAGTGCTTTTTTACTCCAATGCACCATTCTTGGTCATCCCGGTCCGTGCTAATTATGCTGTGAAGCGAGTCCCCGGTGCTCCTCAGATCACATAGCACTGCAGCTGCCCTGCTGTACAGCAGACCAACTGCTCGAGCTATAATAGGAAGGAGAGGTTGGGTTGCGCAGCTGACTGTGCTGATTCCAGGAGCTAAAGCTCTTCACGACTATTTAAGTCTGTAGGCTGTCGACTCTGAAGGCCTATTAGTAAAATCTCACGTCATTCACGAAAAACATTAGTCTTTACCGGACAAAAGGAGCATGTGTTGACATTTGTTTGCATTTAAATATCATAATCACCTACATTGTTGTCAGCATTCAGTTGGGTGTTTTTCCCTGTTGGATATAATATATAAACGTTTATAATCGGGATATCTACAAGATATGAAACCTGTTGATCACACTGATGTCTCTTCCATTCAGAGTAATATTTCACTTAACTTTCTTTGCTCACATCTGTGCGCTGCCATATCTGAGTCGATTTAAATCATTCTGACAATGTTCGCTTTAGTTCAGTCTAATTTTGTTCTCCGACCTGTTCGACTCGCCTGACTGTTGTAGGTTTCCATCTTACACATTCACCATGGGGATCAAGGCTGCTCTCCCCAGATATGAGCTGTATCTCTACTCTGCTGTGCTTGCCGTGGCACTGATATGGGCAGGCAGTTGGATATTTGAAGCATCAAGTGGTGAGTCTGTCAAGACATGTCCAAAACCTTAGAAACACTGTCTGTCTCTGTGTGGTGTTTATTCTTATAATTTTAACAATTAACTTAAACAATTGCACTGTGTCCATCAGAATGTATACATTCAGGACTTAAAAAGAAAGGTTTCTGTCTGTTACACCATTGAGTTTAATCTAAATCTATGTAGATCAAGATTCATTCAGCAGAATTAAATAGAGGCCACCTTCCCCGAGGGATTTCCTGCATGTCCTTATTAATGTGAAGACAATTTAAAGATGGTCTACTTACTTTCTCATCACTTTCCTGATGGCGATATTACACACTATAGCACAGAAATTCAACTAACCCTGAACCGCTTATTCTGAAATAATGTCAAAAATGTGCAAATATTGGGGCTATCCCACAGTTAAACCAGCCTCTGCACCCTGATCTGAATGGACTGAGTGTAATCTGGCAGCTGGCACTGTCTGTCACAGGCATGTTGTCAGATCAGCGGCTCCGAGTCCGACTGTCAGTCATTTCTTTCACTCCTTTTTTTTTTCTTGAATCCTTTATCTCTGTCTCAAACAGCCTGTCTATGGACATTTACAAAAACCCATGAAGGTCTGCATGTTTTAGCAGGCCTATAAACTGCTCGCAGAAGTCTGGCTGCGTTCCCAGAAGTAAGAGGATTTCCCGGAGTGACCCTCACATTATGATGTCTGTTTTTACAGCTATTAGTGCAATCAGGCAGAGCTCCTGGAGCTGCTGTGGGCATGCATGACATTCATTTTCATTATGCACCAAACGTCTCTGCACTACCGCTGTCATCAGTGGGTTATTCACCTAAACTAACTGACCTCCTTCTAAAGGTTTATGAACATATGGTTGTAGATTCCAGCCTCTAAAATAGAAAGCTCAGTCGCAAGTGTGTTATGTAATACTTGATATCATCAAATGGACAAAAAGTGCTCTCGCACTCCAAATTTCATAATGGGAATAATCCAATAATCACACCAAAAGCTTTTAAAATCGCAGCTACCTGGAGGATGTGGAATCAGTGAGATAATTTTAAACCTTCAAAAATAAAACCTGGACTTGGTACTGTCCAAATAGAGTTTGTTTTTTTTAAAATAAAAAGTAAGAAATCATTATTATACACTTTCAAAAATGTTTAACTCAGTTTGGTTTAATAATTAAACACATTTTCCTATGCACAAGTTCATACAGTTTGTTTAATATCATCCTGTTCTTCTCTTTTATTTAGATAACATAAACAGAAGGACCTTCAGAGAAAGTGTGAAACCGGGATGGCATTACTTTGGCAGGAAAATGGTAAGCATCTTCACGTTTAAGCCTCAATAGATGCAAAAACGCTGAAACGAGTGTCAAGCGTTACTAATGCATCCTCCTTTGCTGCAGGATGTTGCGGACTTCGAGTGGGCGATGTGGTTCTCCACCCTCCGCAATCATATCCTTTTTGCCCTCACTGGTCACGTGATCTTTGCCAAGATATTTACCCTGATAGCGCCAAAGGTGCGTGCATGTTTGTTTTTGAGGAAAAAAGGGATGTGAATGTTCACGGGATTGCACTTTATTTTGGCATCGTACAGGTGTAACTGCACGTCTCCGATGTCCTGCTGCCTGCAGGTATTGTACATGTTCGTTAGTGTGCGTTGTCTTTGTGAATCAACACGTAAACCTTGCTCCAGTCAAGACCATCCATCAGATTTCATTGGGTTCTGGTAATACGTGTAAAGCTACACGCAACACAAGTAATTACATTCCTTTTAAAATGAATAGAATTTGACTCTCTTTTATATTAAGAAATAAACATCCTTGGATCTAACATGAATCCGGATTGATGCCTGAGCATGATGTGCACTGTCAGATTTTGTCTGCTGACTGTACCTGTTTTTTTGTTTTGTTTTTGTTACTATGCTGACATATTTAAAACAGTTCTTCATGTTTTAAACATGTTTTCTGTCTTGTTTCATGCTTTGCGATAAAGATTGGTATAGACGGATGTAAGGTAACAGCAATAAACTTGTGAATCTTGTATCATTTGTCGTGTGTTTCATTTAAACTTGGGAGAGTGGGTTATTATTGTTCTTCCTAACATTTCGTTTTTCCATCCTAATGTAGTTTCATTCTTTTAGATTGAACAGTGTTACTGTACTAACCATGTAATTCATGCATGTTGCACGAGAAAAAGAGATTCAGTTAGGGACATCACCCTGATGCTGGCCCCTTTTTACCCACAGCACAGATCCCTGATCTTTGCCATGTATGGTGGGTTGGTGGTCCTGGTCACGATGGGCTGGACCTTCATGGCACTGGTTCTGTCTCACTGCATCATACTGTACAGCGTTGCTCTGGTCAAGAAGAAATGGATGTGTTTCGCTGCAGGTCTGACAACACTGGCCTCCATTAAGCTGGAGCCCTATAACTCCTGGCAGGTGAGTGGGTCGTTCCCGCTGCTGCGTCTCAAACTCTGAAAGCTCTCATGTCAGATTTCAGATGAGACGTGGGCAGTTGGTGATGACAGAGGCTTACGGTGACTCTTATTTCTCCCGTAGGAGGCCTTGGTGACTGGTTCTTTCAACCTGCAAGACATCCTGTTTTATGGAGGCTGTGGCTTCAGCATCATGCGCTGTATGAGTTTTGCTTTAGAGAACTGTGACAAGAAGGACGGCAACTACACATTCTCTGACCTGCTCAAGTATAACTTCTACCTCCCGTTCTTCTTCTTTGGACCTATCATGACTTTTGATTGCTATCATGTCCAGGTGAGGTTTTTAATGCAACATTAAGCTTGAAGATTTTGCACGTTTGCATTTCAGGTCCATTTAAATAATGATTTTAAGCCACGTCTTGTGGACTACATGGCTTCAAAGCCCCTTTTAAAGAATCATGGTGTCCTGGATAAAAACCCCTAACTGATATTTGTCCTCTATTAATGTTAATAATCATTAGGAATTTACATTAATACACAATATAATTTGATTGCACTGACCGAAGTATTGTCCTCTACAGGCAAACAACACTCAGCTGGCCCGCAAGGAGAAGGAGATGTGGAACATCACCACCAAGGCCTTGTTGCACTTAGGAGTTATTCTGGTGGTTGACGTCTTCTTCCACTATCTTTACATCCTGACTATACCCAGCGACATGAAACTGGTCTCCAAGCTCACAGACTGGTGTCTGGGTGAGTCAAAATGACTCTGACACTGATAATGATGCTGATTTTATGTACTATCAACATTTCAAGCTCCAGCGGTTTAACACAATTGGTAAATACACATAATACAGCAAAATTATGATTTCAAACGCAAACAGAAAAAATAAATAAGATGGTCTAAACTGTGTTCATGCAGCTATAGCTTTGAAAACACAGCAGGTACTAAGTGATTTGATGTTCATTCAACTATTTTATCACTTTAATACTTGTAATTTGTTACTAAATAAACAAACTAAACAGTGTGGCTTCTTTATGGAAATATTTGCAGAATTATGATCTTTTTTTTTTTGGTGCTTTGCAGCTGGATTGGCTTATTCCAACTTGGTGTATGACTGGGTGAAAGCAGCCGTGATGTTTGGCGTCATCAACACTGTGGCCACTCTGGACCACCTCGACCCTCCGCAGCCTCCCAAGTGCATCACCATGCTTTACGTCTTCGCTGAGACGTATGTGTTCCCCGCACCCACCGTGTCCACTTGCAGTAAATGACTGTCGTTTCTTTGCTGACACTGTTAAGCCATAATATGACATGACCACATCTAAGGGACATTTCTACTTTTTACAGGCACTTTGACAGAGGCATCAATGACTGGCTGTGCAGGTGAGTTTGGACGTATTTGGATTATAATTCATAAATCTGAATGACAGAACCTGATGACTGATTTTGATCCATGGTAACATTTCATTTACATTTACATTTGAGTTTAATTCTGCAGGTATGTCTATGACTATATTGGTGAAGACCATGATAAAATCTTTAAAGAACTCCTTGCCACCATCTGCACGTTTGCCATCACCACCCTGTGGCTCGGCCCATGCGAGCTGGTTTACATCTGGTCTTTTTTCAACTGCTTCGGCCTCAACTTTGAGCTGTGGGTGGCCAAGTTCTTCTCCCTTCCACCGTTTTCTGTCATAGAGGTGAGAATTAGTGGGAGCTCCCAGATCCCAGCAGTATTCAACTGACTTCAGAAGCAGTTTAGCGTGAAAACAAAACCCTGTAAAATGCTCATCTTTTCATCGACATGATTAGACCTGAGTGAGCTTTGTGAAAACTCCAGCAAGACTTAATGTTTTTACTACCTTCCTATTTCTTTTAATATGTAGAGAGGAATGGGCGAAGCCATGTCTCGCAGGATCAGGGGTGTGTTCAACGCTGCCAACTTCTGGGCCATCGTCCTTTACAACGTTCTCTCGCTGAATAGTTTAGAGTTTGCCAAAATGGTCGGCAGAAGACTGATTTTCAAAGGTGAGGACCAACAATATACAATAAGATCTACTGAGACGGAGGGAGAGATAATAAAAGGTCACATGACTGATAAATGTCAAATCAATACCGTTCAGAGGATTATCTTCTGTTAAAAATCTGGTCACAGCACCCTGACAGCTCCACCCTTTTAAAGTCATACTCTCCTTTTCTTACTTCTATTGCCTTTCTCCCTCCTTCTTTTCCTTTGTCGCTCCTCATCCTTCAGGATTCCCTCTGTCCACCCTGTCTGTGCTGCTTGTGACCTACTGCGGTGTGCAGCTGGTGAAGGAGAGGGAGCGACGACAAGCCCTGCTGGATGATCCCGAGCCTGTGAAGCAAGTGGATGGTGGCAAAGAAAAGGCAGAATAATCAGGAAGGAAAAAGCCCAAGTTTCTCAGACCTTAATAACCATCCCATCCTCCTTGCCACCTGTAACAGAACCGGACTGAGACAGCCCGTCAGAAATGTTCACAACTTGGCGTTTTTCTGCTTCTGCTTGGGAGAAGAGAAGCAGTTTTAATGAACTGAAAGTATCCTCAAGTGCACTTGCTGTGGATAATGGCCACGTTCTTTGACACAAACCCACCAATGATGCATTTTGTATTTGTATTTTATTCAAACAAAAATATCTTTTTTGCTGATTAAAAGCCTGTAAAAATGAAGAAAAGGTTAGTAGTACAATAGAAGGGCATTTAGTGCTGCAGAGGCACAGCTACTTTGCTCTTTGTGGGTGGGACATTGCTCATCCTCAGATATGAACGTTCTTGCCTTTTATTACCATCAATGTTGTCGGTTTTGTTTAGA
This sequence comes from Xenentodon cancila, assembly GCA_014839995.1. Taxonomy (NCBI): domain Eukaryota; kingdom Metazoa; phylum Chordata; class Actinopteri; order Beloniformes; family Belonidae; genus Xenentodon; species Xenentodon cancila. The sequence goes on along the minus strand of CM026207.1, from coordinate 21,558,727 downwards.
TGGTGTTTCTGTTCAACAGCAATTCTTACTTACACTGAAAGGAGTAAACTTGAAAAGTAAAAACAAGGAAATCAAACAAGGGTGCTGTGGAGATCCTCCACGTGGCTTGAAGCTGATTGTATCTTTCCTCCACTGTCACCAAACTAAACCACAAGCTACAGGGGAGAAGGTCATCTACTGTATTACAACACTGACGACGTATCAGACGTCTTGTGATCTGAAGGAAGAGAATGTAGTTGAGCCACTGACGACTGTCCGGAGCGTAATTGCCTTATTCCACTACACACAACCCTCAGCAGGCTACTACTGTGGTATCTCTCCACGTTTCCTCCTTATTTTTCTTGTCACAAAAACCTGCTTTGTCTTCTGTGTAGGAGGAAACAGGAACTTCTTCATGAAGAATGTAATGATTTTTTTTTTTTTTCTCATCCGGGTGTTTTCAAGGATTTTTATTTCAAAAGCTTATCTTGAAATAAAGTTTTGTTTCAGCCGGCACTAACTCCTCTGCAATGGGTTTGTTCATGTAATAAATGTTTAAATGGATGGATGGTTTGTTTGTATGAATACCTATTCTTATTCCATTTGTTTAGACAAGTGAATGATGTCTATTTGACACATGGGGATCACGGCTACTTACACCTCATCGTCACATAATCAGTCACAGAAATACTGAAAATAGCCTGTCAATCGAAGGTTCGTCAAGACCTGTGACCGAGCTTTGAAAAATGAGAGACGATCAACTAAAACTTACAGTGCTGCTAACAAACATTGAAAATCTATATTATTCAAAGTGTGTTTAGATAGCTCACTATTCTTAGTTGTACAACTTTATATTACAGAAACTTGTTTGTTTCTGGTTTAACAAACTGCAAACACTGTGCTATTCTTTAAACATGTAAACATATACAAGTGTTTTAAATTTGAAATGATGTAATGGAGAAGTGCATATTCCGCAATTATTTTTTACAATTTGGATGATCTGATTGTTGATTTCACAACAATTAGTTTATCTCAATTCATCCATCATTTATACCTGCTTACTCATTCTTAGGGTCGCGGGGGTCCGCCAGAGCCTATCCAGACACATTGCAGTTGAAAGGCAGGGGTCCACCCCAGACAAACATGCGCACTTACATTCACACCTATGGTCAAATTAGAAAGAGCAATCAACCTAGTATGCATGTTTTTGGACTGTGGGAGGAAGCTGCAGTCCACAGAGGGAACTCACACAAGCACGTTGAGAACATGTAAACTCCACACAGAAAGACCCACCGGTTCGGGAATCGAACCAGGAACCTTCTTGCTGTGAGGCAACAGTGCTAACCACTAAGACACCGTGTCACACTACAAGGACAATGGACCACAATTATGTTTATGAGATACTTCTGATTAATTACTGAGGATTGAGCTGATGAAGCAGAGGAGGTGATGGTCACCACTCAGTGGATCATGTTGGTCCTCCTGCAGCAGGTCTACAGCAGCAGATCTAGGATGAAGCTGTGTTAAAGACCAGCTGCTCTGGTCTGGTCCTGCAGCTGCAGCTGTGACTACTGGTCCTAACACACTAAAGTACTAACTATATGTTTTATTAAACAGAAACGTTTTAAGTTTACTTGTAAAGGTGGAGGTGGTGTCAGCCGCCTTAACCCAAACTGGAAGTTGGTTCCATAGTGATGGTTCCTGATAACAGGAATCCCGTCCTCCAAATCTACATTTGGATACTCTAGGAACTACGAGTAAACCTGCACCCTGAGAACGTAGAACTCTATTAGGAACATGTGGTTCTATCAGGTCTTGCAAATATCGCGGCGCTAGGCCATTTTGGACTTTATATGCCAGTAATAAAATTTTGAATTGGATTCAAAATTTCATGGAGAGCCAGTGGAGGGAAACTAAAACTGGAGAGACGTGGTCTCTCTTGTTGATTCCTGTCAGCACTCGCGCTGCTGCATTTTGGATCAGCTGGAGGATATTTAAAGAATTACTTGGACATCCAGCCAACAACACGTTACAGTAATCTAGTCTAGAAGATACGAACATGTGAATCAGTTTTTCAGCATCACTCTGGGAGAGTGGGAGAGACTCTGATCTTTGTGATATTACGGAGGTGGAAAAACGCAGTCTTACAAACCTGATTAATATGCTGTTTAAATGACAAATCCTGATCGACGTTTTCATTCTTTACTTTGCACTTTTCATTTTAATCCGCTAGATGTCAGTGTTATACATGACTATACAATAAATCTGTTTTGCCCCCCATTTTTAAAGAAAATCAAAATCAAATGGTCTTGTAATCTCATTCATGTAATATGTTCATAAGGTTAAAAGAGCAAAAAACGTTCAAATCAAATTTATCAAATTTCAACTGAGAGTTAGTTTTTAGCAGATCAGATTGTCCGAGCAGCTTGTTATCTGGAGCATCTGAGATGTGCCAAGTAGATGACAAATGTCAGGAGAGATTTTATTTATTTTGGTAAAGCAGTGCCAAAAGTCACTCAGCTCTTAAAAAAGTCCTAAATGTATTCTTCCTGCAGTTTACACCTGTTATCCACAGAATTATTTGGCACTGTGTGAATTTAAAAGTATAATAATAAGAAGCCTGGGATATAGTGTATATAAGTGTTAAATAAGCTGTACCTTTCTTTACAGATTGAGGGACGAAATGTATATCAGGTGTGTGACCTGTTGATAAATCCATCCAAACATCTATCAAGTGAGGTAGGATGTTCATATAAAGCCCTCATGCTCATAATCTGAGGAGGTTTCATGGAAACAACTAACCATGGGTTATTACCTCATCATTTTTTTTCTGTAACATGTGTCGTTCTGGTGTTCTGGAGGTGTATTAAGCCATACAGAAGCCATCTACTGTATCACACTTCTACTAAAAAATGACACATGTAAATGTAGAAACCCCAGGGAGGCATGGGTGCTTTTTTCTTTCATCTGTGTAATAATTAAAACGGCAACTCTGAGGACATGTGTGAAAATATCCCAGTGATCAAACCCAGTAAAGCTCTTTGGTGACTTGTCCGGCTGGATATAACGACCTCTATCATTTAGTTGTTTGTGACAGGCCATATGTATGTGTTACGGCGTAGTGCAGCCCCCCCGTCTTCGCTTTGTGAGGTTCGCGTCTATAAATACCCGTGACTTACACAGTAGGACTGATAGGCACAGGCAGCTGCAGCCAACAGCCAACCAATGCGTGGAGACTAACCGCAGCAATCTACACACCCCCGTGAACGCTGGCAGTCCTTCTCCATTGTGGGGCTTAAGCAGGAAGCCCACGAAACCCACCCAGGACAAGGCAACAGAGCAAAATGGCTGCCATGACAATAAACCCGATGGAGCAACCTCGAATGTACCAGCAAACATTACTTCAGGATGGACTGTGTGATCTTTTGGAGAATGACAAGTTTGTGGACTGTGTTCTCAAAATCCAGGACAAGGAGTTCCCCTGCCATCGCTTGGTTCTGGCTGCCAGCAGCCCTTTCTTCAAGGCCATGTTCTTGTCTGACCTGGAGGAGAGCAAGAAGAAGGAGATAGTCCTCAAAGATGTGGACCCCAGAGTTATGGGGATGATCCTGCGCTACTTATACACATCTGACATAAATCTGACTGAACAGAATGTTCAGGATATCTTCATGGTTGCTAACATGTACCAGATCCCGTCAATATTCTCTGTATGTGTGTCCTATCTCCAAGAGAAGCTGGTGCTGGGCAACTGCCTGGCCATCTTCAGACTGGGGCTTCTTCTTGATTGTCCCAGGCTCGCTCTGTCTGCCAGGGACTTTATATGTGAACGCTACCAGGTCGTTGTCAGGGACCAGGACTTCCTGCAGCTCGGCCCCAGTGAGCTGGCCATGATCATCACCTCAGACGCCCTTAATGTTGAGCAGGAGGAGCTGGTGTTCGAATCGCTGATGGAATGGATCAGGCATGATGAGACAAATAGGCTTAAGGATCTGCCTGAGCTGTTGCACTGTGTCCGCTTCAGGCTCATTCCTACAGATTACTTCAAAGACAAAGTAGAACGTCACCAGTACATTCGGTTCAACCAGGAGATCGTGAAGGAGCTGGATCTCGTCAAGGATGCTCAAAGAGGACGTCTCCCCCAGCCAAAGAGGCTTACTGGTGATGGAGGAAAAGGGGGAGAAGGGAATGACGCTGAGGATGATGAGGGATACCTACCGGGGATTCTCAACAACAACCCTCGCTTTGGCATGTTTGAGATGGACCTGATGCTCATGATCACCAACACAGGAACTGTTGCATATGACCCGGAGGGAAATGAGTGCTTTGTGGTGTCAGAGTCAGCAGATATTCCCAAAAACCACAGCAGCCTGGTGACGAGCCAGAACCAGATATTTGTTGTTGGAGGACTTCTCTACAATGAGGACGACAAAGATGAACCCTTCAAGTCTTACTTTCTACAGGTAGTTTGTCGTTACGTAGCTCAAGAAATCATAACTTCTTTTGTTCTCTTTTTTTTAAACCTTCAAAAGATTTCCAACATTTTTAGATGTCTTGTACATCCAGTAGCTCACACATCATTGTTCTCATTCGTAGTTTGACCCAGTAAGTTCAGAGTGGTTGGGGATGCCCTCACAACCCAAACCCCGCTGTCTGTTTGGCCTGACAGAAGCTGAAAACTCAATCTTTGTTGTCGGTGGAAAAGAACTAAAGGAGGGAGAGCACGCTTTGAACTCAGTCATGATCTATGACAGGCAGTAAGTTTAATATGATCCATTTCACTTGTAGTCATTTGATGTATCCATTATCTATGTAAAACCATCTTTGTTGAGACAAAAGCCCATAAAGGTCTGTGAGTAGCTATTAAATCACTTGTCTTGCAAATTTCGACCACTACAAAATGCGCTTCCAAAATTTCCTAAAACTTTTATTTTTATTCTACTCATCCCCCCAAAAAAAGAAAAGAGTAAAGACAGAACAGCAGTCTGACCTCCTAAACGCTCTTTCATGCCCCCAGTATTATTCTTGTATGCTTCTGTGCATTCACTTTTATCACATACTCAGGTCATACAATATACATTGTCTTCTTTGCAATAAAAGGTCATTCAAATGGGGAGAGTCGGACCCGCTGCCCTACGAAGTGTACGGCCATGGAACTGTATCACACAAAGGTCTCATCTACGTCATCGGAGGAAAGTCTGAGAGCAAGTAAGTTTCACGTGAAGCACTTGATCACACACATAGTTTCCAAAACATTTAAACTATTAGCCAGTTTTTTCTCATTAGATATTTATACTATTATTACCATTAATGACCGTTTTATTTGCAGCTATCTTGATTTGTTTGGCTCGTTTTATAACATCAGGTATAACCAGGCAGTTCCATAAATCTGAACGATTTACAAGAAACACGTCAAAACTATCCCATAATGAAACTCAACAGTGCTGTTTGAAAATTCTCTATCCTCTTCTTCCTCCTCCTTCTTCCTCTTTTGTGTTTTCAAAAATACAGTTCCCAGCAAGGTAATGCAAGTTTGCACTCATTCATACAGGACTCAGTCTATGCAACTTTGTAGTCTATAAAACAAACACTCACACATAGGTGAGATATCGTTATTATTGCATAGTCTGAAGATACTCAGACTTGTGGTCTGGGGGAACCAGTCACACATCTTCCAACTGCTAGACAACTGGTCCTTCACCTGCAGCTGCCCATCACCACAAATGACATCACTTACACACATGGACAGATTGGTTGGTACCCTTTTATTAGAGAAAAACTCGCAATGGACACTAAAATAACTTGAAACTGAAATAATGTAATAATTTACTGAAAATTGACTTATCAGCATCAAATATTAATTTTGAATTATGGTTCAACAGAATTATAAATAAATAAATAAATAAATAAATAAATAAATAAATAAATAAATAAATAAATAAATAAATAAATAAATAAATAAATAAATAAAATAAAATAAAACTGGCCTTAACAATTGCTTGGAACCCCTAGAAAGGTACTGTCATTTGTTAAAAGGCATATTGAAAAATCACAAATCTTCTGGGAGAACCTATTTTAGACAGATGAAACAAAACTGGAGCTTTTAGGCCAGTCCCATCACCTCTATGTTCGCAGGTGCAAAAATAAAGCCTTAAAGCAAAAAAGACTTTACCTAATGTAACAAATGGAGGAGGCTAAGTAATGTTCTGGAGCTGCTGTGGTGCGGCTGATACAGGGTGTCTTCAGTCTGTTCAGGTACAAAGAAATCTCAAGACTGTTAAGCCATTCTTGAGTTAATGTGCTGCCAAGTGTCATAAAGCTTGGTCTCAGCTGTAAGCAAGTCAGTAAATAAAACTATATGAGCCACAAAGCAATTCAACAGAAGATACAAACAATGCAAACGCACAAATAGAGTACATTAAATGCATAGGTTAAAACAATAAACAGTAAACAAATAAAACCACTTATTAACTAAAGAAAAGTCTTTAACTTGCAAGTTATGGGTCCTCCAATGTATTGGGATAAAGACCCAATATATACAGTTTAAAACACCCAAGAACTGCAAAGAACAAAACTCTGAGTGTCCGTCTGTGATTCTGATCTAAATCCTGTTAAACACCTGTGGAAAGATCTGAAACACGCAGTCTGGAACCGAAACCCTTCAAACCTGAGACAGCTGGAGCAGCTTGTTCACGAGCAGCAGACCAAAACACCTTCCTACAGGTGCACCAGTGTCGTTGAGAATTACAGAATCGCTTGATTGCAGTGATTGATTCAGAAGGTTGTTAAGGGTACCAACTGATTTGTGAAGGCCAGTTTCATTATTGTTACTATTTCTTTTTCTTTTTTTTTTTGTTTACTGATTCTGTTGTACCACAATTCAAAGTAAGATCTGATTTTCAATAGTTATATTTTTGTATTTATTATTAATACTACTATTTCAGTCACAATTGTATGGGGATTTTTTGCCTTCGGTGGAAGGGTAACAACAAATTTGTCAGCGTTTGTAACTATTGAAATGGGGTTTTAACTAACAAACTCTTGAGCGTCTCTGTGTTTTCTTCCTGTGTCCAGTGTTTTTCTTAAGAATGTTGTCTTAAAATAGATAACATTGTTTACAAACCCCTCTAACACACCACAATCAATGTTTATTTGCAGGAAATGCATGAGAAGAGTCTGCACCTACAACCCCAGTAAGTTTGAGTGGAAGGACCTGGCCCCTCTGAAGACGGCCCGCTCTCTGTTTGGCGTCACCGTCCACAATGATCAGATCTATGTGGCTGCAGGCGTCACTGACTCGGGCCTCACCAGCTCCGTGGAAGTCTACGACATAGCTACTAACAAGTGAGATGGCAGTTTGTTTTTTTTTTGTCTTTTTATGGCCCATCTAACATGATGAGGCATCTGTCCACAGTAGTGCAATAACTCATGGAGCACAATAAGCAAATCTACTACTGGTAATAATACCAGTTCATTTAACGCTGCTGCTTTCCTGTTTGTGTGTCTCTGTGCGTGATGATGGTTCTGTTGTATTCCAGGTGGTCTGAGTTCACAGAGTTTCCTCAGGAGCGCAGTTCCCTCAGTCTGATCTCATTAGGAGGTTCTCTGTATGCTGTGGGGGGCTTTGCCATGATGCCCAGTGAAACCAGTGAGGACCCCGTCCCAACAGAGATGACTGATGTTTGGAGGTGAGATCTCAAAAGCAGGATGACTCTAACATGATCACAAAGGCTTGAAAAATAAAAACAATTTATGATTTTAGTCTAATGATGTGGTGAACAGGATTATTTTGTAGTGATGAATATGGGAGTGGCATTACTACATACAGAGATTTTTAATACATCTTAGTGTCTGACCTGCAGAAGACAGCAGCCACGCTAATTTGTTTGAGAATCAATGGGGTGCTCTGATCTGGAGTTTTAGCCTAACCGCAAGTCCTAATGGGCCATGGAAGAGCCAGTTTTCCCAAGCTAAAACAACTCAAACAACATAAAATGCACAACAGTTTAAAGAAATACTGTATTTGTCGCTTTGGACCATTTTTGTGGACTGAGTACAGCTCATACAACCCAGTACACAATATGAACTGCTTACTGGTACAACTGTTGCCATTATTAGGTAGTATGTGATTGTGCTACACCAGTGGAGAGCAACCCGCTCGACCCACTGCTTCATACACTCTAGTGCTTTTGTTATATACTCTACTTACTGCACCACAGCCACCCCTTCCTAAAGTATTTTTCACATGCTGTACATTGTACCATAATTTGCATGCAGTGTGTTACATTCAGTTTAAAAACCAATATGAGTGCTTCAAAATGGTAAATGGCCTTGAGAAAATATAGTGTCCTTTTAACCTTATCCTTGTTCTACAAAGCACTGCACGGTGTTTGTCAAATGTGCTCACAGCGCCAAGCAACTCTCAATAAGACTTCTGTGCCCAGCGCAGAAGTCCTATTTGAAAGTTACATATATCGCCAGACTGCAGTGTTTGCAAAAACCTTTGTTGCAAAAGGTTATGCAACAAATTATCATGCTGAGAGTATTAACTAATTTGTGAAGGCCTGTTCATAAGTTGTTTTTTAAGTACTCAACTGACTACAATTCAAATAAATAAAAAAAAAACAAACTCATTTATTTTACATAAATTATTATTTTTGCCAGTTTCAAGTTCTTTCAGTGGCCATTGCAGGTTTTTCTTTCTTTAATGGGGCGCTAGTTGTCCTCGTCTTCATTCACTCTTTATACAGCAGTCCTTTTGCTTTTGACAGTCTTACCTCAATGAGAACATTAGGGGACAGGGCAAGGTTCAAAGGGGAGGACGTCTTGAAACGTGACAGGGTTAGGGATCCATCACCTGACTTTACTCACTCTACCCAGTGGTCCATGGCCACCAAAATTGATTGCCATGTAATTCTTTGCAAAAGTGACGTTGTGGAAAACTTCACAACCCACCATACCACTGTGATATTTCAGAGGATTGAGTTCTTTTAATCTGTAAAAGCACCTCGTTGTCAGCAGCTGTAAATTCATCTCCTTATCAGAGTTCCTCTCCGACTCTTTAAACTGGGAGGGCTTTGATTGTAATCTGCAGATAAGGCACTTATTGCGTATTAAAAGAGAGAGGGAGACCAAATAGAAACAAACCCTGCACTAATGCATTTCTGTACATTTTCTTTCTACAGATATGACGAGTCGGAGGAATATTGGAGGGGGGTTTTGCGTGAGATTAGTTATGCTGAGGAATCCACCATCGTCCCAGTTCGTCTCAACACTATCCGCCTCACCAAGTTATAACTGAATTCATTTGTTGGCGTTCTGAGGTTTACGATGTAAAAATTAATCCTGAAGAAAATGAGAGCAGTCACAAGGGACCCAAAACTGGTCACTAGGTAATTCGGGGGAAACCTATGAACTCTGAAGATGATAAAAGACGGGGGAGGTGGGTTGTAAAATCAGCATCAAATTGTCGTGGCACATATGTTACAGTAGGGGGAGACAAACACGCAAAATGTTAGTGGGGTTAAAAGGAGAACTTGTATCACCGCCGATCTATTTTATAAGAAGCTACAATGTTAATTTGTACATTTTACTTTTTGGTATATTATTTCATTAAATATCTTTATTACATGTAATGCTGGATTCAAGAAGAATTAAAGAGGACTATGCTAACAATAGTGACGAGCCTTCTGTCTGAGCAGGAACAATCATGGATGCAAATCCACAGTGCAAATGGTTGTATTCTTCTTCATTTGTTCCATGACATCTTCATGTCTCACTCCACATGGTGATAGGTACAAACACATTTCTTTGCAAAGTACATGGGCACAAATTAGAAAAACCTAGTCAACTTTACATTGATGATACACAAATACCACAAGTGACAAATACAGATCTAAATGTAAACACTGATTTCTAGCTGACACCTGAGCGCTAAATGTTTCACCATAAAACACATCATAAATCCATCCACATTTACAGCTCAGCATTATATATAACAATAGCCATGCTTGGCTGTGCTTCAGTCTGAGGTATTTACAGTTTGCTTGTTTTTAAATTCTTTTTGTAGTTTTTTAACACACTGGTACAAGAAAGCAGAAGAAGAATGAAATTAAACATCCCACATGACTCCACCGTCATAGCCTGCGGCTATGTGGACATGATTTCAGATTAATGTTACAATCTAGTATTGAGCACATCATTTAACTCAATAAATTATATTTACACCACACTGGAGTCCACATCCCAGCAAGACGCAAACAGCACTTAGTAAATCCTTGAGTCAACATCCTTACTAACACGTGTTACCATAAAGCACAGCAGGAGGTGATGAAAATAACAGCAACTTAACTCATATTTGGTCACCAATCAAACTACGGTTGACAGTCTTAAATGCAATAGCTCTATAATGGTTTTTTAATTCATCCTTAGAAAAACACGTCTGTCCGGACTAAATCTGGTGGAAATCCGTTTGGCAGTTGTCCAGAAAATCCACTGTAAATGAATAATAATAATCTCCATGTGTTATTAAGTAGAAAGAAAGTCATTTTCCATCACGTGGGAACCATGCAGACCTGTATAAACATGACAATGAGAACAGTATTGTCTTGAAAGTGACATCACTTACCTGCTGGCAGCACTAGAACAGAATATCAACATAAATACAATCAAATGAACTATCCGTGCTATCTAGTTCATGGAAGTGAGTTACTTTTACCACATATGTAATTACAGTTCTGTACAGTACAGTACTGTGGGCTAATAAAATGCATCTGGTCCATCTTTCAGACTTGGCACAAAAAAAAAAGCCCCTGAAATATGAGCTAAATTTTCTTTTTCTTCTTTTTTTTTCTCTGCAGTACAGCTGTAATTCAGCAAAGTGTATGCCCCGCATAAAACTGTCTCAGGAAGGGTAGGAACATCCAGTACGATGGTTACGCGATCCACTACTTCATTTCAAAGCTAAACAGTGTCATTAATGTAATTGCCAGTTGTCTTTTAAGCAACACGGGTCACATGGTTGAGTGGTTGGACTTCTCTTGTGCAACGCAACATTTTGCTTCTCATTGGAGGCAGCTTGTCTATGGCTTCATCCACTCACTGCTTGGCACTACGTGATAAAAACCTGGCACGAGTCCCGTTTCCTTTTAGTTCAGTGCAGTTAGAAGGATCTACCTGACTGCAGTGGCCAGTTATCATATGATGGTTAATTTTGCTGCGACTGTTATTCCATAACTTCAAAGTGACAAGTTCAGCTGACTTAACGTGTGATTACAACAAAGCATCACACTCCCCTACAAGTGAATATTTTTGCCAATATATCAGTAGAAATTGGCCTTCAAGTAAATACCAGTCTGGCTGTGCAAGGAAGTTCCAGTACCACAGAGATGCTCCCTGTTTTCCTGTTTTTGTTAGCGGTTTCAACATTCTGCAAAGGTGTGTCTCCATTGTGGTGACAGAAGACTTTCCACCCTGGCAAGAAAAACACTGAGCATTTGTCTTTTTTGACAACTAACATGCACAGTTACAAGTAACAGAATAACTTCTGTATTTAGACACCATATTGACTTTCAGTGATCCGATCGTTCTGTTGGGTTTCAGATTATGGAGTTGCGCTCCTGGGATCCAGATTCCCGTCGTGTTGTGGGACTGCATTTGGGCAACATGGTTATCTGGGTGCTGAAATTGTTGCCGCAGCTGCCAGTGGAGGGCTGTTGGAACTTGGTACCAGCGCCCAGGAACCTCTGCAGCATCCATCTGCGCCACTTACGCTTAATCTCTGACTGCACCTGTAGGAGAGTTAGACAAACAGGATGAGGAGGAGTGTTTTAAGAGGCTCTGGCACACAGGAGGGTGAGGTAAAAGGGCATTTAGTGACATAAAAAAGGACAGTAAACATCTTAAAGAGCTGTCTCTTGTTTGAATTTACTTACCTCTCCGTTCAGGAAGCAGTACAAGACTGCAACAACAAAGCCCTGTTGAAGAGAAAAGAATATAAATGATGAGTCGTCGCTGAAAGAAAAATGCAGTACTTGATAGTAGAGCTGGGGGAATCACTCAAAATATTTGCCTTTGAATGATGATGGTGAGATTTTGACCAACTTTAAGCTCCGAGAGGAGGTTAATCATGACGAATTCTGGGACGTGTTCCCAGAAGATCTTATTCTGAGCCAGAACGGCTATAAATTGAGAATACTTTCCACTGTTAGCTTTCAATCTTTATAGTTTGGCCTCAACTTTTACATTCAGGGCTCACTAAACCTTGCATTAAAAATGAACCATTAAAATACAACACTCTAAATATGTAGAGGGACTTTGTCATTATTCTTATGTGTAGGCAGCAAACTTGAGCTACGTTACCTGAAATGATCCCAGAACAAGATCGAACACCATCCTCACTTGTGTGTGAATGTGGTCTGGGATAAAGGTAAATAAGATGTAGTTGATTCCAAAGAGAGGTATTAACAGCAGTGTAGATTTAGCCAGTCTCCTAAAAACAACAGTAACATGAAGAGTGAAGGGAAGTCCACAGAAGCAAGAGACGAGGCTTTGTTTGCCACAACAAGGCTTCCTGCTCAAAATCGAACCACTATAATAAAGTTGGGGAGGTCTGACACTGAAAACGTACGAGTACTGATTGGATTCCTTCCTCCCGATGTCAGGACAATTCATTTTCTGCCGCAATATCCGGATTATACAAACGAAGAGGAGGAAAGTCACCTGTCATGAGAGCAGTGCATTGGTTCATTTCAAATTATATAGAATTGTACAGACATTTCTAAACATGAACAGGTACCGTGACTTACAAGTGTGGTGACTAAAATCGGTATTTTGATGATCAGCCAAGAGTTGTCATCATTTGTTTCCCAGCATCTGAAAAGAGGGGAGTGAAAAAGCAGAAATTCACAAAAAGGAGAGCACAGCAGCGACGCGCACAAATAACCGAAGCTCTTGAACTAAAGCAGTCAAACTCTGTCAAGCAGGTGACCTGAAAAACACAGTTTTTTTATTGTCTTGTTCATTTGAACTCATACAAACAGTGAATGTTCAAAATAGTTTCAGCATAAACTTAGATCTACTGTACACTTGTTTCTCAATCACTAGAAATGGGACCATGAGGTTTATTAATATTAATAACCTTAATTCATATTCAAAATAACACATATTTTAACAAAAACCCAGCATCATAGATCAGTGCAGCGCTATCCTGCCTCCCAACTTAACATCACGCTGTGTTTTCTCCATCTCATAAGTGGGTTGTGTAGACGTGTAGCGCTGATTTAAAAAGAAGCTCAACCAGCAGAAAAGGAAATAAAATAAAATCTGCTGTGTTCGCCCCTTCGTCTGAGGAAGGATAAGCTTCATCAGACCCCTGCGAACTTGAATTAGAAGAAAATGATATAGATGGATGGATACTGTTTGTATTTGTGATATCAGGAGATGTCACCTGTCATATGATTACAATATGCAACAAAGTTAGTATCTGTTCAAATAAAGTGTGAGAAAATCATTACTGTTCAATAATGTCTCTGAGATTTGCATATTACTCCTTTTCCAGGAAACAACGAATATTACAGGAATTCAACAAAAAGTAAAACCCACCCAGGCTCATTTGAATGTGCCTTTGTTATCACCCAAGCACAGACGAAGATGGTTGGAGCACCTGTCAGCAAGAAACAAACATTGGTCAGATATGGTCAGTGTGTTCAAACAAACCGTGCACACACTCAGCATAATCAAGTTCACGGGTAAGCTTTGAGCATCTATTAATCTTCTGAATTACTTTATAGCCAAAGAAATATTGCATCTTGGGTACTCTGCATCTGAGCAGAACTCGCGTCATCGCGTCTCTGGAGGAAAGTCTCAGGATTATTTTCATTTCCCTGATCTCAGACATTTAACGTCTATATATGGAGAGATTGTTTTTGTTTTTCTTTGTTGTGGTTGGGGGGTGGAAATGAATGATTTGATCATTTATTAACAACAACATGATCATATTTTGAATGATTGATGAACATCTTTTTTAAAGGAACCAAAAGGAAATTTCTATAACTTAAGGTAAATTAAGATGAACACATTGACAAAAGCCAATAATAAAGTATCAATCCATCTCTAACTGTATATAAAATACCAACCTATGTTTGTTCTAATGGTGTCTACTAATCGTGGATGGTGAAAGCCGGACTCGCACAAATGACAGACATTTCTTGAAGCAGCTGCATGTCTAACGCCTTGTATATGGATAACTCTGCACATCATAGACGTCATTTACATTTATATCACATATGTTTAAGAAAAGAGTAAGCAATACAAGGAGTTTGACGATTTCATTTAATGAATCCTGGCTGTCACTCCAGACAAGTAGACAGATGATGACAGCTCTGCGAGCCGTCTGTCATCATCAGGCCAGCTCTTACCCCAACCGATCAGTATGTACCACCAGAAGTACTTCCTCTCAAAGAAAAAGGAGATGGCCAGCAGAGCGTGAAGGTAGAGGCCTTCGACCAGCAGCCAGAAGTAACTGGCCATGACCCCGTAGTGGAAGAAGGCCACCACCGCCTTGCAGCCCACCTGCAACACACACATGGTTCATGTTTCAGTGGTTCCTACTGCATCTCAAAAAAGGACACTTTTTGTTTTATATTGTAAGCTTCTCTGAAATTGACTTCACAGCAGAAAACAACTGTTAGAATTAGTGAGCTGATCCAAAGTAGAAGTGAAGACTTAAACATTAACATTCCCTTTAAAGATGTTTAAAGCCACACATGACAAGAGCAACGAGGCGCCTCAATAACAGGACCCCTGCTGTTCATTGATCCGCATACCGATAACAAGGCAGAGAATTCCCACTTTCTCTGGCCTGAAAGACGCATTATCCATGATTCCCATAAAAAAACTTCAAATGGAAAATAATAAGCACAGTCAGTGATTCCTGATTAAGCTCAGGTCGACAGCATGGTTCTGGATCTTCATTAGTGTTGGATGAAGTACAAACAAGGCGGTGACAGAGTTCTTTAATTAATTTAAAAAAAAAAAAGCTGCAGTCTTCTTTGTTGTTCTGGCCAAACCAGAAGAACGAAAAAGACTAAAACCTAACAAAAACCTTAAATCCTCCTTAGATCACTTTCTTTGCATGGTGGAGTTATAACGTAAATCTGTGAATGATGCAAAAGACAGTGTTTACAGATGCCAGTTGTCAGAAGTGGCCATGCAGTGACGCAGCAGCGTCCCAATACTGTTCGTTCCAGTGCTGCACCAGCGATCCTACAGATCACAACCGTTCTCATTTGGGTTTTGCCCTTGAATTCTTGTTCATAGACACTTATTTGAAGAATCTCAATCTCTTAACAACTTTTTTGTACCATGGATGATAAAATCCCTCTCTTTCTGCCTTCGTCACACAGTTCATTTTTCTAATTGGTTTTATGTCTATCCAACGTGATCTTTTCTGCGTTCGTTGGTGCTGATCGCTGGAAATAAAAGTAATATCAGGAGGAACCAGACTAATTCTTTTTAATGGAGAGGAAAAGAATTGGGATGGCAGACCATGGTAATAGCAAATAGTCTTGTTTTAAGACATCTAACAACATGAAAGGAAATTATATTAATAGTAATGACAGTAAACTGTTGTTTTCATATAAATAATTTACACAAAATTAATGGATTACACAATGTTGATTCCAGGGCTGTGTGGGCTTTCAGAAAAACTAAGTTGTGGTTCTTGTGCAAGTAAACAGTGTACAAAGCTGGTGGTGCTTCCCTTTCATATGAAATAACTTACAAGTTTATATTTGGTGGCTTTGGAAACCTCTGGGAGATTCAGCAGCTGTGTTTAGAAGTGGGACAGTCTGTGTATTCCAAAGAGGAAATATCTGAACTCTGTCGTTAAAGATCAGTGCTCAGCGATAGTAAAGAAGATGATTTATAACCTGCTCTTCTGAATTCTGCATTCAAATAATTCAGTTGGTTTAGCTGGAGTGAGATCTGAGGAAAAAACCCTCTGACGTTGGCAGCTTGACCAACCGGGTAACAGTAAAACAGCCGTGTTGTATGAAGCCGCGCCACATCCAGGAGCCCATCCAGCTCCTTATGTTAACTCTGCAGTTATGTTATTGTTTTGTGTCAAGATAAAGGGATTCAGATGAAATATCTGAGCTCTCAGTAGTGATTTATTGACAAGCCAGTCTGTAGTTCAGGTTTAACATTGAGCAAACAGGAACTCTGACAACATCCTGCTGTACAGACAAATGGGAAAACGTTTTCAGGAGTGGAATGGACTTGGCAAACACTGCTACGCCCACAATGTTATGTAAACTCTGAGACAATGCAGTTAAGTCAGTAAGGTCCGAGCGAGTAAGTGCCTCAGCTGAGGACAGAAAGTAATGTCAAACAGTGTAAATTATTGTTGCACTAAACGTTTGAGAGGAAAGCAGAGGAAATACTCACTGATGGCTGGCAATTGTCTGTCTCGCCGACTTCGTACAGAATGACATCCTTGATGAAAACAGTCACAGCTTTGAGTATGAGAGACACAAACAGATGCATGTGGATGTAGTTTCTCGTGCAGTGTAGCTTCCTGAGGAAGAAACAGATGATCCATCCATCCATTATCTGTACCCGCTTTATCCGTTTCCGGGTCACGGGGGTCTGTCGGAGCCTATCCCGACGCATATCAGGCGAAAGGCAGGGGTACACCCTGGACAGGTCGCCAGTCTATCCAGGGCCACATACAAACAACCAATCACTCTCACATTCACACCTAGGGAGAATTTAGAAAGATCAATTAACCTACTCTGCATGTTTTTGGACTGTGGGAGGAAGCCGGAGTACCCGGAGGAAACCCACGCAAGCACGGGGAGAACATGCAAACTCCACAAAGAAAGACCCACCGGGCCGGGAATTGAACCGGGAACCTTCTTGCTGTGAGGCAACAGTGCTAACCACTAAGCCACCGTGCTGCCGAAACAGATGATTTACATTAAAAAAAAGGAAATGATCATTTTGATTAAACAGTTGTTTACATGACTTATCCTGAAAAAATACAAAATAAAGAGGAAAAATAAATGAAAATTCATCAGAAAGTTAAATGCATAAATTTACTGGACACATCAGGGACAGATTATAAGAGCATATAATGTGATGTGTTTACACTATATCTAAATGTCACACCATGGTATAAACCCTGTCATTTCATGGAAAGCTACTTTACATGAGCTTAGCAAACCACACATTTATCAGAAACAAATGTAAAAAGCTCTGACTTGACATTCAGCAGACGTAAAAACAAATCAAACCGTTTTACAGATAAAATGTCACTAATGTAAATCCCCTCCTACTGAGTGTTTTCAAACAAATGTCTTCCCGCTGAGCTGATGACTTAGGGTGAACTGTGCACACCCATCAGGCGGGTCGTCTCAGCAGGTCGGGTGAGACGACACACAGCATCAGCCAGCTGCCCGAACGCTGCATCTGAGGCCAAACATAAACAGTGAAGGCCATTCACATCCTATGTTTGTTCTCCAGAATGCAAGTACATGGCATTTTATAGCCCCAAGGAGTAAATACAGGCTTTGCTGTGTAGCTTATATCACACAAACTAAGCAGAGGACACCTGCCTACTCGGAGCTACACCCATCAATTAAAAGTATTCTAATGAGCAATGCCCCATGTTGTCCCTCTGCAGCCACAAATATATAAGAGCGTCAAGGACAACAGCAGCCTACTTAAGTGGTTTGACTTTATAGCATCTCTAAAGTGTTGATGCAGACGATGACGAAGCTTTGTTGCGTTATTGTGCAAAATAAAGCACTGTAAAACTTTCATAAAATGCAGGGATAATCATGTGCAAAGGTTTTATTGCCATAAATGATATGGGAAACATTTCAAACTGTAACATTAAGCAGCAGTTTTATTTAAATCCTTACCGGAAGAGACACAGTATGATGATGGCTATCGTCAGAGATATGATTGAAACACTGTGGCCAATGGTGTAACCCACTTTGATGGCACCAAAGAATTTCCCCTGCAACAACATAGACCGTTATACTAAATGAAGATCATTTATTTTGGAGATAATCTGAGAGTCAACGTGCAGCCGGTTACCATACTGACTGCATTTTCATCCATGGTGTTGTTGGGATTGTAACCACAGTCCGTTATGTATGTGTCCTTGCCGATTGGGGTCCAGCCGTCCACCGTGCAGGTTTTTGACAGGTTACCTTTACAGGCAAATGAGCAGAAGGAAGACAGCAAATAATGATTACAACTTTAAATCGTGGCGGTGGTGTCACCGTGTTTCAAGGAGCATTTAAAGAGCTTTGTAATTGTGTCAGGATAAGCAACTTATAACTTTGAAACTTCCAAAAACTGAGGACACAAGTGAAGGAAATCCACCTCCCAACTGGCTCAGAGTCAGTTCCCATGTCTGTTTGCCTCCATGAGTTTCCAAATAAAAGAGTTTCCAAGTTGCGTATACACTTGCACACATCGGGAGGTCTAGAGTCAAGTGCAGATGTTTTTTTATTCTGGCCCACTCGTGGGGATACAGAGAAACTGATGACTGAGCGAAGAAAGGTTATTGTCCTCTAAGTCTTTATACGAGCGGAGGCTTAATGAGTGAGGCTGTACAAAGCCTCAGTACAACAGTGCAAAGGTATGTTGAATCCACAAAACCAACCCAAGTGTCCTCATCTTCGTTTTTACTCTCCTGCGTTTAATTATACATCCGTCTGCAGCACTCTTCAGTGCTTCATTGATCTCTTTTTCAGCAAAACTTTAAGTCAGAAACCTGCTTTGTTATATTACATAATGCGGAAGAAATGACACAAAGGTAACTCCAGTTAAGATTTCTAATTAAGTAGGTTCTTAACCATTCTTATCAGAGGACTACATTGTAGACAATGACAAGTACCTAGAATTGATTTCAGGATTGTATAATAATGAATGATGAAGAAATATCCATCCATCCATCCATCCATCCATCCATCCACCCTTCCATCCATCCATCCATCCATCTATCCATCCATCCATCCATCCATGTTTAACCAGTTCCAGGTCATGGGGGCAACATCTTGGGTGAGAGACCACCTCCTTCCCCTTTAACCAGAGAGACATTTACACACAACACACACATTTAGATGATCTGTGATGCCTGCAAACCGTCTGTAATCATCCACTGATAGAGCACTATGCCGTTCCTGTCCGGACTGGGTGAATTTCCAAAAGGGAACGGCGGCGGCATCTTGCGGACATCTTTTTTAATCCAATATAAGGCAGCGTCGGTGCAACAGGAACTAGTGAGGGGATCCACAGACAACTGAGAGCTACAATTTCTTCAGTGGGTCCTGGGTTCTGGCCTGAGGCCTGCTTCCTAAAGATTCATATCCAGCTCTCCTGGAAAGTGTCTGGCAGGCATGGTAATGACTCCTAATGACTATCAACTGACTCCTTTTGATATGAAGGAGTAATGACTCTACTCTGAGCTCCTCCTGGAAGACTGAGCTGCTCACTATATTACTAATCTATCATGATCACAATCTGATCTCATTGTTTTGATCACCACCTACAACTCATAATCATCTGTATCATCTGTCCCCCCCCAATCTGCTTGCCCATCTTCGTCTCCGTTCTAGCCCTGTTTATAAAAAGACCCCAAGGCACCTAAACTTCAGTTTGAGAGAGCAATTAACACCCAGTCTGGAGCTGGTGCTCCACCCTTTTACAACAATTCCACTCTTTGTGACTGGGGAGCCTAGTCTCAGACTGGGAGGTGTTGGATCTCACCCTAGCTGCTATTCACTGATCTGCAGTGCCCCCCAGTGACTGCTTGAGGTTTCTGCTTGAAGAAGTTAATGAGATCACATCATCTGCAAAAAGTTGATATCCAATCTCAATCAGGCCGACATGGAAACCCTCTAACCCCGACTGCATGTAGACATTGTGTTCATTGAACTGCGTTTTTCTTTTTATAACTTCCCTAGAATCTCATCCTGCAAGACTTCTCTTTAAAGTAAAGAAAAAGATTTTGACTTCAAAGAAGATGGATGGAAACATCTGATTTTGGACAAATTTGTGTGTCTGCTGCTCCCACTGTTTACATGTCAACAGACAATGGTCATTCAAATGATTATTCAGAGACAAAGCCCTTTTGTAATGCAGAACTGTATATTGATTATGTTGTGTTATAACACAACTACGTTGTATAAATGAGACCAAAAACAGCTGGAAACTAGATTGTGATTACTTTGGATTGACCAACTACGTCACATCCAGAGACGTGCAAATGCGTTAAAAGAGTTTCCATTACAGTGTTTCCAGACTATTGACACGTCTGAAAAACCACCTCATAAAACCATAAAAGGTTTTTGCAACACATGACAGTTTTTTTTTTTTTTTTATTATAAGAGTTTCTATTACAGGTTTTTTTTTTTTTTTTTGGATATATTTAGGTTTTGTGAAGTTTTGGTGGTAATGGATGAGCGACTAGTACTGATCTTATTCCTCATGAGTGGCTCACCAAAATTAGAAACTCAAGTAAATAATATTTATTTTGTCATTTGATATAATCTCTTTTTGTGTCCTTTCAAGTAAAGTGGAGTTTCATATTAAGTAGTTAATGAGTAGTGAATGATTACTCAATTATTACCTGCCAATTAGTTATCCTTTCATAATCAGGTAGTTGTTGATTATCAATTTGTAATATAGATATTTAATGACTTTGTAAACTTTATTGCCCCTCCCTTGAGGCCAGTTTTCTTTCGGAGCTGGCAGATGACTGGTCAGTAAAAGCAAAAAATATATAATCTTTTTTCATAATTGTATGCATGGTTTATGTACCTCATGGAAATGTCTTAAATATAAAACACCACCTCTCACTTTACAAAGACGGCATGCAGCCTTTAGATGACAAAAAGAGACTGTGTGATGAAACTCCAACCAGCAACATGTTCAAGTCAAGAAGTTGGTTTGTTCAGTTCTGTTGTGCACACCTGGATACGTCAGGTGACATCAAGGTCATATGATACAGTTACAACCACAAGTGAAGCTCTTCAAAGCTGAGACTGAGACAACCTTCTCTCAAGAGCTCTGATGCATGCACTTAGACGCATCGGGGAAAGTGTTATTACTGTTTACACACAATCATAACACCAAACCAAACAGCTTAATGTCCTATATTTCAGTCTATTAGACCAAGATCGGTCTTGTGAAAACATATAAAAGCTTAGTACATTAGAAAACACCAGAACTCTTCCATGCTTTTCATTTGCACAGAACTAGAAAACAACTGCAGCTGCGACAGGAAACCCTACATGGGCTGAATCTGAAGAGGTCATTTTCTTCTCTCATCTGTGTGGTCTGTCTTTGAAAGAATAACAAATCAAGTACATAGAAGCTATGACTAAAACTGGGAAATCAGAATTTCTGATCTCCAACTATGGAAAAAGTTTACTATGAGAAGTCAGATTCTCCAGATGGTAACTCAGTTAAGGTTTATCAACTCTGGCATCCTCTGCTTGGATTATTCCCAAAAGACGCAGTTGGCAAATTAATCATAACATTTTACATACATTAGATATCAAGCTTTTTAGGAGGGTTTTTTTTTGATTGGTTGAGTGTTAACAGATTGATCAACAAATGTTTGTTGCCAGAAGAAAAGGAAAAACTCCAACCGAGAAACAGCTCTGTTTTAATTCACTTTGTGCATCACACGTGAAGACATTAAAGGTGACATAATTTAAAGTTTTCAGGCTTGCGTGAAGCTGACCACAGATGAAGAGAGCAGCGTAGAGAGTGTTAAAACAAAGGACAGAGAAGAAGACTCCAGCAGGTCCAGGTTCAGCAGGTAAACTAGAACTGTGTCAAGTGGGTTGAACTTGACTTGAGCTCTGAGCTCACCAAAGAGAACTTCTGAGCAGTGAGCTATGGTTCGGGGGGCAGACCCGTCTATATGTCAAAGACTGAACCCCTCATTTCCTCCACTGCATTGGCTGAAGTGAATGAAAGGGAAAATGACCTACCAGGAGTTAGTAGGAAGAAGTTTCTGTACTAATAGCAAGCTGTGTGGATGGTGAATGTGACAGAAAAGTCATGATTATTAAGTAAAATGATCACTGGATTCAACTTTAGAACATCCAATGTTTTGATTTAGCTTTTTCAGTAAATAGTGGGATTTTCCTGTAGCCTCATGGTGATGATTAATGCTGTTAAAAGGTAACGTCCCCAGTGTGATTCTTTCCAAGGACTTCTATTGTGAGGCATTGCCATGTGTCTCACCTTCTTTATTCATGTAATCCTGCAGTAGCAGCATTGATTGATGGGTCTGGGTTTTTTTTTTTTGTTTTTTTTATTAATATGAACAATTCATTTCAAGCATCTCCTCATCTCCTTTTGAGACAACAGAGAAAGAAAACTGCATGCATGGGCTACAGATTAATCCGCAGACCGCATGCTGCAGGAGAAATCTAAATGTTGGACATTCCTCGCATTTCCCAACCATATCACTCCGCAGCCACTATCGAATCAAGACAGAGTTGGGAAATGACCAACAAACCAGTCTTGGAATCTGTTTGGAATTGAAATTGGGCCAGCTCACAAATACCTGAGTGGCGTATTGCGGAGAAGACCGGGGCTTAGCTTCTTCAAACAATGTGACAAGACACAAAGGCGAAGATAAGTCTGTGCTGTTTCAGCCCATGCCACCACTGGATTTGGCTTGTTTGAGGGATTGCCAGAAGAATGCTTTCATCATTCCCCAAAACATGACTGCGAGGATTTTGAGGCATATATGACAACAGAAAGAGCTCAAATTAGTTCATCGCCCATAATGGTTCTTGTTTCTAGGCTCTTTTAATATCTTCTTTTCAGATGGTATTTTGTAATCAAATACCGCATCCTTTCTAATCATACATAAAACATTATATCGGCTTCAGCAACATTATGACAAATGGGTGAAATGGCTGAGAGCCAGGCCGTCTGTCACTGTGAGCCTGGAGCCTCTGTTTTTAAAAGAGGTGAATGACTGTTTGCTCGACCTACTAGGTAAAGAGTTCATGAGAATGGCAAGCTATCTTAACTAAATTTACAACTTGGCTCTGAGTGGCGTCATGTTTCGTAATGCTTTCTTTCAGCGAGGGAGTCTTTTATAATGAATGGCCCAGGATGTGTCAATAGCTTAAGTCTTTCGCAGTTACTCTGGATAATGAAGGTACGTTGACTTTCTGACATTTTCTCATTCTCAAACAAAGGGAAACTGGATGGCAACCAAGCAGCCACGTCTCTCTAACCTTTAAAGATTCCCTTCAAAAAATCATGCAAATTTGTTGGAACAAGCAAGCCTGTTCATCTTTGCACCTACAGAGTTTACACGTGGACGCTCATGGTTCCCATTTGGCTAGAATATTAATTTACAATGCACAGGATTCCAGACCGTTCATCATCCTATTATTAAGTCCTTGCATGGCCTGAGAGGAGAGCAGGTTTAATCAGCAGAGACCTTCTTTGATGGGTTGATTTACTACATAATTGATATAATGTTCATGAGTCGTACAAAGGTCACTTATAAGACTGTTGAGGACCCTAGTTCCTGCACGGTGGGGATCCTGTGAATCTTTGTCTGGGAAATTATGCCAGATAATACATCTATGTTCCCTTCAACTCCCAACTTTTCCCTCAAGTGCTACCGTCCCTCAGGTCCCACCATCTCCCATCTCAGTTACTGAACAGCTTCCCACAGAAACCTTCATCTCTGCACAGGGCCCTCACATGCTCCATGATAAATCCTTAGTGCATTAGTCCTCATGTCCCACATATGACAGGAAAAATACCCACTGGATCATATCAACAGGCAGCCATTCTCCAAATCTGAGACACACAGGTTGGGTGTAAAAGCAATTACTTATAGTTGACATTTGCAGCATTAACCTTGATAAAAGTAGTGCAAAGGTGGTTGAACACCTGGAGTCTGGAGCATAAGACTCAAGGTGCAGTCACAATTACAACTTTGTGTTCCTATGAAGTCAGAAGAAGAATGCTTTCCTTTGGATTTACAAAGTCACGTGTACTTTTACTGATATCTTATGAATCTTAGTCATCAGGAAATTGCATGTACATGGCACACCATTAAATCTTTTTTCTTATTTTTTGTGGAAAGACTGTTTTCATTACCTGAGATATGTGAAGTGGCAATGAAAACATGTTTTGACACTGAAACACTCACTGGAGAAGTGAAGAAAAGGATGAGCCAAGGCTACTAAAGCAATGGGGGTCATCAGCACTGTAAGTTTAAAGAACCCTGGTGGAGATTAAATTAAAAAAAAAAGACAGAAAACACAGTGGAAAGGTCCATTTAGTCAACCTGCAGCATTAGCTGCTCCTGTATTCAGCAAATGAATCACAGGAAAGGTGTGACTTTTTCAGTGTGTCGTTATTTTCCACCTCACTGCTTCAAATTTGGTGCAACTGTGAGGTATGAAATATGATGCACACATCACTCATCCTTATAAACACCATTTTATGAAAAAAGGCACAGCGTTTGATCATAAGCATCATTTATACTTCTAATCTTGAGTTGGCATGCAGTTATCCATCCCTTGAACAAAGACACAGAGACACCTGACCAAGCCGATTAAAGATTCCCCGACAAATCATCTTAATGCAATTTAGAGGTGCTTGGTATGTCTGATCCTTTGCCTGCAGAAGACAGTGATATTACTACTGTATGCATGCAGTTTCATGCATTTAACTTTTTTTAAATATTTTAAAAAATGTGCTGAGAGGTGCTTTAAAGAGTTTAAAGGTCTTCAAAGTTTTAAGGTTCTGCAGCTTAAAATAGTCTTTAAAGCTGAAAATTTTAAGATAATTTAAGTCTGCTTCATCTATAAAATTTCTTAAAGGCTCCAGTTTAAAATTGCAGCTTCTCTGCCTGCTGAATGCAAACAAACAACTCCTAATTATGCAGAATATGCTCGGTGTGGTAATAAAACACAAACTGAAGCATGCAGGGAACTCAGAGGGGAATAATTGAAGGAACAGTGCAAACATCCTGCAAAGCAACCAGTAAATCCTCAGCTTCACTTCTGCATAATTAGCACTGCTTTGCTGTGAGGTTGTCACAGATTAAAGAAAGACAAATAAACAGCATGTCTCTTTGATGGGGGGTGGGGGGGTTGTGATGCTGGGACGGGAAGTTTCTTTTTCCTCTAAGCTGTGTTCTGAGTTTATGTTGTCAAAAAAATGAGTGATCCTGGGTCGCGATGGCATCATGAGCGTATGGGATGCTCAGTGAACTCTGCAATTCCCATTCATTTTTTTTTTCTAATGACATGGACTGTGATGATATTGGCAAAAACTCAAGAGTCGGGAATTTTTGGAACAACAAAACAAATAAAGGAGGGACGAGCATAAGCAGCAAGCCAGCTTTCTCTGTTATTCTTTTAAACATCCTGTACCAAAAATGGACATCCTTAATAAATTTTCTGTTAATCTACGACTCATGGATATGGATTTACAAGATTGGAAGTAAGATCTGACTTGTTGTCACTGGCATAATATTTATAGGCTTCTTATGAAAGAATTGCTTTCTAAATACAAAAGACAGCTTGATGAAACGTTCTTTTTTTTTTTAGCAACGCGTGGATGACCAATAACTATCAAACAACACTCACTTATCAGGGTATTTATTTAGTTCGGGGTCGTGTTGACAAGAAGATCCAGCAGATATTGAGCATGATGAATGTTCAAACCCAAGCTACAGAAAAGTTGTAAAGTCCTCTAAAGTGCAACAAAAACATCACTGGCCAACACAATTGTCTGGAAAATAAAGAAAAATTTAAATCTGATGCCAGAAACGCACTTAAATAAAAGTTTAATCTATGAAGCCACGCTGTAGTAACTCATGCAATGTCTAACGACTAAGAAGCTTCTGGGAAAAGATGTTGCCTAAAAGGTTGGATATTTCATGCAAAGTTTCCATTTTTCAATTCTGTATCAATACACTCATAAGTCATCTAAGCCATGGGTGCTGATGGAGCTCCATGGTATCAAAGACCGGCTGTTGCTGATAACAGCCAAGTGGCCTTTGTCATCTTTGGCATGTAGAAACTGATACCTGTTTTTTCCAAAAGTAAACTAAGAAGCTGGCTCATCCGTCCTCAGCCTTTCTGTTCCTCTGAGACGAGCTTGTACTCAAAGACGTCTCCAGTGTTCCTACACAGAGTTGACATGGAGCTTTCTCCTTGTATAGTAGATTTCCATTGACTGAATCTTTTCACAACATTATACACTGTAGATGTTAGAAGACCAAAATCCATCCGTGCTTGGAAAGACTAAGCCTGACATCCTCACCAGTCATCAAATAATCTGCTGACCAACATGATCTTTTTTGTCCTTATTTTCTTTTCTGCTCAACGTTATTAGGAGTGTTTCTGATGCCATTTAGCTTATACTTTCCTATGACTGCAATGCAATGTTTTGGCCAGTCAAAGTGAATTCTGGTATCGACCAAGCAGACCAAGACCCTTTGGAAAGGTGGGTCTCTGTGCGCTTCCAAACGGATCAAACCATCAGTCATTTATTTGGGACCTTTTACACATTTCTTCTATTGTGTTTTTTGGTACATGCCATCTCAAAAAGCTGACAGCTGTACAAGGTGTGAATTTCTTTTTGTACCACATCAGGTACAAGCCTGTGTGAAGTTTAGTGTCATCTGGGGGCAAAGCTGCACAAAAGGACGGAGAAACATGGTTAAACCCCCGAGACAGGAGCCATGGTTCTGCGTCTGAGTAAGAACCAAACAGGATGAAAATCCACT
Organism: Xenentodon cancila; assembly: GCA_014839995.1. Classification (NCBI taxonomy): domain Eukaryota; kingdom Metazoa; phylum Chordata; class Actinopteri; order Beloniformes; family Belonidae; genus Xenentodon; species Xenentodon cancila. The sequence continues at coordinate 21,531,945 of CM026207.1, read as the reverse complement.
TTACTGCAGTACTATACTGCACACAGATGAAATAAACTTCCTATTGATATTTAATGTGTTCTGCCTTTGTTTAGTCTCATTTTATTAACTTTTTAACTTCTCTATTTTAAGATGTCTTTTTTTCCTTCTTTTATGTCCATGTTTATTTTTTTTTTGTGTGATTTTCTTTCATCTCAATACCTTTGTAAAGCCTCCTGAGTTGCCTTTCTGGATGAATTGCACTATACAAATCAAATTGTAATTGTACTCCAATCCTCTACACACAGATTCCTCTTAATGTCGTATGTGAAATCACATGATGAATCATGTGACACAAAGTGTGTGACTGATTCAACTTTATTCTTACGTGAAGGTACATCCCCAAATAAATAGAAGAGGTATTTGGGGCAAGGCATGGTAACCACCTCTCCGATGTCAGCGCTGGGCCAACAGGTGATGTTGTCCCATATCCCACTGCAACCTAACAGAAAAACAGAAGGAGATAGGACATAAAAAAGACACGCTGTCAGCTTTAAAACAAGGGAACCCTGTGAAATCACGGTGACCAGGATGGAAGTCAGTTTTGATCAGAGCACGCTGCCACACCAGAGACAGACTGAGCTGAATGTGGAGTTCACGTGTCAGCCGTGGCTTCAACCACATGCAACCTGCTGCCACGATGACTATTTAAAAAGCTCCCTGTCCTTTTGTTTTGAAAACAGATCGCTGTGACTTTCCACAGCGTGGACTGCATGCTCTCGGGATGAAGAATCAGGTCATAGCACTTCCACAGCTGCTTAACAGTTTATCACTATGTAGACTAACCTTGCCACATCACCCGAGGAACAGGTGCTGTTCAAACCTAATGGAATCCCTGTGTTTTAAAAGACTACTTAATTAAAAACATAATGGCCGTTTAATTGCTTTTGTACTGCCTTCCAATGAAAAGTCTCACATCTTCAGTTATAACCAACAAGGTGTCAGTCACACAGAAGTGGAAGAAGCTCAGAGGAGCTGTGCTGCTCATCAACCATGTATAAATGAGAAAACTGTTAAAGGCAGAATTACTGTAGTAAACACTTTAAATTAAAGAAAATTATAATTTTCTGTGTATTATTTCATATATCAAGCATGAAGGGGTTAAGGATTTCACTTCTTGAGCAGTATTGATTGTTCAATAACTGCCATTTTTATAAGCAGAAGACACCTGAGTGGGATTGTTTATTTACTTATTGTTTCAATATCTTAATTTGTTTTACTTGCGATAACCTTGTCCATTTTTAACACTAGTATTCATCAGACATTGCGAGACTAATTTCATTGTATTGCTGTACAATGATGTTAAATAATTCAGTTCCATTCAAATTAAAGGGGATATATAAAAAATTGTGATCAATATCTAAAAAATTCAAACATTTGGTGAATGAAAGCACATATTTTAGCGTCTTAATCGAGTACTAAATCATAAACTCTGACAAAACACAACGCTGTCATTTTGTTTTGGAGCCACTTCAGTCTGAAAACATGTCATTAGTTGTTCAGATTTGCAGGATGGTGTCATCACGGATCCTGATCAGAGTAGAGTCATCCAACTTTTGCATCTTTATCTCTAAATCTGCATGACTGATGTCAAAAGGGGCACACAGAGGGAGGTAGAGCTGACTGGAGGGTCTGACTCCATCCTTTTCATAGTGTCAACTTTGGAACCACACCCGTAATTTAAGTATAAATGCCAAATGCTTTGGTACACAGCTAAAATAAGAAAATGTCTAAGTTTTAAAAGTGGTCCTAACTGAGTGTGTCAAGTGTCTGACGTTATTTGAAAAGCTGTGTGCAGCCACGCAAAGTGTAATGTAAATCTGCAGGGAAGGTTCGAATGGCTTTTGTTGTTAGAACCTGTCGCGTCTATCAGAGCCCACTTCTGAGGTGTAAAAGTAAAACAAACAAATGAGACAGAATAAGTGCTGCCAACAGAATGAGTAAAGAATAAGCACATGTATGCTGGAAACCCACATACCTGTTGTTCTGTTTTCAATCTGAGCCTCGCACATTTTCCTCTCCTTGTCAATTTCCAGAATCAGGTCACACATCTGACTGTGCACTGAAAACACCTGCAGAGAGAATATTTTTACTTTTATTTACATACAATGAAAGTTTTGGACGGATGTTTTTTTTTTTCTTTGCTAATGCAAAAGGCTCCCCTCTGATAATTAAAGATTTAATGAGTTTTAAAGACGAGTAAATGCAACAACTGGCGTTACGAGATATTCTGAAAATCTTGCTGTACAGTTATTTCTTATATTTTGGCCTTTTCTTTAAAAAAAAAAAAAAAGAAAAGAAAAGACAGCAACAATTTCTATGGTTACGTCTGTCAAGGATGATATTTATACCTCTTCTTTCCCAGTTATGACCACGTTTGTAATCAATAATGTCAAAATCTCTCTAATTACAGAAACAACGTTTAATGCCATTTAAAAATCATTTTAAATCGAGATAATTTTATATACTTGAATAAAATGAAGTTTTGAAAACAGCTGAACTATATGTGCTCTATCATATACAGGCAACAGGTTTATTTTCCCAACTGGTGACCGTGACCGTCAGGTCACCAGTTCATCTGACTCGCACAGTTTCAAAATCCAGTCATAACCAGGAGAGCAACACACGTGTACGCGCACCCCATGAGGCTTTACCAAACAGACTCTTTGGAAGACCAGCAGATTTATTGCCCTCCGTTCACTGGACGAGCCTCCTCTCTGTGGGCATTAATCAGGCTGGTGGCACATCGCTATTGTTAGCCACAACATGAAACCATAAGGCTCCAGCTTCTCAACATACACAGTGACTCCGTCATTTACTGTAAAGTGGAAGAAAATAATTATAGGTTTTATCTTTTAAAAAAATATATATATATATCTCATCATCATCAGGTCTTTAAATTAGGCAAATGCACACTGAGATGAACAACACATGACATGGTACACTGTCTTGATATTCTATCGTCAAAGACTGAGCCAAAATGCAAATGCTGGGAGGGAAAAACTAAAAAACAAAAGCTTATAAACCCACCACCACTTCCAACAAATGGTTTTCTCTATGATGTTTTTAGCCCCGCACGCTGTTGTGGAAGATTTTTGGCCCGTCTTCTATACTGCATTAATTCAGTTCATCAAGAGCTGCAGGTATTTGTTTTTAAGATCACCTTTTAAGGTCTCCCCCATATCATTTCACTCAGGCTAAGGTCTGGACTTTGACTGGGTCATTATAACTTCCAGCTAATTTCCAACCAGTGGGAGTCTCCAATGTCATAAGGGTGGGGGGGTTACAAGCTCGGACCTGGTAGAGAGTCAGCTGGGAGGTTAATGTCGAATGCACAAAGCCATTGTCAGTGGCTGCATTTTTACGTGCACTGATATTATGTGTTTATTCATTCATTCAATTTGTCTGAACGATGCACAGTGTGATCTTGAGGTGAACCTGCTGAAAAGACTGGCAGTTCCCTTGAATGTTTACCAAATGAGAATAATCATTCACGATGAGCTCCAAATTGTTTAAATCAAGGTTAAAAACTAATTTGTTTGCAGCTGCCTTTGACTCAATTAATTAAACCATTCTGAATTTAAATTAAAACAAAGTTAATATCAGTACTACACTGTAACTCTAACAGTTCTTTTCTATGCATTTGCACTGTAACGCAATCTTTTTTTCTTCTCTACACTTTTCATGCTTTCACTATGTAAATCACCTTGAATTGTTTTCTTGCCGAAATGTGCTTTACAAATAAACTTGCCTTGCCTAAAAATGCCTTCTTAACCATTTCCATGCCAACAAGTGCTTCTCTAAGATCATCGCTAATGTCTTGCCTCCTTGGCACAGTGTTACCATCCTCCTAAATGCTCCAGACCAAGACTACTGCTTTTTGAGAGATGCTCACATCTGCATTTTATTAGCAGCACACACTTAATTCTGATGGAAGCAGCAGCGATGCTCGTGGTTTTCATGCACTGCTTCTGTCACATGCGGCAACTTCATCCAAGAATCTGCATTTATCTCCTTTTAAGATCTGATAAGGACCACATGATTTCTTTTATGTCCTTAAATGTAACCCTGACTGTTTTAAAAGAAGATCTATTTTTTTTTATTATTAGTATTAATATTGTAGCTAATATTTTATCTCACAGTTCATCTACGCAGCTTCTGTTGTTTTTTTCTTCCATGGGGATGATTGATGGATCAGAGATGTCTTATGTTATAGGATGGGGGTAATCTTGTAGGAATATATTTCTTCTTCACTTAAAATTTTCTCGCAGGGGGTCTGAAACAGTGCCAAAGTACACATCTGACTTCCAGCTGAATTCCACAATGCAAAAATGCTCCCGAGAGACAGTTATTTTTTAGCCAAAGAGTAAATGATCCACACTTATAAAGCGCCTATTCACCTTGTTTTCGGTTCTACACAGGACAGGGATTTCTCTCCGCTATCAGATACTGAGCGCATGAGTGAAACAGCGGGTTCCGTGTCTGGCCAAAGGACACTTCGATAGCTGGAGAATCTGGGAATAAAACAACCGGCCCTCCTGAACAGGACCAGTGAATCGTATGAGCCGCTACAGCACAGAGACAGGCGGGGAAGGCCGTTACCATAGTACCGTGACAGGAAGACCAACAGGTTCCTTTTGGTGCTTTACCTCAACCTGGTCAAGTAAAATATATATATCTATATATATATATATATAATTAAAAACACAGCATTAAAACACAGTCTAATTCAAAACAATCTTGTCGAGAACTTTTACCATGCGTCATTCAAGGGGGGAGCCAACTTGTCACTGAGATGTTAAGATATATAGAGGAGGAATCCAAGTATGAAGATTTAGGTTATTATTTGATCTAAACATTTTCTTCATAAAACACAAAAGGCAGCGTCAACTTTTCCGAAACACTCAGTCACTATAATCAATGAATACAGAATCCAGACGTTCATTGAGCCACTTTGGTGCGCCTGGCGAGTAGATCATTCATTTCCCAACGAGAAAAATCCACACAGTCAGCCTGCAGTGCCCAAATTAAACGACAAAACTATGAAATACTTGAAAAAGACCCCGAGTTCTAGTCATAAGAAATGTCAAAGTTAAAAATAAAATACTGTATACTCACAGGTTCCAGCAACAAGCAGGAAAAAAGGAGAGGAATGCCCCCTGGAATGTTCCCCGGCATATCCTTTAAATGAGTCAGCAAAGAAAATACCAATTAAAAGAAAAAGTCACAAAAAGGTGTGAAAGAGATTTTGAATGCAATAATAATCCAGTTTAATAATCAGGTTTAAATGGTTTCCTCTGATGCCTCTGTGAGTCTTGTGCTCTTGGTGGAGAGAACCGCTCCGCAAAGTCCTCCTCCTCCTCCTCCTCCTCCTCCTCCTCCTCTTCCACCTCCTCTTCCTTTTCTTTCTCCTCCTCCCACTCGAGCTTCACCTTCACCAGCCAACAAGTAACCAATGACAGATCATTTGTTGGGATCGGTGCGTCAATAGGTGATGTGCAAACATGGAATACTGCAGCTGTAAAAGCAAAACAAGACGTTATCGTTATTATTTTATAGCCGACACAGCCGTCTATGGAAATAATATCTGTTGATTTGATAAATATGATAGTCATGAAATAGATACACGTTTATAGTTGTTTCCGCTACTATGAAGCTTTTTTTTTTTTTTTTTTTTTTTCTTTTTGGTAGCTGCAGTAATTTGACATAATGTAGTCCAATATAAGCATAAAACAGAAAAGCCTAACCTTTAAACCAGTGGCTCCCAGGTTTTATGATTTGTGACTGCTTGAAAAGGTTTTAAAGCTCTCTATTTCATAAATACTGGTAAATTCTTCCATGACTTTAACCTTTGATAGAGTACAGTTTGCCGTTACCACTCTTGCTGAAGAATTTAATCTGACAACTTTACTGTTTACTGCTTTTACCAGTTAGTAGATAAACTGAGCCCTTTGCAGAAACCTGATCACTTGAACGTCTCAACATGATGCATATCACTACTGTGAATCATCAGATTAACCTTCAAGGAAAAATAGTTGTTATTCTTCCCATCCGTCATCTCTCATGTTATTAAGCAATTCTATAAGAAAGCCTACAGTCTTGATGACGACCCAAATCCCTTAGAATCCCCTTAAAGAAGAGCACTACTTTGACAAAAACGATTGTATCTACTGATTAGACTTATAGTATTTTATCAAGAATTGACTAAATAGGTCATAACATTCCTATATTGAGAAACCCCCATAATATCCTATGATTGATTGTTGACATGCAGAGTCTTGATAAGGGAAATGCTGGGACCAGATATACATCATATTGCATTTCCTGCCTCAGATGTCATATAATAAGAACATATAGAGACTCAGATAAACTGCTCAGAAAAAGTTTTTTTTTCCCAAATATGGAGATGGCACAGTGCTCCCAGATAAAACAGCTCTAATCTAGTGATAGATCAAGTATGAAACAGCGTGTACATCTGTATGTGAAAGTGGTTCCAACAGGCTGAAGCAAATCCAGCTCATAATTCATTAAAAGTGCTGTTGGAAGACTGGAAATTACTTTTGCACTCCTCAGTAGACGGCAGTGCTGATAGAAAACAAACAAACAAACAAGCAGGGTAACTGTGAGGCTGTTTGCTGCTGGTCAGGTGGTCCCATGGCCGTCTGCACGCGTGCAAAGAAACTGTGTGACTAACCTCCAAACTGGAGGAAGCACAAAATAGAAACCAAGGCTTTGTTTTAAAAGCACCAACTTCCTGCTTGGCACCATAAGCTTCGACGTACGTATGTTTTGCCTGGGTTTTACTGATTTGGTTACTATCAGTGGGTGAAATAGGATCTGGAAGATCTGATGGATTTCAGGAACAAAAGGCAAATATCTGGGCTTCAAGGTCATGCAAAGGCAAAGAGACAGCTGTCTTCTATATTGGGTTTTATCCTTTTTTATAGAGATTCTTTTTCAGTCCCTTTTTTACTCAATACAAATGTTTTCTTAGTCGAGAAGTTTGGTAGGAATTATAAATATACAATGCCTCTCCTGTTATGATGATGATTATCATTATACGAGCCCACTGATGTGCTCCACTTGCTACTTTTATTGCAGCTTTGTGACAAAACCAGTTTGTTCGTCATTAATGCTTTTTTTTGCTTTTCTATTAACCTTCTGCTTGTGTCAAAAGCTCATGACTTTCCCTAAAATCAGGAACAGATTTGTGCAGTCACATAAACTCCTAAAAATGATGACAAGCGGTGTTAAAGTTGGCAGTCAAGCAATAGTGACTCATTTGAGCATTTACTGTTGAGAATTAATATGGGAATTACTTACTGCAGATAACTGGTGGATAAATTGGTGCCTTCATGGACGAGATGAAATATGACTCCTCACGAGCAACTTGTGGGGATCATTGAGAGCCTGATACCTGTCGACCAGCATGTTTCAGTCGACACCTTTGATACCTCACCAAGGGCAGCGATGTTAATTACAAAGATGCATCAAACTTATTAAGCTGAAGCGGAGACCAGAGAGTTAAATCATGTTTGCAGCAGGCGAACCAAGCTAAACATAAATCTGTTTTGGAGTGTAGGGTTGTTTGCTTTAATACCTAATGAGTGTGTCCATAAATGTTGAACCCAAAAAATTATAAGAAGGATGTATTGTGTTTTTCAATTAAAATTTATTTATATAGCAACAGATCACAAAACATGTCATCTCAAGGCACTTTAAGAGGACGGTTTACTGACCCCAAGTTGGTGCAGTTGTTAAAAAAGACAATACAATAACAATAATAGTAATAATTAGTGTCTGTCGAAAGGAACTAACATATTGGATCAAAACTTTTCAGGGTTAAAATGCCCTATCCTGGGAAAGCTCCAGGCGACTGTGGGAAGGAAATACTCCCCTTTCACGGGAAGAAACCTCTGGCGGAACCAGACTCAGGAAGGATGGCCATTTGCCTTGACCAGTTGCAGGTTGAGAGGACAAGAAAGAGGAGAGAACAGCAACAACAACAGAACAGGAGCTTCTTAGCTATTTTTAGTGACATTAGCAAGCAAAACTACATTTATCAAAACTGTGTTGGCAGACATATCTACTGAGACACTCATAAGTATTTACAGTTTTAACTAATATTTATTTAAGTGACCCATATTTGTTCAGAATTAGATCTTATAACAGACTGGTGACCTATCCAGGGTGGACCCCAATCTCTCACCTATAATGAGGCGGGATGGGCTCCAGCAGACCCCCGTGACCCTGTACAGGATTAAAACGGGTGGAGAAAATGGATGGACGGATGGACGGACAGACGGACGGACGGACGGGCGGACGGACGGACGGACGGACGGACGGACGGACGGACGGACGGACGGACGGACGGACGGATGGATGGATGGATGGATCTTATAAATGTTATCTAGTGGTCTTTAAAGGAATTATAATATCTTTTATTTATTTATTTTATGTTGACACAATTTCTGAGGTCTTAATGAAATGTGTGTGATTTTATTTGTCTAAATACCCCAGAGATTTAGTACGACTGTTCTGCCACCAACCATGAGTTTGCAGGTCTGTTTATGGCACCAGGCTTTAGGGGGTGGAGTCAACCACACAATTTTCAGATTGTGCATGTTTTCAGATTCATCCTTAGATCTTAAAAGATTTTTAGGAAAAATTGCCCAATTATAGCTGACTAATGATGCTCTAAATTGTTCCCCTAATAACAATATATCATGTCATGAGATCTTTTGTAAAATAAAAAAACAATAGAGGTGGGTGCAATTTTAAATCAATTTTATGAGGATATAGATCTGTCAGATAATTAAAACTTTTTTTTTTTTTTTTTTGCTGTTAAAATATGAAATGATTTTTCATTATTGAAAGGAGAACCAAATCTCGGCTTTATTCCATCCTGATTAATGCTCCTGTCTTGCTTAAATCCTTTTGAAAGCCAACTGCATTCCTCCACAGATCAAGTCGATCTGGTTCACATCTGTTTTCCAGGCAAGTAACTCACTGGCCTGACGTTAGCCGCCTGTGGCCGTCAGAGGGTTTTGTTCCACGCAGCCGTGCTGCAGCAAAGGTGCATATGTTTTATTGAAAGGCATTCCAACAATAGGCAAACTGGCGTCATCACTTTGAATCCTGTTTTCGCTTTCAGTGAGCAGTCAAGGACAGACATGCTGAAGAGCGAGGAAGTTACACCTGAACTGGGATGAGGTATAATAAAGTGACAAAAGAGCTTTTAAATGAAGACATTTTTAGTGGGATGCCATGTCTTTCTTTATCTCTCTCCTCTCCGCTTCACCACAGTATTAAAAATGCAGACACAGAGATGTGCCATTGACTGCTCTTTCAGACAAAAACAATGGATAAAGGTGACATGCAAATGTAAAGGATTGAAATATGGATGCACATGTAAAACAGGTGTGTGCTTGGTCAAATAGAGCACACGTTTTGCAAGTGAGTACACAAAGAGAAGCAAAGAAAAAGGAAGCTGGTGAAGTCCGTGACGCCGTACTTTATGATTCATGAGGCCTTATGTTGGTCACCGCTGTTCGACCCAAGTGAAACACAATCAGAGGATTAGCTGCTGCAGAGGTCAGTGTACTCAGGTGACCCGGACCTCTCCAGGGGACTCCGAGGTAAATCTGAGCGAGACCATGAGATGATTAACCAGAAACAGACAACCCGCACTGCAGCAGCTAAAAACATTAATATCCTGTATGGATCATGATTGAAGGTTTTCAACGAGTCACGTTCTCATTTATTAAAAGTCTTATCTGTTACTCACATCTAAGTCACATGATTTGGTGCAAGTGTCATCATTTAGTGCCCTGCATCAGAAATGACCGCAGCTGTATGCGGTACAGGACGTGCTTGCACATGTTATCACCAGTCGACAAATGTGACCTCATTTAGAAAACATTTCTCCACATATATGTTATAACAAGAGATAACAGGAGAGTAGCATGTTATTACAAGCTGTTACACATAGAGTTGGTGTAAAGATTATTTCAAATTCTAAGTTAAAAAATACTTTATTAAGCCCAAGGGGAAATTAATGAATGCAGTTCTCGTGGTTTAAGCCTCTTCAAAGTTTCATTGTAGAGGTATATTGCTATGGGCAGGAAAGATCTACCACAGCAGTGTGAAAGATCTTCCTGTAGCCGTCTGAAGGATCTCCTGTAGCGGTCTGAGGGATCTCCTGTAGCAGTCTGAGGGATCTCCTGTAGCGGTCTGAGGGATCTCCTGTAACGGTCTGGGGGATCTCCTGTAACGGTCTGAGGGATCTCCTGTAGTGGTCTGAGGAATCTCCTGTAGCAGTCTGAAAGATCTTCCTGTAGCCGTCTGAAGGATCTCGTGTAGTGGTCTGAGGGATCACCGGTAGCGGTCTGAGGGATCTCCTGTAGCGGTCTGAGGGATCTCCTGTAACGGTCTGAGGTATTTTCTGTAACAGTCTGAGGTATTTCCTGTAGTGGTCTGAGGGATCTCCTGTAGTGGTCTGAGGAATCTCCTGTAGCAGTCTGAAAGATCTTCCTGTAGCCGTCTGAAGGATCTCCTGTAGCGGTCTGAGGGATCTCCTGTAGCAGTCTGAGGGATCTCCTGTAGCGGTCTGAGGGATCTCCTGTAGCGGTCTGAGGGATCTCCTGTAGCGGTCTGAGGGATCTCCTGTAGCGGTCTGGGGGATCTCCTGTAACGGTCTGAGGGATCTCCTGTAGTGGTCTGAGGAATCTCCTGTAGCAGTCTGAAAGATCTTCCTGTAGCCGTCTGAAGGATCTCGTGTAGTGGTCTGAGGGATCACCGGTAGCGGTCTGAGGGATCTCCTGTAGCGGCCTGAGGGATCTCCTGTAACGGTCTGAGGTATTTTCTGTAACAGTCTGAGGTATTTCCTGTAGTGGTCTGAGGGATCTCCTGTAGGGGTCTGAGGGATCTCCTGTAGTGGTCTGAGGGATCTCCTGTAGCGGTCTGAGGCATTTCCTGTAGGGGTCTGAGGGATCTCCTGTAACGGTCTGAGGTATTTTCTGTAACAGTCTGAGGTATTTCCTGTAGTGGTCTGAGGGATCTCCTGTAGTGGTCTGAGGGATCTCCTGTAGTGGTCTGAGGGATCTCCTGTAGCGGTCTGAGGGATCTCCTGTAGTTGTCTGAGGGATCTCCTGTAGCGGTCTGAGGGATCTCCTGTAGCAGTCTGAGGTATTTCCTGTAGCGGTCTGAGGTATTTCCTGTAGGGGTCTGAGGGATCTCCTGTAGTGGTCTGAGGGATCTCCTGTAGCAGTCTGAGGGATCTCCTGTAGCAGTCTGAAGGATCTCCTGTAGCGGTCTGATGGATCCCCTGTAGCGGTCTGAGGGATCTCCTGTAGCAGTCTGAAGGATCTCCTGTAGCGGTCTGATGGATCCCCTGTAGCGGTCTGGATTTAGTAAAGATGAGACTTTTGCCTTGATATTTTGATGGACAGAAATGGACAAAGTGTCGATCACCGTTTCTTTTAACCCACTTTTTAATTAGCTCTAAAATAGATGGAAAAGAGCATCAGATTCCACGAAACATAGCAGCACTCTGGAAGATCTCAATATTGACTGCAAACAAAAAAATCAACACTATAGCCATATACTTTCTTGAACAACATTAGAGTTTCTATGACAAACGATTTTTGGGTGCAGGAATAAGAGAAAGAGAGGTTCTAATTTGCCGAGTGCATGGATAGATGGTTGTTCACACAGGAAACATCCCATTAACAGGTTATGCTTACGAACTAATACACACAGATGACCTTTAACAAGGATGGATAGCAGTAATGGTCTCCGTATGCAATATGAGTCAGCCTGCAAAACCTCCAAGTCATGACTGAATCATTCACATTGGCATCATTAGTCACTTTCACACCACAATAACAATAAAAGTAAACATGTGAATCCTCTGCACATGAAGATTTGTCTTTTCATAGAGCCAGGCCATAAGAAGGGAACCAAATATCTGTGTTTGACAGTAATAATTAGCAAAAAGCTCTGTGGGTCCATTTATGAGACACGCAGCCTTGAGTTGTTTGTAGCTAATTTTGTGAAAATGTCCTTTTTGTTTGACTTTCAGATCCCTGGAAAGGGAAAACTATACAGCGTTTAAAAAGACGAACCTTCAAAACTTCACTCTCTTGCTTTCTTTTCTTTTTGTACAATGTCGGTCCCACAGGTGCACATACTTGTGAAGCCTGAATGACTAATTTTCCATGTAATTTCCCTGTAAACCTGCGATTTCTAGAATGGTCTTTCATTTTTGTCTTTTCTTTTCCTTTGTCTTTTATCTATTAATTGATGCATTATCAAGTGATGGGAGTCAGTAATTATCATTATTAGTGTTTCAAATATATCAATTCAGGATGATTAGGGAGAAGCATAGTCGAGATCCTGCTTGTTTTTACATTCCTGGGGAATAATGTTTAAGAACAAGCGGTTGGCACTGTTGCCTCACAGCAAGAAGGTCCTTGGTTCGATTCCCGGGCCTGTGGGTCTTTCTGTGTGGAGTTTAAATGTTCTCCCCGTGCTTGCGTGGGTTCCCTCCAGGTACTCCGGGTTCCTCCCACTGTTCAAAAACATGCATGTTAGGTTGATTGGTTAATCTAAATTTCCCATAGTCACTGTATAAGGCCCTGTGACGGACTGGCGACCTGTCCAGGGTGGACCCCCGCCTCTCACCTGTAATAAGTCGGGATAGGCTCCAGCAGACCCCCGTGACCCTGCAAAGGATAAAGCGGGTGTAGAAGATGGATGGATGAAAGTTTTTGGCAGTAATGTGAGGTTTTTGGTCGCCACTGCACTGCTGCCACCTGCTGGCCAAAACACCACTGCTTAAATCCTATTGGTTGAGGAACAATGACGACACTTGATAAACAAGGAAATGAATGAACAAATCTTTCGTTTCGATTTTAACTTCATGTGTCAGATTAACTTGGTAGTTTAAAATGTAAGGCAGTGTTTCCCTGTTTTGTCCAATTTATTTCACAGTATGATAAGACATTTATAAAAGCGTGCGTGTGCGGCGTCTCTGACTAGTTTATTGCGACCTGTCAGATACCATACGTTCATTTTCAAAGTTTCTGTATACTTTTAAGTTTCTCTTTGCAGATTCAAACATGAGCGACTCTTCTCTAAACCCTCTGCTCTTGATCGGTGTTGGATCCAGCTTTGCTTTCTCTAGTCTGTTTTATCATTTGTACCAGGAAAAGAAGAAAGAGTTAGAGAAGCTGAAAGTAAGTCACCACCGTTAACCTTTAGTACACATGTAGTCTGTTCTTTTCTTTGATAATTAAAACACTTAGACTGTGGTTTCTTTTAGGAAATACCCGTTTTTAAACCGGATCAACATTTAGTTAAAGTCCTCAACGCATCTGCATACAAGCGACTCCACTATGTTGCTGTTGAAGGTAGAAACGTTTTTCCAGGGTTCAAATTGTTTTGTTTTTTTAAATGATTCATTCATAGAGATCATGTTGTTTTAAGGTCTTGTTCGGGCAGATGGGGAGCCTCTGACCAGCCGGTTTGTACCTGGGTGCTTCGGGGTAATTCAGAATATAGGTCAGGAGGAGAAGTGGAAGCGCTGGAACTTCACCACCAAAGCCTGGTAGATCCAACGCAGCATAGACATGAACACAAAGCAAAATCTACTCACGTGCTAGTTTATTCATGCTCTTCTTATTTCAGGGAGTCTCAGTCAATCAACAAGAAGGAGACCAAGAGCTATGTGCCCTTCAGTCTGGTCAGCCCTGAGTCCTACATCTCTGATGTTTGTGTGAAGGTGCACAACCCTTTAGAGGCTTCTGGATGCTTCCTGGAGAGAGTTCATTCCAATGTGAAACGGGTTGAGGAGGGCATGATGGACATGATTTTACAAGGTCTGGGTGGTCTGAAACCCGTGTCGACAAAGGAGACTGAGGAGCTGCTGTGCGTGGGGAAAACCCTGACCGCCTTTGGCGAAGTGGTGATGGAGGGAAAGCAGGTCATGAGGCTGCAGGCCCCGAGGAACGGCCGCAAGTACATTCTGGTGCCCACTGATCACAAAAGCTTCATGGACAGACATGAGGCCTCAGCCAGTATGTGGAAACTGCTCACTGTTGCAACGGGGATCACAGGGGCTTCTCTTCTCACCAGTGTTTTATTCACCTTATTCAACAAGCAGGATGACAGATCTAAGTAGGCGTGCGGTGTAAAACCTGCAGAGGCTGAATTGCAACATTTTTGCTTTAGTTCTAAAGCTGCCTCAGGAGTCTGTTGAGAAATCTTTGCATTAAATCAGCTGCACATTTTTGTTGTTTCAACGAAAGTGTTCTTGTAATGGTAACGGGGCCGTCAGGGTCCCTAGTGGTGAGGCTGTAGAAAACAAACCCACGATAAAAGAAACGGGAAACAAAATCACAACTTCTCTAAAGTCAACTGCAATTGTTTCAATTAACAAGACAAACTGTCATCAGAGACATATTTTCCAGTCGTGCCTTCAGTTTAAACTCATGTGGCTCCACTGTCTCAGTAAACCTCTTTAGTGATTTGGAAACTGCTCGGATATCAATAATTGAAAATAGGAGTCTCTTCAGTTTTGCTGCTTATTAAAAGGGAACATGTGATTGTTAATCTAATAAAGCTTCTTTTTCATTTATCTTTTGGTAGAATTGTGTGAGGAATCGTGTCACCAATCAAGCTTTTAATTGTGATGATTGCAGTATATTTTTTTTTTAACTGTTAATCTGATCTGAATTTCTTGTGATGTCATTTGTGCTCCAACTGTCTGGTCATTTTACTGAGACTTTATGGCTGAAACGACACGTGCTGTTCACAGATACATTTGTTCTACCTCTTGGATCACTGCTTTTACTGTTCTGCATTTTAATTATGAGCCCAATTCTTGTTCACTGTACATGAAAATTGAAGAGTCATTTTGAAAGGTGGTGGTATTAAACCTAATAAAGCAATCTTGTAGAAAATGGGGAAAAAAAACAAGTCACATGCAGGTGCTTGAATCCGAGCAAGCCAAAGGCTTTTCTTCTTTATTTTGATATGCAGTCGTAGCACACAGTCCTTAAATAACACAGCGGTATGTGGTAAAAATGGATGCCTGTACACCTGTACAGAACAGATCCTGACGGTTTGTGGAGGCAGAAAGCTGCTGGGGAGGATGAAGACAATAAACCAGATCCCTTCAGTTTGAAATGGTGACAGATCTGACTTCATCCATCTTGAAGTGCTCCTCGTTACTCTCCCTCCTCTTCTGAAGACTCCTCAGCCTCTTCCAACCACTGGATGAACTTCTGAAGCTGATGTAGAAAAAAAAAAAAAAAAAAACAAACACCACAGAAAATAAAATACAAGGCTGAGATTCTGCATTGAAGGAGTTGAAGTAGAAGATTTTGGGTTTAAAAAGACAAAACGGATTCACTTGTAATGTGTAAGTTTTACAAATGATGGGTTTCCACAAAGTGTTGTAAAACACGGCCAGCCAAGTGTGTGCCAACTCTTAAATGAGTATAATATTATTATTATAATTTCAGAGTGCTGTTATACCACCTGTAGTAAAACAGGTTCTATTACACGTAGTGTTCAATTTAATGTACTAATGCACCAAATAACTCAAAAGAATTTAATCATTTGTATTAACGTGTCCACTCTGGGACTCTTATTTCTGCTCCATTTAGTCAGAGTTCATGTTTGGAAGTGACTGAATACTAACACGCCGTGACGCCTGCACGGCTGAGCGTTTACAGACAGGCTGAATATGAACGTTCTGGTTGAACAGCATTGACAGGAGAACAGGTGTTGAACACAAGACTGTTCCATTTTTAAACAGGTGTGTCAGCACATCGCCCCGCGGAGCCTGGTGTCCTCCGTGACCACGTCCTGGCAGCACCTACCCCCTGGTTTTTGCGGAGCTGTCTGCTTTTGTCTGTAGTAGCTCCCTGGGAGAACCAACGCAGTATCATCTCCTCCTCCAGAATCTCCAGCTGGTACATGTTCATCAGGACCTGGGTTCCCAACAACAGAAGCTGATTAACAGTAGTAGCCACACATTTATAATAAACTCTACTGATATTTTTTGCTGCACTTTTTGTTTTCTTGACCAGCTCGCTCATTAATTGAGGTCATGTTGACTGATCCTGACCTTGACCATAGCGGCCCAGTGGCTCTCCTGCTCCAGGAAATGTTCCTCAAAGGCAGAAAGACAGTCTAGGTGATCCTGCGCTCTCTTCACATAGTTCTTGAATACCGGGGCCCATTGCTTCAATAACTGAGAGCAAAGAAAGGAGAATTACTGAAGTCGTCAGTCATGTCTAACGTAACAGACATAAGCAGACAATGTGAAAATAAAAAACTAAAACTGCTGTATTATTCACCGGCAGCAGCAGAGACACATATTGGGAGGGCGTGAGATGCGAGCCCTGCTGCTGAAAAGGGTAATCCAGCACCACCCTGGTTAAAATCTGCATCACCTCCTTCAGACTGATATTATAGGCATACCTGGAGGAGACAGGACATCAGGCTCAACAATCAGAGCAAAAATGGAGCAATGCAACTGGGAGCAACTTCAGAAAACTGACTTACTTTAGTGAATTGATCTCGAGTACGAGGTTGTCACAGCCGATGTTCTCCTCCAGACCTCTCTGCAGCGTCCCGAGCACCTCCAACTGAAAGACTACACAGGAGCAGTCAAGTTATTAGTATCGTTGTTTCATTAGGCTCATTCAGCCAGATGCTCTGTTGATTCGCATATTCCTAACTTAACTGCAATTAACACTATAAGAATTAAACACTTCAGTGTCAGCATCCGCCCGGAGTCAGTACAGCCTGTACATCTTCCATTAATTTACTTCAATACGTAAAAAGGACATTTATTAACCACCAAAATGTTTAAAAGAAAGCTCCCATGAAGATAGCTTTTCCTCACCCTCTCTCATCAAGTGAATCTGTCAGGTTCCTTAGCCAGGCCGTTTTTATGAATTGACATTATATGAAAGTTGAATCTTGGACTCAACTAGAATAAATTGGATAATAAATTGGAGTGAATTGAAATTTAATTTGGACTGTATTAATTGTTTAATCTTTGTGTGCTTTGTGATTATTTGAACTGATGGTATTTAACGAAGCCGACTCGAGGGTTGGGTAGAATATGAGTAACATTAAAAAAATAAAATAAATAAATAAAATCTCATTAAAATGTTCCTGTTTTAGGTTCAAGCAAAAACAAAGGAAAAGAGACCTCTAGTGGTTCATGTGATTTCTTTTAGAGACAACAATTTAGATTAGCAGGTTAACTGCTCACAACAGTGCAAGGAGGCAAAAGATGCCACATGACGTTGTACATCATGTAAGTGTTTAACACGGCGTTAAGCTTCTAGGGAAAGTAAACTACTGATCACGCATTTTGTCTCTTCGGCCAGTAGGGGGATGTCATAAGGTTTTATATGCAGGTTAGCTCTCAAACCTTTGACATCGTCCATCTCAGGAGAGGGAATCACCGGATCGTCAGGACCATCGGACTCACTGTCTTCACTGTCACTCTCAGGATCTGGGTTCAACACCAAACCTGGCCATCAAGAAGAAAACATTAATACTTGAAAATATAAATAAATACATCTGATGGGACACTCGGCAGTCAGCACTTTTACAGAGGCGACTGCTGAAATGTTTCCTACCCCAGAGGCACTGCGACAGCTCGTCCTCCTCTGTGTCGTCCAGACTACTGGCCTTCCATAGGTAACCTTTTCCATCTGCTCCAACTTCTGCTGGGTTGAAAACTGGAGGACAAGAGAAAATAAGAGTCACAAGCTGAAATGGGTAAGTGCTTAATGACATATGAGTTAACTGAATCAAGTGTCACTACACACCTTTCTGCTTGGTTTTGTCTTTACTGTGATCAGCTTCTCCATTGTCACTGAGGAATTCATCATCATCCTCCTCTTCTTCTTCATCTGGATGGTGCATGGACACCACAGTACCTTCTGGCAAAGAGATGTTAGGTCCAATCACCACCTGGAAATCAACAAACATGAAACAGCAAGTTTATCTTATTACATCTGGTGCCCTGGTTTAAAACAGCCACTGGTTCGGGGGTTCCCAAACCTTTTCTGGTGGGTCCCCCTTTAGTTTATAACAAAATGAGAAACAATAGTTTCTCTAAAACCATCAGTATGTTTTGTGTTAATGACTGCAGGTCATTAATCATATAATGACGGCAAATCTCAAGAGTCATTAATAGCATCCTCAAATTTGTTCAAGTGGCCAAGAGTGAAATTCAGAAAGCTGAGAAAGTCGTCACATTTTTATCATTAGAAATATGATGTAGGTGCAGCTTACATTATATGCCAGGACACACTGTTTATTAAGAGTCACGCCCTCTTTGACTTCAGCCTTGTCACAGACCACAGACTGACGGATCACCACATTACTGGCAATATGAACGTTATTCCAGATATAGGCGTGGTCCAGGATTGTATTGTCACCTGTTGCAGGACAGCGTAAGAAATGTTAGAGGCGCTTCTGTAACTTGGACATTTACACTCTCCCATAAGCAGACACAGACAGTTGAGCTGTATTACTTCAGTTTATGCCGAGCAGGGAGCTCACCTATGGTGCAGCTGTTGCCGATGACGGTGTTAGAGATGCGGCAGTTGGAGCCGATGCTGGTGTCGCATCCAATAAGAACATTCTCCACCATCTGGCTGCCATGGCCCAGGCTGACTCCAGACCCCCGGTAGACATTGTGGCGAGAGTACGTGCAACCGCGCCCCTCCTGGTCCGTGAAGTTGGACTCGGGCGTGAGGGGGTAGACCCATCGCCGCACGAGGTCCGACGACACAGAATCATACATGAGCAAGTTGGATACGCGGACGCCGTAATCGTCTTTGGTGACATGCATGTTGATCTGATTACCTAAGATCTGGAGAAAAAAAGAGAACAGAGGAAATAAACATCACCATAACACTAATCAGAAAGATAAATAAACTCAATACAGACTGCTGCTGCTACAAAGAAATGTGTCTCTTGCATTCATATGTTCAAGCATGTCTGTTACTTGCTGTCGTGTTCGAACTGAAGACTTTTGAAGTGAAATACGAGTGATTACGGCTGTGTGGTACCTCTTCATTAACTAAAAGCCCTCTGACAAAGTCATCCCTCGTTTGATAGTCAAAATTGTCAGTAAAGAGCTCAGCAACCTGATGGAAAATAGATTAAAAGAACAAACACGCACACATCAGTACAGCTGAAAACGGTGAGTTCAACATTCCCTACATCTGTGCTTAAGCAGACCTGTGGAGAGCAGATACTGATGTGGCAGTCCAGGAGGTCGTGTCTGATTTCAAACTCATCGCTCCCACTGTGGAAAATGTTCTGCAAAAGCCAACAGGAGTCGTCCTCATCAACCAGCTGAACCTGACGCTGTGATTAAGTACCAGTGAAAAGACTGCTTACCATCGGAAACTGTAGCTTCTTCAGTCCTCGTGTCTTCTGATAGTGTAAAATCTGCTGGCTCTTGCTGTCCATAGCAACAATGACGTCATCTTCCTCACAGCGGGACCTGTGACCTGGCGATGATTCCTTAAAAATCATGGTCATAACGGAGATGTTCTTCTCGGTTTTTCGCCGTTGCCTTCAGTGCAGAGAGAAGCAGCTTTAGTGATCAACGCCATCATAAGGGATCCCCAGAGGCTGACATTTAAATGTGGGAGGACCTTTCACCTGTGCTCCTGCAGCGCCTGACTGATGTCAACGTTGGACACCACATCTCCATAAACCAACACAAAGTCCGATCTTACGAGGGACTTGGCATCCACATCCCTAAGCACATCTCCAAGAGAGCGGTACAGCTCTGACGTGATGATGTGGACTGTGTTTGGGGAACTGGGTCGACACCACTTTGACTTTCTGGTGGGACACAGGTTCACACAGGTTCACACAGGTTCGTCTCCGGGACACAAACGCGATTATCGCACAAGTTCCAAGAAGAAAGTCAACTTACAGCAAGTGCGCCTTGATCTTACTGGCCATCCAGCAGCAGAACACAAAGGTTTCTTGGACCCCGGTGGAGGTGAGGAACTCCAGGGTGTAGTCGATCATGGCAGCGTTCCCCAGCGGCAGCAGCGCCTGGACAGAACCCACAACACAGCCCCAGAGCGGTTACACCGGGCTGTTACACCGGGCTGTTACACCGGGCGGTTACACCGAGAACATGTCGGGACGGTTCAGCGTCTCGAGCACACGCGCTCGTGAACTGCCGCTAACGTCTCCGTTAGCCTAGTTCACTTCTTACCCGCGGCTGGTCCTTGGTCACCGGGAAAAACCTCCGGTTGAAGCTGTCGGCGACCAAGACGGCCTGCAGCGGTTGCTCCTCCTCATCCTGCTCACCTGAGCCTTTCCTGCCGGAAAGACCGGAGCTTGAACGGCTCTGTTTTGCTCCTTTACCGGCCATGTTTGCGTACCAGTTGCCTCGATGTGTCGTCAGAAACCGCTACGGTGGCGCCAACAGGACAATCTGGTTATTGCGGTTGCAGTGTAGAACGAGCGCGCACTTTTACTTGAGTTATTATTATTATTATTACATTGTTTATTATGGCCCGAGCACCGACGGTGCGAGGACCCTATTGTATCTGTAATAATAATATTAATAACAACGACAACAACAACAATAATAATAATAATAATAATATTATTATTACCTACAGTGATGGCATTGATGTGACTGATGAATAAGAGTAAGACTTTAAAAAAAAGTCTCTTGGCCTCATGCTCTAACTATCACAGGAAGTCTTCCATTATCAATGGAATGTCATTTTTCCTGTATTTTTGTTATTTTCAGGCCTCGTACTTTAACGAGCTCTTCATAGAGATTTGATCAGATTGACTCGAAACTTTTTTTGTACAATCTAGACACGTGGTCCACGCTAAATTGCGATCTCTCTACCAGAGGCCGTGATCGGAGTAAAGTTTAAGTTTATTTCTAAGACTCGCCATGAAAGAAAAATTGGCTGTAACTCCGTAATATATTGTTTGATCTGGTCCAAAACTGACGTGTATGATTGTAGTCTGAGCTTGAACACGTCCACAGTGTAATATTCAGGAGCGGTTGTAGCGCCACCTGGTGGCAACATGAACTGTCATGTTTTATATGCTGCATCCCTGCTCCAAACGGGATGAGCCGAAAATTCTCAAACCTGGTCAGCCAGTTAAGGTTAAAGTTAACACATTGAAGATGACTGACTGTAAAAAACTGAATATTTCTTTCAGAGAGCAGCAAAGTTTAATGTCTCGCCATGACTACCAAAGATGTTCAACCTGTACGTGTCTAGTATGATTTCAGTCAAAGTGTGTATGTTTGATGAGGCTTAAACTCTGAACAAGTGGATATGACAACGTTGGATAAACTCCATAGCGCCACCTTCTAGTTAAGGAAAATAATTTTGGTGCCATTACAGCCTGTATTAACACCACAAAATAAAATAATAATAATTTAAAACCACCCGTTTTTCCCTGGGAGGGGGGACCCCAAGGATCAGATCCCTTTCACAATGGCAAAATGTTCACACACTGCAACATGGGGTTTACTAAGAATTTAATCAGTCTATATTTTTGAAAATATGAAATCATATCTGATTATAATATTATAGCCATACTTTGTCCGATTTTTATTCAGATCGGTCAAACGGTACACATACAGTGATATTTTTACATTTTGGACACTAAACCTTTTTTTTTTTTGTACCTCACATATGGTAGAATTGACAATAAACGTGACTTTGACAAGTTATATTTCAGTCAGTTTCACCAAACTTTGTAGAAAAATAGCTGTATGTCTCGGAATGATTCATTAATTCTTTCAGAATTTTTCAATAAACGGCTGAATTTTGATTTTTTTTTTTTTCAACCATTACACAAGGATTTGCTGTTTACAGTCAGTAGAGAGAGGCAGGGACAGATATGGTACTGTTGGGGTCCGACTGGGTCAACTCAGCCATACATTGCTTAATCTGGCCCAAATTTGGTGCATATGTTTGCAGTCCATCTCTGAACACTTCTGCAGTGTAATATTCAGAAAAACGTGTAGCGCCACCTGTTGGAAACAGGAAAAATTATTTGTATTACAGAGACCTCAGACTTTTTGTGTATGCGATCAGAGTCCCCCCCCCCAAAAAAAAAGTGAACCACATGCTCATATTTACATATTGGATCATGATTATAGAACCAACTTGGTATGAAAAGAAAAATCTACCATAACAACTGCATTTGCTCTACCTCTCAAAACAATCAGACATGGGAAACAGTTTGTTTCACATTGAAGGGCATGGTTGTCATGGCATTGTGGTTGGCATGGCCTTGGTGTAGAATTCACTTCAACTCTACTTTATTTATATAGACTCTATTGCAATACAAGTTGTTTCTAAGCTCTTTCCAGAGACCCAGAACATGACCCAGAGCAAGTATTACATTAAAAATGGCAGGTAAAAACTCCCCTAGTGGGAGAAAAACAGAAGCAATGAAAGGATGTCAGCAGGTATCCAACAGAGACATCTATACCGACAGGTGGAGGAGAACACTGGGGTGGTCAGAGGGTGGGACTGCAGGTCAGGATGTCAGCAGGTATCCAACAGAGACATCTATACCGACAGGTGGAGGTGAACACTGGGGTGGTCAGAGGGTGGGACTGCAGGTCAGGATGTCAGCAGGTATCCAACAGAGACATCTATACCGACAGGTGGAGGTGAACACTGGGGTGGTCAGAGGGTGGGACTGCAGGTCAGCATGCAGCTCCTGAGGTTCTGGTCTGCAAACATGTACAGAAGAGAAAAAGAGGAGACAGACCAGCACAACAAACTACAAGAACAATGGAGCACAATTATGTTTATGAGATACTTTAAATTTAATAACTGACGTTTGATCTGGAGAAAGGAAAGAGAAAAAGACAAAAAGGGTGTAGGGGACACATGGATCATGTTAGTGTCCCCCTGCACCGTGGGTTTACAGCAGCATTTCGGTGATATGTTCAAGTCTGCTCTGGTCTTGACAGAGTGTCAAGAGGCTTGTTATCGCACTCATATGTGTGTAAATGTTTAGTCATTTATACACAAACCACAACATTTTGTGATTTTCTAGGAGGCACTTTATGGTGATGTTGATCAGGGAATGTGGTGGCACAGGGGGCGGTGGCCACAGGTGCGAGATCAACACTGTTTGCAGCTTTAATTTATCTAGTGTCTGCAGCTGAAAGGGGTCCAACCCCATACAATCTCCAAATATCTCCGGATTTTTTGACAAACAATAAAAATATGAAATTGGACATCTTGGCTGTAAAGATAGCTGTGGTTTTATTTGCATTAAAAATATATCAGTTGCAACAGTAAAATTACACTGAGCGAAACAAAACGTTCATCCCTAGTTATCATTTCTCAGGTTTTCCATTGAAGAATGACATTTACAGTGTTTAACTGCAGCTGCATACTCACTTATACCACGAGAAGCATTTAAAGAGCTACCCCAGATAATTAAAGCATTGTTTAAACAAAATAGTCATGGATTGCGTTTTCCTTATTTCTCTTGGCGGAGACTGATGAAAATATAAAAGCGGGTAACTCTTTTATATGCTAAGTGACTAAAACTGATTAAAAGTAAACTAAAACTAATATTAGATTGATGTGATTGCACATGTATCAATTAATACAAACATATGAGAAGTTGATATACTTGAGCTGGAAGTTTACCATGGAAATAGATTTTGTTCTCAATCTGGCCTTTTTAATAATGTTAAAAAAAAAAAAAAAATCAAAGTCACAGAACATCTGAAGAAGTTCATTTAACTCTGTCAGGAACAAAACCATCCGGCTCTTGCCTTAATAAAGTTTAGACAAAAACCTTCATTCACTGCTCTGAAAAAGCTCAAATGTTCTTCATGGTAACCTGCACAACAACTACACATGGTGTTTGGTAATCTTCTTGGCATGCTCCAACACCAAGTTGTATCGCAGGGTTTTGGTCATCCAGGATTCTGGGATTCCTTCAACCCCCATCTAGAATCAAAATAGCAAATTTAAATCCACAGACACGACATAAAATGATGGCATATAAGTCAAAATAATCTTCAGTTAACAGACAGACCTGAGCTCCAAGACATGCTCCGATGAAGGACCCTCTGCTACAAGTGCATCCCCCACAGCTCATGGTGTCTCTGATAGCCGTTTCGAACCTCTTGGCTGTCAGGACTCCATGCAGCGCTGCCTGAAATGCACCCGGCAAACCTGAAACAACACCAGCAGCTTTTAACAGGTGTCATTTACAAGCTATCAAAGATACAGGTATTACAATATAACCAGTATAGACCTATTAAGGCTATGTTTTAATGACGATAAGTAATGGTCAGGGGGAGCTGAGTAAAATACCTCAGGTGTTTGGAAACACAGTAGGGATTATCTCCTGTGGTGACTTGGATAAATTGTCCTTCACCTGATGAATGTGTCCTGAAATCACACAGAAAACAGGGGGAGAGATTGTAATGCACTTTGAGCACCTGAAGTTTATGTAAACTATGTTGTCTCTTTCTGTCTTTTTCTTTATTTTTGTAGTTTTGTTACGCAGTATTCCCTTTGTCCAACCCAAAGTTCTCCCAAGTGAAACAAATTAAATGATTCGGTTTTTAAAAGCAGTTCTCTTTTTTTTATTCCTTTTTTCATTTAAAATAATTTCATAAAAAAAGGTTAAAAAAAAACAAAACGAGTTTTATTCCAGCTTTCTGAGCAAAAGCGTAAAATAATAAATAAATATATAGACATGTTTCATTACAATACAGGGGTTTGTGAGGCCTTGATGTCTGGGGGAATGCAGGGAATGTGGGGCATATCGGTATCCTGCCTTAAGACACGTAAGCATGTGACGAGGCCGGGGGTCATTCCAGTGGACCCTCCCCTCCCCAACTACAAATGTATGCTACTTTATCAAAATGAGGAAGGATAAACCTCCACGTCCTGTTCTCGTGACTTAAGCAGGAGGGAAGAAACGATGCAGCAGACAACACGTACCAATAACTGCTTTGTCCAGATCCTGAGGCTGTTTCCTTTTTGGGTCACCCAGCTGTTTTAGCACCACATCCAAAGCTTGTGGATCTGGACCATTCAAGATGAAATGCTCCAGAAACCTGGAGAAATTAAATGTGGTAATGCTCATTACCATCAGCTCCTTTACATGCTATTTTACAATTCCAATTCCGTCTTAGTTCATTTAATATCTACCTTTTCTACAGCAGCAGTGTTTGTTTATGTGTACATATTGAGCATACATGCCTGCAAATACGTGAACTTATTTGGCCAGTTGTTCTGTGTCATTTTCCACAGCAAATACTTTTGTTTGATGTTACTCTGGTGTAGCGTAGCTTTAGAGTTATTGCCGACTAACTGATCTGATGAGCGCACTTCAAAAACTAATTTCTAAGAAAAGCCTTGTTTCAATAAAGTTAGACTGCTATTTTAGACTATTTTACTTATATGAATAGAATATAATTCCAGCAAATAAGGTATTTCTTACCCTGTTGGCAAAAAACTTTTCCTTAAAATAAGACAATTTTGACTAAATTTATGGTATATAAGACTTATTTGCAGACAATCCTGTTATTGCAGTGCACTTTCCTGTTATACCTTGCCTGAAAAACATTAGTTAAGCTAAAAATGTCAGTAGTGTCCCAACTGTTGAGAGAATTTGCTACAATAAATGCGTGTAAGCGGCAGACATTCTGACCTTGCAGCCGCCAGAGTTTCTGCTACACATTCATCGTTGTTCTGGGTGACGCGGGTGGCCAGTTCAACCATTTGCAGCATGTCAGGCTGACCTGCATAAAAAGCCACTATGGGAGCCAGTTTGGCTACTCCATCAATCTGACAGTCCGTCTCACAGCCTGCAGCAAAGACAACATGTTAGAGTTTGTTTGGTTTTTTTGTTGTTCTTTTTTCCCCAAAAAAATCAACCTCTAAACAAAAAGAGGGGCTTTACCTGTCTCCTCTTTGCCTGCATCTACATTCTTTAGGAAGCTTTTCAAACTTGCTTGTCTCCATGGTCCCTCAATAGGCAGCTGAGGTCTTGGCCCTGGTATAAACAAAAACACAAAACAGACTTAGCCAGCAAGTAGAAGAAGCTTCACACAGTTTCAACAACCTGTGAGACCTTTTCCACATTTTGTACCTCCTCTGTCTCTGTACGGATCATTAATAGGCGTGTCGTACTCGGATCCTGGTCCAAAAAATTTCAGTATGCGATTCTTCAGGTCTTCAACATTTAGTCCTTGTAAGAGATGTGAAAAAAAGCAATGTGATTATAATAAATTAACTGGCTATCACACATTGCTTCCTAAATAATATAACATGATATGAGGCAGTTTTGACCTGCAGCAACCTTTTCATAAACATTATACCTATTAGAGATTATTTGTTTTTGTGAATGTAGTTCATACAATTGCTTTTGTAGGGTATTTTTACATTTCTATTTAAGACTAAGAGTTTATCCAACAAGACAGGAAGCAAACTAGTCCAGACAGAGAACTTGCAAACACTGGCATAAATCGTATCACATGAACAATAGTTCATAATGTCAGCCTTTAGAGACCTAAAGGAAACACAGACAAATGAAGCCAATGACCCAAAATGTGACTGAGGACTTGTAAAGTTACTTTCCCTACTTTGGCTGTGACATCACTTCAGCTTTCCTATCTGCAGTGCTAATGCAAACAGAGAAAATGAGTGAAGTGAAGATATGTTGTCCTTTGAGGAGCTTCCTGTAAAAGGTTGGAGAGCTGCTAGAACTGATTGGTTTGAATGCACCCATCTAATGGCATCTAAAGAATAAACATAACAGCCCACCTCCACATTCAGATAGGGACTCCAGCAGGACAAACGCCTGGTCTCCGTAGCAACTCTGCTGGCCCGTCTGCCTCCTGTAGAAGGGGTTGGCAGACTCAGAGCGGAACTCAGGGTTCGGATCCTCAGCCAAAATCCCCTTCAGCTTCTGGAGGTCGTACACCCAGTGGAGAGGCTGCGCTGCAGAGGATGGATACCACACACAATTTTATTGAGTTTAGAGGCAGCGGTTACTCAATATTTAACCATAATCTCTACACATAATTTGTTTTAAAGATGATGGAAACTTGATATCACTGAATCACACTGTTTTACACTAGCTACCAGAATAACAACCTTAAAAAAGAAAACCCTTACAACTCAGTTCTTAGAACCTAATGAGCATCACAAAAAGCAAGACAACAAGGAAACAAAGATTTCCTTTATCACCTTAACAAACTTCATTAGTACCTGCAGAATCTGCAACAGCTGATCCTACTATGGCCCCTATGGCTCTGTTGGCCACAGCTGAAGCCATCTGTCAAACATGAAAAGCATTACTGAAATAGACATTTTCTCACAGCAGATATCTTGAAATGTCAGAGTATTAACTATGGCATCAGTCCGGTTGGAGGCTGGAGGTCCGGCTTGTTTTTGTGCATACTGGATCACGGTTGGTGTTCACCGAACAAGTCGTTTTTGCATTGTACCTGTGCTTCATCCCGGCACAATTCAAAATGCATGCAGTGACAAAGGTCTGTTCACAAGCCTGCTTGATTATAACCTTGATTTCGTGTCATTATCACTGACTATATAAAAGAATGACACAGCAGGCGTTATACGGTATCTTACTGTGATAACACGCTGTTACTGTGTCCTACTAGATTTCACGTGACAACACTGACTATTTCCTGGTGTTTTTCTTTACCTTTAAGCTTCTATTTTTTTACTGAGCTTGTAAATTACAGTTACTTTAACTTTTAGTACTCTTCAGCTGTACATTAGTGACACACGCCTTTATTTGTCTTTATATAACTACGACAAAAACGGTTTCAATATTGCAGACAAGTAGCTAACGGAAATCAACATGCAACAAAATGATAAATATAGCACGAAGTCTGACCGTAGCCTCCGTTTAAACAAGCAGTTGTTTGTTTCAATCTTCTTTAACTCTGGTAGGTGAGTAATTTTGGTTTTATTCATCCATAATCCGCAATTCGAGGTTTTGTAAAGATATGTTACGAAAGTGTTGGAGCTTCAGCCCCGCCCACAAGCACGTGTGAAAATAAACCCGCCCCGCCGTCCAGTCACATGCTCTCTCTCTTTCTCTCTTTCGCTCTCTCTCTCTCTCTCTCTCTCTCTCTGCTCTCTCTCGCTCCTCTCTCTCTCTCTCTCTCTCTCTCTCTCACACACACACCACACACACACACACAAAAAAAAATTATATATATATATATATATATATATATATATATATATATATATATATATATATATATATATATATATATCCCTGTACCCCTGCCTTTCGCCTACTATGCGTCGGGATAGGCTCCGACAGACCCCCGTGACCCGGAGACGGAAGCGGGAATAGATAATAATGGATGTATGTATATATATATATATATATATATATATATATATATATATATATATATATATATATATATATATATATATATATATATATATATATATATATATATATATATATATATATATGTGTGTGTGTGTGTGTGTGTGTGTGTGTGTATCCATGTAAATGCATGAAGAGGTTGATCGTTGATAATGGTTGATCGTTTTTGCAGAAAATAAGCAATTAAAAATGTCAGTTCTTATTTTTCCAATTCATCCTGCAAATGTCTTCAGGGCAGGCAGAAAGATTGTTGCTGTCACATTATTTAATTCAAAGTTATTTCCACATTTTCTAGTAGCACCAGGTCAAAGCTGCAGGCCAGCCGGTGCAGAACTTAACTGCCTCCTCCTCAGCTGTGCCACTGTAAAATGATATGCAATGTAGAGGGAAACATGGAAATTATTTCTAACATTCTGATTTTCTCAAACATTTGACAACGTGAAGATCCTCCTCACACTTTTGTTTTTCTCCTTTCATGGATTTTGTTCCTGTAACCATGTTCTTTTGGCACTTGTTTAAAATAAAATCATTATATTCTTCTCAATGTTTTCTCTCTTTCTTACTAGCACTAAAATCCCCCTGTACCAAATGATAGAATGCATGACAGGATTACGCTGTTGAGGGAAAAACTATAAAGGTTCACACTGTAAAAAAATAAAAGTAAAAGTAAATGTAAGAGTCGGTTATGTTATGTTTGTTCTTAAACGTGTGAGTTGTGTTTACTGGTTTTTCATTCAGTTCAATAACACATGCATAAACTGACAGGCTTTGATATAGCCTCATTTCTTATTTAGGCCCATTAATGAAATAAGAACCTGAAAATAGTTACCAGAAGAGGTGTTAATGAGACACCCTTGAAACAGCCCCCCTTTTCATTTAGAGCCTGTCTTGTATCACTTAATTGAATGCTTACAGTCAACACAGTTCTCCATAGCTACTGACGCTTGGCTCGTTAGTGATGGTACACCTGACTATCCAGCATCACGTCATTCACTCTCAGCCTATATTTCCATTTATTCACATAGAGCAAACCTTGCTTCTTTAGTGCTTAGGCTCACATGTCTGGTTACAGAAAAAAGGGGTGTGTCACATATGTGTGTGTATTATGATATCTAGTAAGCATGTACTTATTTAGGGTAACATCTTGTCTTTCAATTTGTAAACTAATATCACGTGCAACTAGCCCTAAGCGTATGTGCACACATTACACAAGATGCATATGTAGTGTACCAAGAAAAAATAAAGCCACGCTCCCTCTCCTATAAAATTCTATGTTTAACCTTTTTCTTGAGTCAGGGCTAAGTGACACCTATACACGGAAGCCTCAGCAGGTGCACCTCCCTGTCCTCTCCTCACTCCATGTCCCCAAGTGACCCAGCTCCACATTCTAGCGCTGCACTGATGCCAGCAACAGCAAATTAGACACCACCAGCAGCCCCCCTGAAATGTGCTTCTCTGTCCCACATCCAGTATTTTTAGCAAGGATCCAAGCCTCCATCTTCACTTAATAAGGAATAAAGAGGGCCTCATATTTGCAGGTGCCTTGAAACCTATGCCAGCACTCTTCTTCTTCATTTGCATGAAAAGCAGACTCACACACTCAAATACACTGAGCTCACGCGCCATGTCCCTACACCTGAATGATTGTTTTCTCCATGCTCTGTGCCTGGTCAGAGGGAGAAAAGGCAGTTGGATGAGCTTCGTCGTCTCACTGCCCCTCACTTTTACAGGTCTGTAATGTACACTCCAGCACGCACGCAAACACACGTACACAGTTGTAATCACAGTAACTGCCTTGGCCCTGCCTCATCTTTCTCAAGCTTGATTACGCCCCACATAGACGAGCACCTATCTCAAGCTTAGCCCAGCCCCTCTTGCACCCTGCACCCCACTGTCAAGTTTCCCATGAGGGGTTTTTAATAAGGTGGATCCAGGAGTTGGTCTTGCTCTCTTCTGGGTGACGTGGATTGGAAGGGGTTCTGCATACTTTCTTCATACTGTCTTTGTAATCCCAATTTTGAGATCTATACGCAACTGCAAACAAACCTAAATTGCTTTAGAACAGAGCCATGAAGTGGACCTGGGTGCTTGTGGTAGTTTTGCTGTCCTTTGGGGGACTATCTCTGGGTGAGGAGAGTTTGGATTTCCTAGAGTATGATGGCAAGGACCGCGTACATGACCTCCACGCCAAGAACTATAAGTCTGTGATGAGGAAGTACGATGTCATGGTGGTGTACTACCATGACCACCCCGGATCCAGCCGCGTTGCCCAGAGACAGTTTGAGGCTGAGGAGCTGGCCCTTGAGGTGGGTTGAGATGAGAGGTTTGAATATGAAAGGATTGAAACTATATACAGACTTGAAGCTAATACTAAGATTTTTGTTTGAAGAGTTTGACTTTAGGATGTAGTGCATGCATTTGATAAAACACACAAAAAAAACTGACTTGTGAAGATTCGTTGGACATATGCAAGAAACAAGAGTAGATGAGCGCTGGATGCACTCATCTACTCTGTGAAAATAGCCTTTATTCATAAAAAACAATCCTGACAAGTGAGGAGTTACTGACAAAAAGTGCAATTTATCCATGGTTAACAAGTGTATATGGCATGTGTATGTGCGCGTGTTTGTGAGGGATGTGATGCATTTTGTCACACACCAATCATACCTTCGTCCTCTTTTCAGCCAAGCTACTCAGCGGTTTCATCACATTCCTTTCACAGACATGACATCACACTTCAACGTAAAGATTCAGTGTCAGCTCTCGAAGCGTTAAACAACAGCTTAACAAGGCTGGCTCTCACATTACAGACAAATTTACTGTATATCAGGTGTCACGTATCACCATTCCACAATTACCAGGAATAGTTTGCTTTCTTTTAAATTAAAAGACATTTCCACACTTGAGAAGTCATTAACATTTAAACCTATAACGGTGTTGGTGAAAAACAGAGGAAGAGAACACAACTTAGTTTTTATTTAGCACAAAAACAAGCTGTGGAATTATTTGAAGAAACTCTGAGTCAACATCTATTTGCGTTGATCAAAAAAGGAGGTTGTGGTCGATTTATTGAATCTCCTGGATCGTGTCGCAAAAGAAATTCATGGCATGTGAACCATGTCAAAGCTGTAGTCTTTGCATGCTTGTTTACATGACCATACTTTAAAGAGACTTGCAAAGGTGGCTTGTGCTTAAAGTTTGTCAGTAAAAACTCACAAAGTTCACAACCGACATGTAAAAAAGATTTGGCCGTCAAATTACAAAGGCCGGAATAGGAAAATTTAGAAAATTAGAAAAAATGACTCATTACTGCGATAGTTGAAAATATTCTCTGCTTGGCTTTTTTTATTTCTACCAAGTTCATAAATGAATATGTTGATTTCATAAATATGGTTAGAAATGTCGCAAAAAACCTTTTCAGTTTCTATCTCAGACAAAAGGTCATGTATGACCTATTACTTCAAGAGGATGAAGTGTGGAAGAAAATACTTTTTTATGGAAAATGACTGAGAGAAACAATTTAACAGCTAAAACCAGAAGAGAGTCAGGAGAGAGTCCGTCCTCGGTGTATCATATCATCTCCGCAGCCCTTGTGTCTCTCGAAGGGGCGCCGCTCATCTGTCTTGGGGCTGCAGTCCAGCACTGGAAGCACTGGCTCCAATAATGCCTGCTCAGCTCCATGCTGTGATTGACACTTGCGGTACTGTACTTGTCAGCGGATCCCTGAGCGCTGAGCATCAGTGCTGCCTCGCCAAAATAGTCCTTGGGCTAGTGTAACTGCTGGAGCTATATATATCTTAAGCTGCTTTTGTGGTGGGTTAAGTGCCCTGAGGGGTTGTGTTTCTCCTCCTGAATGTATTATGATTTACATTTAACGAGATTTATTATTAGTAAAGGGCAACAGCAAAAGGTGCAACATTTTTGAAGGCAAAGTGCATTGTAGCCAGTTAATATATGACAAGATGACACAAAAAAGTCCTAAGTGAGTATTTTCTCGTTTGATCTTTGAAACCGATTTACTTGTTAAAGTGACCTCTCGCTGGGTCTTACATCTTTGTGATTTAGATCTAATATTTAGATCTAATATTTCCATTTCAATTTAAACACTTACTGTCTAAACATTAAATGCAGTTATTTACTTGTACATTGCAGTGCAAAATAAAGCAGATATATAGTAGATTCATCCCTATGAAAGTGCATAAAATGGGAGGGGCTGTTTACAGTAAAATACAAGAAAAACTGGTCTGAAGTTCATAACTGATCTGAATGTTTTTTCCCACTGAAAGAAATCCTCTTCCCATATCTTAAACATGCAGACCTCAAAAGTTGCAGCTAGAGTGTAAATACCAACAATCAAAATCAAAGCATGTTTTTCAGATTTAATACAAATGAAATCTATAAATAGAAATATGTGTGTTAATAAGTCAATTTTTATTCAAGTTGCATAGACAGGAAAACTCATAATTAGGGTCTCTGGAAACACATGAGCTTACTCTTAAAAAGTTTATTTTTAGGCAATTTAAACGCCTGAATGCTGTGGTTTGCAACAAAGTAGTGCACTACAACTAAGGTAGTCCATTTAAAACACATAAAAACTATTTGCTGTTGTAAATCTATACAGTAAATTCTCCACTTAAATTCAGGGTTTCACCCATCTGCAACTCCAAGCAAGTTAAAAGTAAAGCCTCGACTCATCTTCACAATAAACTGTAAGACAGTCCGGTTAGTCTGGCTATGTATGCCAGTAAAAGCAGCTGCTCAAGATCTCTGACACCAGTGTGTACGGACGTGTGTGTGTGTGTGTGTGTGTGTGTGTGTGTGTGTGTGTGTGTGTGTATACTTTTACCCTTCAAATGCACTGAGATGGCCCTCAAACCTCTTCCTCAATGCAGTTTGGCTCGGAGTGCGTCACTGCTATTGGTGGAATCAGCTGTCAGTCAAGTGGTTCAAGTTTCACACAGATTTAGAAAGTGCATAAGCAGCTCTCTAAAAAGCAGGCTTTTATGGTAATGAAACGACAGAGTCCAGCTACACTGTAAAAAATTATTCATAAAAGTTTATTGAGCTTTTAAAATCTGGAAATGCAAAGCCACGTGACCACATGAGCTAAGAAATCGCAACTGTCTTCTTTGTATATGACAGCATTTCTGTTTTGCAGCGTGCAGCTCAAGTCCTGGAAGAGCTGGAGGACGAGGATGTTGGAGTTGGTCTCATTGATGCAAAAAAAGACAAGGCTGTTGCAAAGAAATTAGGTAACTGTGACAGCACCCAGCTGGCTTAGAGCTCTCTTTAAAAATACAAAAAATAACCACCAGACAGCTTGCACAGACCTGTCTATGTGGACATGATGTAGCATTTAGAAGGTTATTTTATAATAAAATAGCCTGCTCTCACAAATAGCAAAAAAGAAAAACACCAAATGAATCTATTATTGTTTCACAGGCCTTGATGAGTCTGACACCATCTTTGTCTTCATGGAGGATGAGGTCATCGAGTATGATGGAGCGCTTGAAGCAGACACTCTTGTGGAGTTTATCTATGATGTTCGTGAGGATATAATCTCCCAGTTAATAACCTGCCTTATATATTAGAAAAAAAAATCTACATACGTCTTTGCTCTCAACTTATATCACATAATTCTTACTCTGGTTCCCTGTTTTCCTGTTTCCACTTGTCTTACAGCTCCTTGAGGACCCAGTGGAAATTATTGACAATAGCAGAGAACTGAGGGGCTTTGAAAACATCGAAGAGGACATCAAACTGGTGGGCTACTTTAAGAGTCACAAGTCAGAACGTAAGAATCTGAACTGAGTTGACATGATAAACCTGTAACAAGCAACAGCTTTATAAATCTGCGATCTACATCATAACTCCTAACTGGGTTTTAATTTAAATAAACAACAGTAATGATGACAGCTACAAGTCTGCTTTCTTAAGAAAGGCTGACTTTTCTTAATAAATGTCAGTATTAGTTTTGCTGGATCTCAGTGCTGCATTTGATACAGTTGACCAATTTCAATTCAATTTCAATTTTATTTATATAGCATCTATTACAACACAAGTTGTCTCTAGGCGCTTTCCAGAGACCCAGAACATGACCCCCGAGCAATTATTACATAAACAGCGGCAGGTAAAAACTCCACACCATAATATATTACTTAAACGACTGGAGAAATGGGCAGGTCTTTATGGAACTGTACTAAACTGGTTCAAAACATACTTAAAGAACAGGAAGTACTTTGTATCAATAGGTAACTTTACATCTAAGCAGACAAGAATCACATGTGGAGTTCCCCAAAGTTCCATCCTAGGACCTATTCTGTTTAAAATGTACATGCTCCCATTGGCACAAAATATAAAAAACAACTAAATAAAATACCACAGCTATGCAGATGACACCCAGATATATATTACAATGTCACCAGGAGAATGAGGCCCTGTACAGGCTCTTGGTAAATGCAAAGGAGATTAATGATTGGTTGAGCCACTATTTTCACAAAAACAAAACTGAGGTAATTGTCTTTGGATCCAAGAGAAAACAATCACAGGTCACCACAGAGGTTCAATCTATACACCGAAAAACCAACAAGCAGGCCAGAAATCTGGGTGTAGTGATGGACTCAGACCTAAATTTGGAAAAACACATTAGGGCAATAACAAATTCTGCCTACCTTAGAAATATATCAAGGTTAAAAAGTCTGATGTCTCAGCAGGACCTGGAAAAACTAGTCCATGCATTCATCTTTACTAGGTTTGATTATTATAACAGCATATTTACAGGTCCACCTAAACAATCAGTTAGACAACTGCACCTCATTCAGAACTCTGCTGCCCCAGTCCCCACTAAGACCAGAAAAGTGGACCACATCAGTCCAGCTCTGAGGTCTTTACACTGGCTGCCTGTCCATCAGAGGACAGACTTTAAAGTTCTGATGCTGATCTATAAAGCTCTGAATGGTCCAGGACCAAAATACATCAGGGACCCCCTGACCCAGTATGAACCTTCCAGACCCCTCAGGTCATCTGGATCTGTTTTTTTTTTTTTGTCAGTTCCCAGAGTCAGAACCAGACATGGAGAAGTTTCCTTCTGCTTCTACGCTCCACATGTCTGGAACAAACTTCCAAAACCCTCAGATCAGCTGAAACACTCAGTTTATTTAAATCCAGATTGAAGACTCACCTGTTCTCAGCTGCATTTGAATAAAGACACAAATCTGCACTGTTTTTGCTTTTAAGACTAAGTTTGAAAACTTGATTACATTTTAACCACTGATTTAATCTATTGATCTTTTTCTTTCTTTTGTTTACATTTTAAATCATGCTTTTTATTTATGTGATGTTTTAATGTCTATGTAAGGCACTTTTAATACCCTT